>CM060969.1:82720870-83150870 GCA_030765045.1 Tenodera sinensis | reverse complement strand
GTGGGATTATGAGAGCCCGAAAAAGGCGTAGCTTCAGGGGAATTGGCATCCCCGACCGCAGCATTGGGTATAGTGAGGCAGTTGCCCCGCCGGCCCACGCTGACAGGTCGTTGATGTGTTCCCGAAAAGTAAGGCCCTTATCGAGCTTCACTCCCAGGTAGGAGATGGAATTTACCCATTCAATCCTTCTTCGCAGGTAGGTGAATGTGGGGAGATTGGCGGGGAATCGGCGCTTAGTAAAAAGTATGGCGCGGCTTTTCTCCGGGTTAATGGACAATCGCCAACGCCTGCACCGTTCTTGGATGAGGTGGAGGTGTCGCTGTATTGGGAGGAAGACTCTGTTAGGGTGTCTGTTTGTTGTGTAGAGCAACATGTCGTCAGCATACTGGGCTATGTTGACGTGCTGCTCTGTAGGTAGGTACAGTCACTAATGCAACACAAATGGATGTTCTCTCGCGCCTGTCGATGTATAATACGTTGCTGCCCTGAAGACATGATTGCACCTGAAGGGAGTGTACATTCACTGACTCGCCTTGCGTGTGCGATAAGCTCGCGTAAAGAACTCGGCGGTTTATTTTTTCACTTTTTTTCCCGATCCGCCTCATGGGTTCGTCACCTAGTATACTCATTGTATTTATCACACTAAGATTACAATAAATCCTTTCTCAAAATGGATTTTCCTCCCATAGCTTTGCAGCTTTTCATTGCATAAGTAAACGAGAAGCACACTGTACGAAATCAGCTACCCTGAATAATGTTATGTCTTTTTGTGTTAAAACTGCAAATCTAATCAGAGCTCATGCACTGCGATATACACAGTTTCAAGCGTTTTTGACAATCTCAGGTTCAGAATATTTGGATTTACCGTACTAGTGTCAGGCAAGATGGCTAAGTAGAGGCAACATGTTGCAAAGAATGTTCGATCTCCGGAAAAAAATTCATGCTTTCCTAACAACTAAAGGGATTGCAGTTCCGGAACTTAAAGATAATACTTTTATTTGATTTGGCTTTTCTAAGCGATTTAACTGTTCACCTCAACGAACTTAATTTTAGTTTACAACGTAAACACATTTGTACAGTTAACAGATACTGTGAAAGCAGTCATGGAGAAATTAAACATGTAGATGTGTTCTCATCGAAATTTGTAGATGTGCAAGCGTCAGATAACGACTGTAGGCTTTTCAAAAATTCATCTACATATGATCCTTTGGTGGGCCAAGATTAACTGCAACTAGGATTAATTAACCTTCAAAGCAAAACACCATTGCGCAGTTCAGGAAATCTTGTTTTGGATTTGTACACATCACCGCTGAAAACGTTTTCAAAGCTGCGTCTATTTGCAAGCAAATTACTGGCCATGTTTGGTACTACTTATCAATGTGAACAAGTGTTTAGCACATTGACACTGCACAAGAGTCTGCTACGCAGTAACGTTTCGGATGAACATCTTCAATGTGTTCTACGTTTAAGTTCATGTAGTTTGCAGCCGAACACTGAAACGCTAATATTTAAAAAGAAACCAGCAAGGATAGCAGTTGTCTAAATTAGGCGAGTGTCGTATTGACTACCCTACTATCTAATAAAATGTACATTGTAAAAAATTTCAATACACTTTTATATAAATTCTGATATTTATTTTTGAGAACACAGTATAAAAACTTTTAAATGTCTTTAGCAATATAAGGGAACCGCATAACACCCATAAAACAAAAGCAATATGCATGTCAGTTCTATAGAACTGCTTTTTTCAAATTAAGGTTTGGCTAGAGTCAGTAATGCGGCGAGAGAGCAGTTCCTCACATAATGCCAATATAAGCCGTCTAGCACTGTCGCTACTCCTTCATTCATATTCTCTAGTATCATTAACCCTCTTTGTGCGTTCCTACCTAACTCTTGATTCAGAAGCATGCATTTGATTACGTCACAAATGACGTTTCACCTGAAACCTGAGTGACCATCAGTGTGACACGTCACCTCTGTTTGCCTGCCAGATAGAAGGAAAGTGGAAGGGATGATTGTAGGGGTAAAGCATTTCACACTTCGGGTACTCATCTTGCCGGCCCTGCTTTATTTGAACGAATCAAGGAGTGAAAATAAGTGAAGTGATTTATCGGACGAATAGATTCTTTATTATCTAATTCAAGAAAAACTAATAGCTTCTTAATAAAACTCGAGAGTGCGCATACATTCAGCAGTAAGCTCGTTTTGCGTTAATAAAGAACGGCAGCTTAACAACACCAATAAATCCAAGTGTGATCTCCAAATGTAACAGAACCCTTGTAGGTAAAAAATGTTTCATAAATTAAATGTCTATTCCAAACGATATGTCATTGGGAACACCTCATTATTATTGTAACCGATTACTTCATACATAGGGGCTTTAAACTGTCACATGTGAATTATTACCTGGTCGTTGTGTTGTTTTGAACAAATTACCATTAGGTCATTGTTTTTTTTTTAGTGAGCGTATCCCATAAATAACCGAAAAACAATTTATTACACATAAAACTGTGTTTTTAACAATTGTTGTTTAATAATAATTAATGTATTTCTCAGAAGCAACGTTTTTTGTTAATATTACAAATACAGTGAGATTTATTTGAGATTATAGATTATTTTTCTATATAACAAGGGAAGATCGAAATATATGCAATTCTTGGGTTTCGTTTTCCTCAGTTGGTAGTGCTGCGTAAGTTGAACTACACTAATTGAAATGTATAACTTTTGGGTATTTTTATAGAATCTAACATTTTCTGGCCAAATCTTTGCGATATCGTATTTAAAATGATATTTTATTTATGCAATAATCCGGATTAATATCATTCGACGGTCTGACCTCCCAGATATATTCCCTCGATAGGTCAGACTTCTTACACTACTTGTGATAATTTAAGTATGACTTATAATTCATTTACATTTCAAATTTTCTGCGTTGGTTCCTATTAGGTACATTCACACTGCTCAGTAGGTATATTGAATCATCTTCCAGAACCAACAAACAACCCTTGTGCTGTACTACCACTATTTAGTCAACCCTACATTTCCTCTCTTATTCCAATTTCCTTTCTCTCATTCCGTTTTAATTAGAAATTAAACCAACACGGTTCGTCATACAGATGCCTCCTGCCCATAGCTCTTCTGTATGTCGAAATGAAATTCAAACACCACGCCTTCGCTCTCCGTATCTGAACATTTCTTGGAATACTAGAAAGCCAGTTATTGCCATCGGAATGTAGTTGAAAATGTTTACGATATACAAAAAAAAATAATTAGTTCCAAATCTAAGACCTTTTTATTCCCGTAACATCTAATGTATGTATTTTTAAATAAACACATTTTAATCAATTTTATTTTATTTGTTAATTATATTAATATCAAATAATCAATAATCAAATAATCTTAAGGCGACGTTGACAAATCTCTCTTAGAATTTAAGCTTTGCGTGACATTTAAACATTAAATTGTGACTAAATTCATTCGGCTCAATTCATGTCATCTACAGAAAAGGTATCCATGTGTGTGTGTGTGTGTGTGTGTGTGTGTGTGTGTGTGTGTGTGTGTGCGCGCGCGCGCGAGCGCTCGCTTGTCTGAACATCTCAATTAAAAATAGAAGAGCAGGCAAAATGCTGTCTTCCAATTATACAAAAAGAAGGTTTGAAAAATCCTAACACTAACCTTTACCGAAAAAAACGTGTTTTGATATTCTCAAAAATATCTCTACGATTATGATTCAAGTTCCATATGCTTACGATATTTTCATGCTAATGAAACGAATATATTGAATTTTTCGAGACTGTCCCTAGAAATCCTATTCATTCTAAATGGATTCTGATAAACCGTAAGAGATAGATAAACCTTTTCTCCGCAAAAACTATAAGTCTTGTTAAAACACATAATTTATAATTGATACACTTTTTGTGTATTGAACCATTTCCTAGATATTCCTTGTCATTTTTTAAAATTTTCCAATACTTATACTTCAATAGGAAATGAATAACGTGTTCCTATTTGAGAATACATTTTTTCATTTTTTGACCACGCAAAGAGAACGGAATTTCAAAGGCAGCACATAGCGACAGGCTCTTCAAGGGTTTGAATACCGCTTAAAACCTACTGTATTCCCCTATTCCTTCCTACAACAAAATTAGCATTAAGGTAATTTCTGAAATGTTTTTCTTGATCAACTTCAAGTAGAGGAATAAGCGTTTGAGGAATAGTTTCTACAAGAGTATAGAAAGTCATGTGAGTGCAACACATCAGATTTTAGTGGTACCTTTTATTACTTTCTCGACTACGTATGTAGGAAAAGTATTGTATTGGACCCAAAATTTCGATGTCGAGATTTCACCGGAAATATATGTCCTAAAGTCCCTTGAATAAAGAAAAAGCAGTTTGAGAAGAAGGGCCGCGCGCGCGCGTGTATGTGCCTGTTCGTGTGCGTGTGTGTGCGCGCGCGCGTGTGTTATGTGTTTCTGTCTTTGAACAGCAACACTCAAAAAAGAAAAATCGGTATTAAACCCAAATTCGCATTTAAGCTTAATATCTTTCAGGGGTGCAACACGAAGATGTTGAAGAAAATTCTTTTACCCTAAACTACCTTTACACGGAAAAATTTTCAAAAATTTTGGTTTTCTCAAGAATGGTTGTAATGATTTTGATTAAAATGTCATATGTTTAAGATATTTTTAATGGCAAATTAAATTTAGGTGCATTTTGAATTTTCTGGCTATAGCCCATGTAGTCCTGCTCACTCTTGATGACTTTTGTATAACTGGTAAACCATAAGATACAATCCAAATCTTACTATAAAAATGTATATCTCGTTAAAACACACCAGTTATGTCCAAATGCATTTTGTGAGTGAACCATGTCGAAGGTATTATTAATTATTTGTATGAGATTTGCAATACTTTTCTGGAATGGAAGGTCGTTATTCACCTTTTTATCTCTTGGGCATGCAAAGAGAAGACAATTTGAAAGCCTACATAGGGCAACCACCTTTAAAGGATTTGACTATCGCTCAAAGCCATGTTGCCCTTGTGTCAACAAGAAAATTAGGAAGAAAATAATTTCTGCAAATGTTTACGTCGATTAACTTAAAATAGATAAAGGAATAAGCACTTGTAAAAAGTAGTTTGTACAAAAATAAAGAATGCAGCACATTAGAGTTCTAGTGATGTGTGACTTACACATTCCTTGTGGACCTTCAAAACGATAAACTGAATTACTGGTATTTCAGTAGAAATAAATGGAAATATTCGCAAGTATAATTAATGAATTTCTCCATACAGAAAATTGCTGTTGGGAATAGAGTAGTGCAGCTCTCGGAGCGGATGAATATACCGCATTTTCCAGTATTGATGGAACAGGCTCTCGTCTGTTTAAGCTGCTTATGTCACGGGAATGGAATTTAGGAAGGACAGGCTGTATGCATGTTCACTTCACTACTGCTATAATCCGCCATTTATTTTAAAAATAAACAAAGTGAGAAATGGTGCAGGCATTTGTATACAATCTCGAAATAAAATGAAAGGTCTGGTTATTGATGATGACCATCCAAATGGTCAATAAAGCACTGATCATTATCGGTTCAAGCTTATTTGCTTGTAAAACAGAAGCTTCGAAATAGATTGGCTGCGACTTTCAGCCACTGGTATACACCACAAGATGACCAGGAGTAAAAAAACAAAATTGC
This sequence comes from Tenodera sinensis, assembly GCA_030765045.1. Lineage (NCBI taxonomy): Eukaryota > Metazoa > Arthropoda > Insecta > Mantodea > Mantidae > Tenodera > Tenodera sinensis. Next base: position 83,145,175 of record CM060969.1, on the reverse strand, counting down.
ACCAAATTTAGTGTAGCTTACATGACAAAATAGTGATTTACTATTCTACTGAGTAAGTAACCTTAGAAGTTGCTGTATTCTGGTTTAACATACCATTACTTGCTTTTAGTTCATCTAATGATTCGGAAAGTTCAATTGAAAACTTATTGGCAGTAATACTGTGACAAAATGACAAAAGTTCAGTCGAACTACTTTTTCTATCACTTTATTCTCATCCAAAACGTTTTGTACTAATACAAAGTTCTCTTTCCGTCGTTATCATAGTCTTCAGACTTTCGTGATATTACAACGCATAGCTGTTTTCTTCTCGTCTTCATGACTCATTCTTTCTGTCTTTCTTCACTTCTCTCCGTCAAACAGTTGCCTGACGATACAATCACTCGGCACACATTAACCGCTTCGCTGTCTCCTTTCACTACGCGCCGTGATACATACACAGAAACACAAACACACACACATGCAGTAAACTAAAATCTTTCTGACTCCAAACTCCCGTTGCCTCAAATAGCAAGGAGCTTTGTAGAACTTCACCTTCTTTGGAACTTCTAAAAATACGCCGGCTGCCAGACACTTCATGAATAATCTCGAAAATCCTTTCTGGTTTCTTCGCACTGACTTTGTCACGTGTTTGCTCGTGTGGGTGGTGTGAGGCCGCTTGACCTTGAGCGCCACGCCTGGTACGTGGTGTAAGCTAGCTTGACCCCGACCTGCATTTGTTGTGCTCCGTGACTGACGACTGTATTTTAAATTACAATGAATACAATTCTATGGTTTTCAGAAAGAGCTGTTTATAAAGCGTTAGTCTACTCTTTAGAAGTATTTCAGTACCTAATCAAATCAGCGAAGAGAATTGTGTGTTATATACGTGTTTTCGGCGTTACTATTGGATATATTTGATTTTACAAATATTATAACTACTTCTCTCCCCCCCCCCCCCCACCAAATAGGCCCGAATTCGGAAGGTCGCGGGTTCGGTCCCGACCGATTCTGCACCCCGATTTTTTCTTTCTGTTCTTTTTATCGTTTCCCCTTTGTCACTCAGGGGAAAGCTGGGATGCTCATTCTCCTACCATGACATTCCGGTCTCTCATTTCCTGTCCATTATTCCCTTCCGGTTTTGAAGGACAAGGTGACGGGGTGAAGCAGGTTGCGGCTGGACGCCAGACGCCAGACGGAGTTCGAGTCGAACGGAGGTGAGGTGATTGTTCCCCCGCTCGAGTGTCTTTACCGCAGTACCTAGAAACCCCTGTTCTGACTTCAGTGTCAGCCTTGCCCTGTCTGCCTTGCATTATCGCAAGTCTCCTAGGGCACCCGCGATAGATCCCTATGTGACATCCATCGCAGTTGGCGCACCTTCTCTCTTCTTTTGGTGTCGGGCAATCCTTTACCAGGTGCTCGCCCGCACAACGGAGACACTTGAGAGTCCTCTCACAGGCAAAGCTTGAGTGGTGGAAGCCCAGGCACTTATAGCACTGGGCTGGCCCCTCCCTGCCGTGATAAGGCTCAATCGTGACCCGTGTATAGTACAGGCAAGTCACCTCGTCAATCTTAGGGATTCCCTCCCCTTGTTTCTCTACCGATACTAGGAATAGTGGTAGGGGCACCTTTGTGGGTTTCCCCTCCTTCACCTTTGTAGTGGTGAGTTGCACCACGGACCGCGGTTCGATTCCGTGTTCTTCCTTCAGGTCGGCACAGATATCCTGGGGGTCTGTCTCCGAGTCAAGACCTCTAATGACCCTGCAGACCACGTGGGGTCGCTGGAGCGAGTACGTGTGGAATTTTATTCCACCCGCTTTCAGCACTTCCCTTGCGGCCGCATGGTCTCCAGAGGAAGTGGTCCGGATTACAACACGCCCTGGGTGTCGTGTTGCCTGGAATTCCGCCTTTAACTTTCCCCTGAGCTCCTTCATCACCTTGATGTGATTAGGGAAGGGGTCAGACACAATTGGCGGAATTTTTTTCCGCCTTTTGTGCGGCTTGGTGTTGGGGGGACGCTGCAGGTCCCGATGAAGGAGCGGGTCGCTCTGGGTTCGAACCAGAGAACCTTTTCCTGCGACTTTGTACCAGTACAAAGCCATCGTCGTCCGGCAGTGCTGGAGTCGGGTTGACAGGAGCTGGTGGTGTTATAGGGTCGACTGTCCCTTGATTAACAAGGCCCACGGCCTTTTTCACCTTCGGCCTACTCTTGGCCCTAGTAAGTGCCTTGGCTTTCGCCTTGGCGATGCTCACTCGGGGACCGGGTGAGGGGTTCGAGGTAGAGGGTTTCGGGGGTGTCAAAACCATGTCAGGTCTTACCTCTTTGCTGATACTCGGTTTTTCTGTCATGGCCGGTGCAGGTGCCATTCGGCTCCCCACAGAAGGCCAGACGCCTTGCGGCGCGCCTATTGGGGTTCCAGCGAACCCCGGGTCCAGACCTGAGTCCGGACCCTAGGCTACAACCTTGTGGGGCTGCAGTCTCGTGAGTCTGTCAGTCGGTACCGAGTCTCCTCCGTCCGACATTTCCTCCTGGTTTGCTTGTGAAAGAGCTCGGCGAGCCTCTTTCACTAAACAGGCTAGTAGAGGGCCTACGCCCGGTCCTGTGTTGGGACAGCTCCGGGAAAGCTGCCTCGGTGGAGTCTCTTCTTTCTTCTTCAGTTTGGAGTGCCCTAAAATCTGCTATCAGATCTCTTATAGGACACTCCGCGACGAACTAGCGGCGCCCGGCCTGGCAAATGCACTGTATGTAGTTGGCGCGGTGCGTACAAGCTGCTCCCTGGCGAGAGGTCCAGGAGTCCAGGAGTGAGTACTAGTCGTCTGGGTTAACCCAGGCGGATGGTAAGGTGGCCACGGTACCTATCCGTTTAAATACGGATTTACCCGTGTGGTGGTATAGGTTGGTATATGTAGCAGGCTTTTTGTCTTTGTAATGTCTGATGGTGCAGGGTGGGTTCCTGTTTTGTCAACGGCGGCGGGATCTGTCGGGTCTTGGATGTCTAGCCATCCAAGCGACCATTTCCCTACTGATTACTTCGTCAGCCATGGCCGACGAGCAATGCAGTGCCAGTGACAGGAAACCGAGGGGAATAGGTGATAGGTGTGGAGGATGATGAAGGCAAAGCGGTACCTACCAGCCAAGGGCGTCCTTGGGTAGACGGTAGCTCTGTCTCCGCCTAGGGAGGCGATGGTCATATTGCCCCAGGCTGTTCACCAGCTGGTTTGGGTGAGGTATGAGTTTGTCATACATTGTGCGAGTCCTGTCCCGCACTACGTCCACAATGTATGGGATGCCGGAATGAGTGTGAAGGATGTGTGATGGAAACCTACGGTCGGTATCGTAGATCATCCTAAGCGCCCTGTTCTGCACGGTCTGCAGCCTGCGGATGGTGGAACGAGCCACCGTACCCCAGACCTCGCACCCGTACAGGATCAGGGGCGGGACGATCGCACGGTACAAGCGTAGTTTCAGGTATGTGGGCATGGTTGATTGGAGTATGGGATATAGCTGTCTCAGGGCGCCATGTCCCTGACCGACCTTTGTTCTGACATGTGGAGTGAAGGTTAGACCACGGTCAAGTAGTACCCCCAGGTATTTGGCAGAGTTAACCCAAGGGATTCTTCTCCGCCGCATTGCCAGGGATACACCCGGCCGCCAGTTTCGAACTTTGCCCAGTAGTAGAGCCTGGCTCTTCTGCAGGCTAATGGCCATTCTCCACTGTTCACTCCACCTGCCGATAGCGTCGAGCTGTCGCTGAAGTGGAGGGAAGCAGTACCGAACATTTTTGTTCTGTGCCAGTATGAGGACATCGTCAGCATACTGGCACGTAACAGTATGCGGTTCCACGGGTAGGTCAGACATGTAGGCAGCAAAGAGCAACGGCGATAGCACGCTACCCTCCGGAACTCCAGCCGCTATGGGTCTGACCGAGGACAACTTCCCCTCCACCCGCACCCGAAAAGAGCGATCCCGAAGGAAGCTACCAATCAGGGTGAGGTAGGGGGGAGGGATTTCAGCCTCTCTGAGTTTGTACAGTAACCCCTGGTGCCATGTGGTTGCAAAGGCTTTTTCTACATCCAGAAGCACCGCGACTGTTTTGAAGTTTTCCTGGAAACCCAGGGCAATCTTCTCAACCAGCCGCAGCAGCTGTAGTGTAGTGGAATGTCCATGACGGAAACCGAACTGATGATCCGGGATAAGTTGCCTTTCCTCGAAGAGAGGAGTGAGGCGGGATAGGAATAATCGTTCAAAGATTTTTGAAACGATGGGTAATAGGCTTATGGAACGGTAATTGGAAGGGAAAACCGGGTCCTTGCCGGGTTTCAAAATGCAGACCACCCTCGCCTCCTTCCAGCAAGTAGGAAAGTGACGAAGCTGCAGACATGCATTATAAATCCTCGTCAGGTGGACTACGGCCTTTCGGGGAAGGTGCTGGAGCATGGGCGCCGTGACGCCATCATGCCCAGGGGATTTTCCAGGTTTTAATCTTCTGATTTCAGAAGCCACCTGTCTTGGGGTGACTAAGGGGATTTGGATCTCTGCGCGTGGCGGCGGAGGTGCCTCATAGAGGTAATCTACCGTCGCCTCCACGAGTTCAGTAAAGTCTTCGTCCTGGACATCTTCCCGGGGTTCGAATTGGGACTCTAGATGGTCTGCGAAAGCCGTGGCTTTCTCTTGGGGCTCAAAAGAGAGTCTCCCGCGAGTGCCATGTAGAGGATGCTGATGTGCGTTGTCCTTTCTAAGGGACCTAATTATCCGCCATGGTTGTTTCTCGGAGAGGTCTACGTTTGCCATCGTGTTTTCCCAGGCTGTTTTGCGGTGTAAACGCAGCAGGCGTCGTGACAGGGACTTGAACCGCTGGTAGACGGCCTGTATCCTGGGATGGCGGAAACGCTGCCAGAGCCTTCGGACAGTTGCTTTGGCTTTGAGCAACTGTCTGAGTTCGATGGGAATGGTGCGAGGGTTAGGTATGTCGGATGGAATGCGGTGCGTGTGGGCACGCACTACATCCCGGATGTGTTGGGAGAATGCCGTGGCTGCCGCCTCCAGTGTATCGATAGAATCGACACGCGGACGCGGGTCCACAGACTGGTTGAGTTCATGGATGGCTGCATCCCAGTCGACCTCGTATGTCCAGTATGGAGTGACCAGAGCTGGCAGGTCAATGTTGGAATCCACCAAGACAGGGTCATGGTCGGAGTCCAATTCATTGACCGCTGAGAGGTCTAGATGAAAAGGGATGTTTTTGGTGACCATGATATCGAGCACATCTGGCCTCCCTCGGGCCGGATGGAACGTAGGTCCTCTCGGTCCATGCGCAAGAATGGTTGGGTTACCGCTGATCAGGCGGTAGAGCCCTCGCCCCTTGGCATTGGTAGCGCGGCTATGCCAATGTGCATGCTTAGCGTTGAGGTCGCCGGCTATGCAAACCGCAGGATGCAGGTTCAGGAGGGTGTTAATATCAGCTTCGTAGAAGCGGTTGTCAGGAGGGTCGTATGCCACTACCAACACCGTGTCCACCCCGCCAATGGCAAGCCTAATGGCACAGGCCTCCACGTGTTGTAGTGGTGGGATAGGGAAGGATGTGTGAGTGATGTGGTTCTTGATGAAAATGGCTGTACCGCCCCCCGGTCGGCCGACTCGATCAGACCGATGGGTGACGTAACTCGGCAGCGAGAAGTTGGTTGCAGCATCCAAGTGGGTTTCGCAGACCATCAGAATGTCAATTCCATACGACTGCACAAACTCAACGAGGCTTGGGTAATGGCCCCTTATGCCATTTGCGTTCCAGAACGCAGCCCTGAATGGTCTCCGGACAAGTCTGGAGGCCATTACTTGGCTGAGTTAGGGAATAGCTGGGCCAGGGTTTGGACCAGTAGGGCATGCTTCTGCATGGGGCTCAGGTTAGGGCTTTCGTATTGCAGCTTGAATTTACGAAGTGCAGGCAAGATTCGATTAATTATGTTGTTGAATCACAGGGTTAGGTCCTGAAATTCCTCCAGATCCGCCTGCGAGAGCGTTCCCCCTAATGCAGGGGGGGTCATGGGTACAGTGGGGACCACAGGTGCCACCTGTGGGCCGGCTGTAACAGCAGTATCCCTTGGTGCCAGAGCTGCCTCAGTGGACTGCTCTGCCGGCGCCTTGGGAGGCTGTTGAGGAGCTGTGCTTGCTCTCTCCGCGGCTTGACGCTTGCTCTTGTGTTTCCTTCGCCGCTTAGGTTTAGGAGGAGCATTGGCCACAACAGACTCCTCTGTATGGCCTGGAGGTGGTGCCGAAACTTCGGTCGTGGCAGTGGCAGGTACTATTGCCTGGGCCAGTGTCTTTTCTGCCCTATTAAGGGCGTATGAGAAGGAAACGCCGGGGCGGACCTCTGCCGCTTCCGCACGTCCCTTGCGACGGCTATCTATGATTTTCAGACGCGTCGCGCATCCTTTGTAGACACTGCAGTGCGCGCCTTTGCAGTTGACACATTCCCTGTCCGTATCCGGCTTAGGGCAGTCCTGCACTCTGTGGGTTCCACCACATCGCAGACATGCAAGCGGGCGCTCACATGCCATGCTGGAATGGTGAAATCCCAGGCAATTGCGACACTGCACGGGACCCTCCTTACCGTAAAAGCGTTCCACCTTTACGGCAGTGTAGATTAGGTGACGCACAGTGTCAATGGGCTGAACTTGTTGGTCGCGCACTTTGTCCACCACGACCAGAAACAGTGGCATGGGCACCTTTTCAGGTCCTCTGTCGGAGACGATAGTCTTCTTCAACTGGGCCACTGTTGCTGTAATGTCATGTTCTTCGAGGAGTGCCAGCCTGACTTCCTCGGTAGAGCAGTCGGAGGCAAGGCCTCTGATTATTCGCCTTTCCACGTAAGGACGTGTGGGCGAATAACTGTAAAACGGGATTTTTAATTCCCGAAGTACAGCCTTGGCTGCCTCAAAATCCTCAAGTGAGGAGGTCTTGATGTTAACTTTCCGTGGCCTCCTTATTGCCTCAAAGCGTCTTTTCAGGCGCGAAGCTAGGAGCCGCATGGTTTTTGTATGCTCCTTGAAAGCCACCGCTACTATTGGCGGTATTTTCTCCCCCCCCCCCCCTTTGGTTGGGGGTTGGGTAGTAACCTGTGGTTCTTGCTGCTGAGAGCCCGTGGAGTTACGCCTGCTCCGGCGTCCCTTCACCTCAGTGAAGCCCTCGGTGTCAGTTTCCATGTCTGCCTCTGAGTCAGAGGGAGAGAAAGGATGATAGGAAACCAGTGGTGGTGACTCACTATCTATGACCTGTCGCGGGGCAGAACACTTGCGCTTTTTACGCGCAGGTGGTACCGCCTCGGGGACAGAGATGCATGACGATGATGTTGTTGGTCCGTCGGTCAGCACGGTTGCCCTCCGGCTGCTTGCAGAGGACCGGACCCCCTCCTTAGAGGAGGAGGCGCCTGGGCAAGCCATTACGGCTTGAGGTGTTGGACCAGGGGTCCTCACCTTTGGCTGCAGCCTTGCAAGCCCGTAGTCACGTGGTCCCTCAGTCAGTTTGTCTGAGTCGGGAATGGTGATGAAAGGAAGGGGTATAGTTACCTGGCTCCGCTATGTACCAGCACGCACCCCTCCGGGAGCAGGATCGATGTCGAAGAAGCGCAAGTGATGACTGGTGCGACACGCTACCGTTTGCTGTCAAACGTCTTGCAGCGTGCCGCGAAACTGTGCTTTCACCTGAGTAGGTGCGTAGTTTTTTTTGCTCCACCACCACGTCGCCGCGGTCGTTCTCCCGCTTATTCCCCTGAAGAGAGGATCCAAGCACTCCAAGCACTCCAAGCTCCCAATGGTCCCGCAGAATCGAGGTGTAGACGCTACGAGCTCCAATCATGGAATGGCGAGAGGTCACGCAGTTGGCTTCCCTTTTCTTCCAGTGGTCCAGCAGAGTGGTCGAGGTGTACACGATGCGAGCTCCAATCACAGAGTCTATGGCGGCTGGAAGGTGGTTTGCGTTTCCTAAAAGACTTCTATCCTGGCGTCGCTGCTGTAGCCTATTAGGTGCCCACCTGATGTGCGCTCCACATACTGATGGATCTCTAGGGGTGAGCGGTCGCTGGGTAGGGTGCCGATGACGTCGGAAGCGTTCTATTGGGAATCATTAGGGACCCTGTCCATGCCTGTGCTCGTTACCTGGATCTGGTGTCCTTTGGGTCTTTCCCTTCATCCCTCCCTTCCAGGGGGTCAGGATAGAAGTTCAAAGCGTTGCCTGGGCCTTCCGCTGTATGTATCTTTACCTTTTCCAGTAAGTAGATCAAGTATTGTATTTCCCCGAAAAATTGGACATCGAGCTTTCACCTGAGGTCTACAATATAAAAAAGGCAACTTTAATACACGATCTCAGTGTGAGTGTGTGTATGTCAAAAGCATAAATCAAAAATCAAATGTGGGCGAATACTGTAGTCCCTATGTGTGACAACTCTGATATCGTATGTTGCACTTTACATCGTTTGTTGCCGTTTATGATTTCTCTGCCTCATCTGGCGCGATCTTACCTTTAAAGACTTTGGATCTCAGGGTATGCGTGTATTTGAAGACAACACCAGTTTACTTTGCTGATATAGTTTAATTTGTGTTAAAACTTTTTAAAGTAGAACGATCGATAGGGTTGCTAACTGTTAATTTAAACTAATTAAGTCACCTTTCTTGTAAGAATACGAAACTTAACCTTCCGTGAATTGGAGAAGTTACTATCCGTTAAATCGTTTTGACTAAGACTTGTTATTGTTAACTTACATTCCAGAACAAATTGAAAGACGTGTTAAATCACATAACATGGTCGTTAGCAGTTAAGTATACGCGATGCGCTTTGAATTCACGGCACTTCAACCTAAAGACCTTCTACATGAAAATGTTTATGGACCAATTATACGTAGACTAATGATAAATCACCCATGTTGTATCTGAAACATATCCACGCTGGGGCCTAGCCAGCTTCTAAGAAATTTCACTTTCGACATTCTAATTCTAAGTAGTCCTGCGTGCATTACAGGACTAATTAACCATCCTAACAAGGTTTAGGTAGCTATTACGGCTAATGTTTGCCACCTGGTTGCATTTACTAATGATTTCTCTCAAAACGAATGGCTAATGAGTTATTTCTCTGTGCAACCTGTTAACTCTAGCTTCTTGGATTTATATTGATTCTGCTTATATACATTATTTATTGCAATTTGTTATCTATCTATAATTTCTTTAATTAATAATACATTTCTTCCTGTCAATAATTAGTATCAACACCAAATTTGTTATTTAAGTTAAGTATTTCTGCGACCAGAAAATTATCAAGAAAATCCATCTTTACCAAGCACGCTTATATAATGAAGTTGTTTTGCTTATTTTATATTTTATCAAAATGGTTCTAAGCGTTTTAATTAAAATAGGTACATATCTTTAGAAACCTTACATGACAAATTAAATATATATACCAAACATTAGCCTGCGAGGTTCTCTTCATTCTGAATGATCTTTGTATAAGTGTAACTGGTAAGGGATACGCCTATACAAAGATATACAACAGATATATACAAGATATACAAAAAGTGTTAGTGTATAAAACTTGTGCATCTCGTTAAAGGTCGCATTTATGTAAAATAAACATTTTTAGGCGTAAAGAATTTCTGAGATATTCTTTGTTATAAGTTGGAATTTTCAAACAACAATAGTTCATTCAAGCTGTAAGCCGATGCTCTTTTTCTCCTCGGAATTATACAAAGGGCATGAAATTTTAAATCCATTGTATAGCGGTCCCTTTTTAAAATCTAACTATTGCTTTAGGCTACTGTATCTTTCTTATCCCTGAAGTAAAAGTAAGTGTAAGCGTGTGCTGAAATTTTAGCTGTATATACAAGAATTAAATAAAAGTATATTCTTTTGTAAGAATACTCTGCAGAAGAGTGAGTAGAAGAGGTCATGTGAATACAATACATCAAATTTTATTTTTTTGTTTTGTAAAAATTACCTGCATTAAACAGAGTGCATACAACGTATAAAATTGCACAGATTTTCCAACTGTTTCTCGTGTGATGTTTACAAAATTACCTTTAGAGGCATTTAGTGGCAGGTACAAGCTTTTTGCTATAACAACTGAAATTGGTGATGATTGGATTTGATATGACAGAACAGAGAGAATGAAGAACAAAAGAAAACTGAAATGATAAAGTATCAAAGTATTACTGAGTTTCCTCATTAACCCCTGAATTTCTATCGTTTCAATAACGTACTTTAAGTCAGTTTGAATCATATAGGTAAGATTTGGTAATTGTTAGCTTGTGAAGCAGTTCCTGCGGGCCGAACTCCACCACCCGCGAAATTTTTAGAAGTCTCTCGAACTGTGTGTGAGTGTGGATGTCGGTGTGGGGTTATGGGGGTGTGGGTGTGGGTGTGTGGATGTGGATGTGGGTGTGTGGATGTGGGTGTGTGGGTGTGTGGGTGTGGATGTGTGGGTATGGGTGTGTGTGTATGGGTGTGTGGGTGTGGGTGTGTGTGAGTGTGCATGTCAGTGTGTGGGTGTGGATGTGTGGGTGTGGGGTGTGGGTGTGGGTGTGTGGGTGTGTGGGTATGGGTGTGTGGGTGAGGGTGTATGGGCGTGGGTGTATGGGCGTGGGTGTGGGTGTGTGGGCGTGGGTGTGTGGGTGTGTGTGGGTGTGTGGATATGGGTGTGCGGGTGAGGGTGTATGGGCGTGGGTGTGAGTGTGTGGGTGTGTGTGTAGGTGTGTGTGTAGGTGTGGGTGTGGGTGTGTGAGTGTGGGGGTATGGGTGTGTGGGTGTGGGTGTGTGGGTATGGGTGTGTGGGTGTTTTTTTTTAAGATTCTTTATTGTTCTACATGTTCCATTACAATATGTAATACTACATGTTGGGTTTGCTTACAAAGTAAACTGATAATCATATATTAATTAACATGAATAATTATTTAGATTTATACAGTTCAATTATTTTTTGTCACATCAATTGCATTGGCATACTGAACATATGCCAATATACACATATGGTGTGTGGGTGTGGGTGTGTGTGTGTGGGTATGGGTGTGTGGGTGAGGGTGTATGGGCGTGGGTGTGTGGGTGAGGGTGTGTGGGTATGGGTTGTGGGTATGGGTGTGTGGGTGAGGGTGTATGGGCGTGGGTGTGAGAGTGTGTGAGAGAGAGAGAGAGAGTAACCGTCAGTAAGCGCAAATATATTGTGGGATTGTGTTCCACGGACAAATTGGAACAGAGCGTTTATGAAGCTTATGTTCAAAGTACGATATAACAGTATTTAAGGTACGGCCCAAAAACTTCAACTAGTGACACAGTGTGCTATTGCATCCGGATTTAGTGCTAAACACTGGACACCCTGTTGCTAACGTTAATGCGGAATTGGCGTGGCTATCTGGTTGAAAGGTCATGTTCCATGTTTGAGAATTCATGTATATGTTTATTTTGTTGCAATATAACCGCGCTTAACCAAACTGCACCTAAATGAAACCCAGCTTAATCAAAGCGGAGGAGGGGAATAAAAATTAAAAACGAATGTTCATGAATATGATGATTCAGACTGGTGCTGGCAACATTGCTGCTACCGTTGCCTATGTTTTCTCGCGTTAACCCTAGTTCCACTACCGTTATGTACTTACTAATCCTCATCCACTACCGCACGTTCCAAGATAACGAATTACTTGCACATTTATTCATTGCAGAGGCCCGCTGTTATATCATGTTGGTATTGGTCAATGTGGTTGATTTCTGTCAGGGAAAAAACCGTAATAAGCAGTGAACAGAAACTGGAAGCCATTAGCGATAGAGTGCAGTGTATGACGAATTCAAAGCCTAAGAGGTAAGAATGACTAATTCCTATTCAGATCTTAAAGAGAAGCCACTATTAACAACATAAAATCTTTTGGTTTTAGGTTACCTTGTATTTTGTGGAAGAAAGCAAATTAATTAGCGCCAACGAATATAAGTTATCAAATAGTGAAGTACGAGTAGTCTAGCTGCTCGCAAGCGTTGCGAGAAGAAATTTCGACAAAAATACTGATTTTATGAAATAGACTTTTCAATAGTTGTAATGCTTTAGTACTATACACAAGAGTAACTTTTACTGATAATTATTACGTGCATCTTTACTTTCTCTTTTTAAAATCGTTACTTTGGTTTATCCGAAAAAAATACGTGGCTCTACCGTCTTAATTTCGACTAAACAGCGACCTAGATATTAAAAATCAGTTAATTGATGAGCAATTGTACAAATTGCAAATAAAATTTTAAAAATAATGTTGTAGCATACATGCCGAGCAAACCGTGTATGTACTATAACTGAAGCTAAAACGTTGAACGTTTTGTACCTTTAACTATACTAATAATTATACTTGTGAGTATTTTCTCATTAACATAATGCACGTTTAGATAAATATGTAGTAAACTGTATATCTAGATAATCGCATATCTGCATAGAATATATGTATTAGGCTATTTTATGTTTAAGTAAGATTTCCCAATCTTAATTTAATCTAATCTGATGATTATATATGCCCACCACTGTGGTGTGGGTAACTTCACATTCAACAGGTTCCAAGTTTGAATATTAGTGAGAGTAAGTTATCTGGATGATGTATTTATTCCTAAGCAATACATGTCGGATAACTGTAAGCTTTATGATCACTAAAGAACGGATTTTTATGCGCCTAAAAGTTCAATTTAGTTATTTTTATGCATTAAAAATTAAGAAAATATTTGTTAAAAAGTTCAAAATGTTTACTAAAAGACAAAAATATGTTCTTTCATTTTACATAATAGAAAAAATTGTAATAAAAAAGAACTGTTTTGATAAATCACCAGTGTTGGATTATTGATACCACATGTCAATTGTTGGAAATTCTTTGGAGTTACAGAGCACAACACATGCCCTAAATTGTTTATTAGAAATCTCTGTCGATTGTCACAGAGCACTGCCCGGTATTGGGAGAATGGTCCTTCTACGTCACATGATGTCACTCTTGCTTATTTCATAAGAGACACTTCACTAGTACTTACATTCAATATCTACTTGATGGCCTTCTAGAACTTGTCTCATAATTTGAAACCCCGTATTTTTTTCAAACACCGATTTGGACTGGTTTTATAAAGATTGCATTTTTAAGCCTTCGAGTGATTGATTTTATATTAACGATTTCTTTAACACTTTTTATCAAGAGATTAGTTTTTGCTTCTAGCTTTTCAATGGAATAGCACAAGAAACTCAAATTAGCAGCGATACGCACCACGTCATTTCTTAAACAACTGTTACTTAGCAGATTTTGAACAATTTCTATAGATGTAGCATCGTGTTTGTCCAGTTCATCCACAACCGATTTAAAGCTACCAAAATGTTCCACATAGTACACCGCTGTTGAAAGCCAAGTGCCCCAGCGAATAACAATTGGTGTTAGTGTAATGGAACATTGGGATTTTTGGGGCTTTAACAAAAACCTTCTTTCCATTGGATACCAATTTGTCCACATTGGGATACAGTGACCTAACAGTTTCGCACACCCTATGTAGCGCATGCACAATGCAAGCCATATGTATGATTTTCGGATAGCTGACGCCAAGTACTTCTGCGGTTTCTACATGTAAGATGATGCATCGGTCAGGAAAATAACCACTTTATCGCACTTAGCACCATTTGGCCATAATACGTGCAAATTTTGATTGAAGAGCCTAGCGACATTAATATAATTTGCTGCCGACATTTCTTTGCAAGCTAGAAAAAAACCCACGATGAGAAACTATCGCGTCATTTTTAAGAATCACGACCACTACATTTCCCACTTTTCTTCCTGTTGAGTCTTGAGTTTCATCAATGCACATCGATATTTTCTCATATTAGCACACAACCCAGATTTTCCGTAATGTTTCTTCGTCGCACTTAGAAAGGTAGTGTTTCCTTGAAGTAGATTCATCTGGAGGATCAAAGTTCGTGTACTTCACGAGAAAAGTTTTAACTTCTGGATTGATCGCTTTATGTAGGGAAATATCCGTCGAACAAAATTTGACATAAATCTGAATAAAATTCACGACACTAGGAAGTTGCGGAGTATGAGCTGGAGGGTCCTACTTCACTTCAAAACGCCTGTTTCATAGAAGAACGTGAAGCCACCAAGATATGTTTGTGGCCAGGTGAATGTTGCGTTGCTTGGAAGCGTTGATCGCCTGCTATAGTATTTCCAAAAGGCTGACAATATAGAATTTTTCCATCGTACTGAATGTATCTAAGAATTCTTTAACGTACTGCTGCAACTGAAAGCTTACACTAGCTTTTAGAATCGGCATTTTGGTAACGATGCACGATTCACTCAACACTACATTAAGCATTGCCCAGCACTTCTGAACTGAAGGAACGCCTAATCATGTTGAGCTCAAGTATATATATCTGAAACTTCTGAGTTAGGTTCATACATTTATATTGTAACGAGATGTTTACAACACGTAATCTAAAGCTACTTGATGTGCACAAGGTTGCACAGCTTCTCTTCTCAAAAACAAAGACATGTTGTTTGCCCCCACACAATAAAAGGAGAAGCAAAGCTCGGTGTAGTATATTGGTAAAATGCATAAAAAGTTGTTGTTTTCTAGTGCCTTGCATCTGGCAATGAAGCCATTAGCATTCGTGCTTTCCAATACTTTTGAACTATATTTTCTTCTGATCTTAATGCTTCATAGGTCTTCAAGTGGTCTTCGTTCATTTCTGCTGGATCGTTACACAGGGCACATATTGGTGAGACTGAGATACCTATTCTGTAGAGATGACTTGCTAAGCAGTCGTGATTTGTCAATAGTCGGAAGGCTGCAACCGCTGTTTTCCTTGGTCTCTGGGGGATTATATCTGGGTTGGAAAGTAGTGTAATCCATTTTTTATCTTTGGCATTTGTTTCTATTTCTTGTAGGTATGAATGAGAAAATTTTTTAATGATCAAGCGTTTTATTGAGGAATATGAGAAATTATATTATACCGAATCACAGCGGTATAACTATTTCATCTAAAATGGAGGAAAGGCCATTTACATATGTTCTGGCCTATCACAACACAACAGCGTCCCTCAGGGGCACATGAGGTGAAGGTCGGTGGATCAAAATACCACCTATTTAGTCCTCCCGGCTAGGTCCGATGAATTTGCATTTTTATGCATTTATAAAACTTTGTATTTATGATAGTGGCAGCATATTCAATATTCATTATTAGTTTTGACCTTGTAACTTCAACCAGATATGTATTCATCTAAAAATCCGTGATGATGATCAGCTGACCTCCGGGCTCATTTGAGCATCATTTCACCCATTTCATTCATCGTCCTATTCGTCCATTTTTATAAACATTATGCTCATGGGCAACTCAACCTATTGGTGGTTTGTCAGCCACCTCAAATTCTGGTCTCCGAACAGCTCGTGTGACAATACGCCAGTCTCTCATAAGGTCCTATCCACAGTAATAAATTTCTTCTAAATCGGACGATGGCTTTTGGGAAGCTTTTCGTGGTACATTTGTTCGGCTCTCATGGTGCTAATTCTGTCGCATTAAATGCATGTCAACTTGATACTATACGTAACGCTCCATTTTCGACAGTCATTCATGCATTGTAAACAAAACAAATAAAAAATAGGCAATTTGTTGCACAAAACAAATAAGAAATGAAAGTGCCAGCGGGCAATTTGTTATGAAAATTAAAACAGCTTTGGAAGTGTCCCTCATATTCACTTTCAAGATCCGTGGTGCGCGGTGTCGAAATTAATATATAATAAAATAATTATTACACAGTTCTTGTGTATAGCATAATAACCTGTTCATTTCCCCTTTTATTTCTGGGATGAGTTATAGATGCTGTCATTCCATTTCCCAGAGAGTCTTCCTCTTGTCCTTTTTCCATCTAAAGGTCTACCTTCTTTGGCTCTTTTTACTAGATGTTTCCCATCCTTTAATGGGTTCTTTCCAGAGTTTCTGTCACTCATTAATAAATTTTGTTATATCTTGAATTTAGCAACTCTCTTTGATTTATCTATTGTGTATTTTATCTAATAAGGTTTTCCTTGAATTGTTCTTAATGTTTTCAATTCTCATGTACTTAATATTTGTTTTATTTTGACTGTAACTACTCTGGTCTCTGCTGCATAAGTTAATATTGGTCTGTTGTTTTATAAATGCGGAGTTTACTCTCTACTGCCATACACTTATTTCGTCAAATTATGCAATTTACGCATCCTGATATCTATGCTGCTTTATCGGCCTGTGTTTTTACTTCTTGATTTAAATGTTTGGTGCTTGTTGTTTGAATCCCTAAATTATTAAGCTCTCTGAAATCTGTTAAATAATTTTTCTTTTCACTTATAATTTGCATCTCAATGGTTCTTTCGGTGCTGTTAGACATTTAGTTTTTTGTGTGTTTATTTGCATAATATATTTCTTTGCCTTTATAATGAATTGGTGTAATAGCCTTTGTAATCCATCTTCTGTTTCTGATAAAAGAACAGCATCTGCGTAGCATATTACGAGTATATGAAATCTTGTGTTTCTCATCTTGTATCCCCACTCTTTCGACAAATTTTCAATTAACTTATTCATTATAAGATTAAAAAGTAATAGACTGAAGTATATTATAATGGATATTATATACTTGACTGATGAAATATCTCTTAAAATGCAGTCTGTCACGTGCTGCTAGAGTGTTGGTCTCTAGCGTACCTTCGAGATTCTCTGCAGCTGCCTGCCAGACTTGCAGAGGTCTTAGCGGACGACAAAACAGCGGTTGATAGTTTTTAAGTTTTTAGCGGAGTGTATTATTAATTTGAGGATTTAACATTTTAGATACCTCTTTTTATGTTTTTTGACATATTTCTCACCTTGTTTCATACCTAGCTATTGTGACTGGTTTTTACGTTTATGTGTAGGTATATTTTATTTGTTACTAATAAATTTAATTTTCATTAAAATTTACATCTGGCTATTGCCATGAATTTTTAAGGGCGCTGATGACTACGAAGTTGAGCGCCCTTAAACCTACAAACGACAACCACCTCTTAAAATCCAAGTCATCATTTTCATTATACACTGCAGTATAAGTGTTTTTGAAGCAAATGCATGAAAGATGTGATAACTTGGGAGATACAAATTATTAATATTTACCTTTGTAGAGGAAGCTAAAGCTCTGGAATAAAGCGTTAACTGCGCTGACCTCGGTTGGAAATCGAACTCTGCCCCATCCGATGGCAAGCTTGTTGACACAGTGCAGGAATGACTGCAGTTTCAGCTGTAACGAAATTTAGTGCACTTATTGGTTGGAGATGATATACAGCACGGTGCTAAATCATATTTGACTTCAATTTTCCACCAAAAATAACTGTCGTTTGTCCGCTTCGTTATGGGAAAATACAGAACAGCAGTCATCACTGGGCTGCAAACGAACATCAGTCTCAGAACTGGAACCATTGAATTTGTATTCCTAACTTATACTGCAGAGAGAAACATTTGGAAAAAATAATATTTATGTTACCTTTATCTTAATTTTCTGTTTATAAAGGTACAGTCAAGGACCGGTTACAATAACTCTAAGGGACTGACGGTTTATGCTCGTTATGGAAAATAGTCGCACCAGTTTGCTTTGTTTTTGTAAACAGATTCGTTTGTGTACATTCTGTGCAGCCATAGAGGTAAAACTTCAAAAAGAAGTAAAAATGCTACATCTACAATATTTGCAATTCAGAATTTGCGGAGAGATACTGAATAGGAATTTTAATGTATATGCAGTAGATACAGCAGTAACACACCAGAAAAATGTAAAAACCTGTAATAAATGAGGAAAGTGGAGCAACAATGTAAAGTGTTCAATAATGCCAAACACAGTCTTGGATAATAAATGAGATAAAGTGTTGAACGTGTTTAAAAGATACTGTCGGTGCTCTATAGTACCATAGTCAATTTGAAATCTACTATCTACAGAAAACAGCAATTTCAAATCAAACGTTAATTTGTTGCCAGTAATGCCCAAATAAGTAACAAACGTTTGACGTTAATGCCGATATATTCATCCGAAAATGTAATAAAGTATACGTCGTTTAATACGGTAAGTTGCAATACGCGACGTAGAGATTTTTACTGCCTCTATTGCGTATAGTAAGTAGAGGAAGTATTGTATTCCACCCAAAAATTCGATGTCGAAATTTCATCGGAAATAAGTGTTATGAGGCCCTGGAATCCAAAAAAAAAAAAAGCATTTTAGGAGAGGGTTTGTGTGTGTGTGTGTGTGTGTGTGTGTGTGTGTGTGTGTGTGTGTGTGTGTGTGTGTGTGTGTGTGTGTGTGTGTGTGTGTGTGTGTGTGTGTGTGTGTGTGTGTGTGTGTGTGTGTGTGTGTGTGTGTGTGTGTGTGTGTGTGTGTGTGTGTGTGTGTGTGTGTGTGTGTGTGTGTGTGTGTGTGTGTGTGTGTGTGTGTGTGTGTGTGTGTGTGTGTGTGTGTGTGTGTGTGTGTGTGTGTGTGTGTGTGTGTGTGTGTGTGTGTGTGTGTGTGTGTGTGTGTGTGTGTGTGTGTGTGTGTGTGTGTGTGTGTGTGTGTGTGTGTGTGTGTGTGTGTGTGTGTGTGTGTGTGTGTGTGTGTGTGTGTGTGTGTGTGTGTGTGTGTGTGTGTGTGTGTGTGTGTGTGTGTGTGTGTGTGTGTGTGTGTGTGTGTGTGTGTGTGTGTGTGTGTGTGTGTGTGTGTGTGTGTGTGTGTGTGTGTGTGTGTGTGTGTGTGTGTGTGTGTGTGTGTGTGTGTGTGTGTGTGTGTGTGTGTGTGTGTGTGTGTGTGTGTGTGTGTGTGTGTGTGTGTGTGTGTGTGTGTGTGTGTGTGTGTGTGTGTGTGTGTGTGTGTGTGTGTGTGTGTGTGTGTGTGTGTGTGTGTGTGTGTGTGTGTGTGTGTGTGTGTGTGTGTGTGTGTGTGTGTGTGTGTGTGTGTGTGTGTGTGTGTGTGTGTGTGTGTGTGTGTGTGTGTGTGTGTGTGTGTGTGTGTGTGTGTGTGTGTGTGTGTGTGTGTGTGTGTGTGTGTGTGTGTGTGTGTGTGTGTGTGTGTGTGTGTGTGTGTGTGTGTGTGTGTGTGTGTGTGTGTGTGTGTGTGTGTGTGTGTGTGTGTGTGTGTGTGTGTGTGTGTGTGTGTGTGTGTGTGTGTCAGTCTGTGGACAGCGCAACTCAAAAAGAAAACGTCGGTTAAAAACCAAAGTTGGTACTAAAGTTTAATATCTATTAGTATGCGTCACGAAATTTTTGAAGAAAATTCCTCCAGCCTAACTACCCTTTACATGGAAAATTTTTCGAAAATATTGATTTTCTGGAAAATGATACTAACGATTTTGATTAAAATGTCATATGTTTAAGTTATTTTTGTGAGAAATGAAATGTACGTATATTTTGAATTTTCTGGCTATAGCCTATGCAGTCCTGTTTACTCTGGATGACTTTTGAATAGCTCGTAAACTGCAAGAGATAGACAAAATCTTACAAAAACATATTTTATATATGCATACATGAATCAATTCTATTAGTAAACGATTATGAAAGTGTGTGTAACGTACCATATAGAAATACTAAAAGACAAAAGTGAGTATAATCAACCACAAATACCTTAACGACTTTAAATAAACCTTAAATTTGAGAGATCGAGAATACTAAGTTTTCTTGCAGTGTATAAGTAACTTTGACCACCCCCGTGATAGCGCGCCTGCCTCTAGCACGGGGGATTATTGTTCATAGTAACCCTGAGTTGAATAACTACTAAAATAATATAATTTATTCTCAACGAAGTTTACAAAAAGAGCCATTATAATGCGAGGTTTTTATATTAAGTTATTAAGGCTGCTGCTATGAAATGATTTTTTTTCTTTTTTAAATGGAATATTCCACAATACAATGGGTTTCCTTCATCCCAAAACGCTCTTCGGCCTCCGTAAGTCCCTCTCCTCCTTTAACCCTCTACTCTCCATACTCCTTTTCACCCCATCCATACATCAATGAAACACTTTTAAATTACTTAAAACTTGCTATGTTTTGTAACACTTGTACAGATCAACTAACTTTTTATAACAAGTTATGAGTAATTGAAAATTATCCGGGACTTCAATTACGAATTAGTTTGAGCACAATTAGCACCAATAGCAAATGCAAAATAGCTCAGTTGGTTTACGCGTGATTTCTTTATGGTCCGGTTGCATAAATATCACTGACTGAAAATCAGATTTAAGCTGAGGTCAAAATATGAACTGAGATCAGAGTAGAATTGCATTGTATAAAACTAATCTAAGATAATCGACTTTCACTTCAACTTTGATCGTAGTTCGTAATTCAACGTTTGGCAACGACGTTAAACAGCTAAAAATCACAGCTTCCGGACAGCGCACTCACTTGTTTTTCAGCTACGTACATATTAGACAAGGCGCAGTCTATAGGAAAGGTGCAACACAAGAATAAACAGAGATCGTTAAATTTAATAAGCGAAGAAAAAACATTGGATGATATTATAATTGACAAGTATAAACATATAACAAAAAAAGCCGACGCAGTTTGTTTCTCAAAAAGAAACTGCATGGAAGAAGTCGCTGGGGATTTTAATTCGAGTTTAATGATGTGTTTCCCTTATTAATAGTTTTCTATTTGTACATTTTACCAATTATTGTATGAACATGCAATTAAAGCCTTTATGTTCAACCTGACGTAACACATTGATCTTACTAGAAGCCCTCCTACCAATGAAAGCACATTTAAGTCCAACACACTTTTCATAAATTTGAAGAACACAATTTCAAATTGATTTCTCTTCTTCATGTTTCTATAAGTAAACCTCAAACACAATTTCACATTTGCATTTGTAAAAGATTTTCTAGATTAGGAGTAATGAATTTTTTCTTCTTCCGTAATTTCTTTGGCGTAATACACTTCGAAACAATGCTCTACAAAGGGTGCATTAGTTATCATTTTATTATTTTATTTAAAGCTGTAGATACATTTTATTTCTTCTTTATGCAGCTCTGTTGATCTAAGTTCCATCACGTTAACTGAGAAAACCCACCTGTCAGATTTGTTCCCGCATCAAGATGTCAGAATTTAGATCAAGATTTATGGGACGAAAATTCTAATTTCAACTTCACTGAAGACCATTTTCAGGTGGTTTAGGTTTTATGCAATCGGGCCTCAGAATAATAACTATTAACTTCAATAATAATAATAATAATAATAATAATAATAATAATAATAATAATAATAATAATAATAATAATAATAATAATAATAATAATAATAATAATAATAATAATAATAATAATAATAATAATAATAATAATAATAATAATAATAATAATAATAATAATAATAATAATAATAATAATAATAAATAATAATAATAATAATAATAATAATAATAATAATAGTAATAATAATAATAGTAATAATAATAATAATAATAATAATAATAATAATAATAATAATAATAATAATAATTTTTTAAATTTTTTTTTTAATCAAATTACAACTAAGCAAAAGCTTATCTAGTAATATTTTCTTCTTAAATAGGTTCACATATATAGGCGAGTCTTCCATTGAAGGCTCCCATAGTTTACACATAGTTCTTGCGGTCTCACATTAAGTCATCTGGCTTTTTTCTTTTCAGTCTTCGAACTTCACAGTTACTAAGAACTTTCAACATCTCTTTGTTTTCATGGTGCTGCACTTTTAAATGATGTTTCGTTGCAGTTCTTTTTTATTTCTTGTATAACAGTGTCGATTTTGAGATCTCTATGTATGTCATCATTTCGTACATACCATGGTGCATTAACTATTGTTCTCAAAACTTTATTTTGAAAAGTCTGTATGTGTTTTATGTTGGTCGACTTAGCGCAGCCCCAAAGCTGTATCCCATAGGTCCAGACTGGCTTTAACATCTGCTTGTAAATTAATAACTTATTGTATATGTCAAGTTCGGAATTTCTCCCAATGAGCCAATAAAGTTTCTTATATTTGATATTTAATTCTTTTCTTTTAGTTTCTATATGCTTTCTCCAATTTAATTTTGAGTCTAGTGTCATTCCTAGATACTTCACTGTTTGTGCTTGGGGAATAGTTTGGTTATTTATTTTTATTGGTAGTATCTGAGTTTTCTTATTTGTAAAGTTAATATGTACAGATTTAGATTCATTTAATTTTATACGCCACTTCTTCGTCCACTCGTTAACCTTATTGACAGCTTTCTGTAATTTCTGTGTACATTCCTCTACTGTATGTCCAACTGCCATAATTCCTGTATCATCAGCGAAGGTGGCCATGGTTGTATTATCTAGGTTTGGAATATCCCTAGTAAATATGAGGTATAGTACTGGCCCTAAGACGCTTCCTTGGGGTACTCCAGCAGCTATATTCTTTAATTCAGAGTATTCATTTCCATATTTAACTCGGAAATATCTCCCTTCAATGTATGATAACAATATTTGATAGAAGTGGTCAGGTAGATCTCGTTGGAGCTTAAAAATTAAACCTTTGTGCCAGACTTTATCAAACGCTTTAGCCACGTCCAGGAATACTCCAGAACATATTTTCTTTTCCTCTAACGTTCTTTCTATGACATCGACTATACGATGTACTTGATCAATTGTTGAATGTTTATTTCTAAATCCAAACTGATGTTCTGGTATTAATTTACTTTCCTCTATTATAGGTTTTAATTGCTTTAACAATAACTTTTCAAACAGTTTAGCTAATTGGGATAGGAGTGAAATCGGTCTGTATGATTCCTTTTCATTAGGATTTTTTCCAGGTTTAAGGATCATGAGTACTTCTGCTACCTTCCATTGACTTGGGATATGTTTAAGTCTTAATGCAGTATTTATCATATGTAATAGCTTGATAAGAGCTTTTTGTGGCAATTCTTTAAGAATATGTCCGGTGATTAAATCATATCCTGGCGCTTTTTTTGCATTTATATTCTGGTGGATTTCACGTTTTAATTCTTTGAGCGTTACACGCCTAAGATCTTTGCCTTCCCTTTTCTTACCATGTTTAATGTCCTCTTCAGAAGTTTGTCCAGATAAAGGTTGAAAAATCTCTTCTAGATAGTTGGCAAATAGATCTGCTTTATCCTTATCACTCCTTGCCCATGATCCATCTCCTTTTTTTATTGGTGGAATTTAATTTATAGGTCTTTTGATACTCCTTGTTGCTTTCCATAAAGAGTAATCAGTTTCTTTGTCTGCTGTTAGTCCTTTCATATAGATAGTAAATGATTTGTTTTTGATACTACTGATCAAATTCTTTAACTTATTACAGATTTGATTTAATCGCTTTTTATCTTCTGGTGCCCGTGACCTCTGCCACTTTTTACGCAGTTCTCGTTTTTCACTAATTAACTCCCTCACTTCCATTGGATAGGAGATATCATTCACATTTTTCCTACTTTTTTCTGGAGTATGGTTCCATGCTGCTTGTTGAATATTAGTAACAAAGAGATCAATCTCTGCTTCCAGTTGTTGCGGAGTTTTTAAAGGAACATTAAGTTCAATAGTGCTCTGTAATTCTTTTTTGAACCCTTCCCAATTTGTTTTTTTGTTAGTTAGTCTTGGGGGGTTATCCTTTGTTATGATATTATCACTTACTGTTAATATAATTGGGGAGTGATCCGAAAAGATATCATAATCCTCATTTACGTGCACATAATTGTTAGATATACCCTTCGTTATGAAAAAATCAATTAAATCTGGTGCTTTATTTACATCTGTCGGCCAATATGTAGGTTTTCCAGTTGAATGGAATTGGCACTTTGTTTTAATCGCTGCCCTAAATAGCTCCCTACCTTTGGTAGTGGTTATTCTTGATCCCCAGTGACAATGTTTAGCGTTGTAATCCCGTCCAATAATAAAGTTATTGCCTAGAGTCTTAAAGAGATTAATATAATCCTTTTCTTTTAGGTTATACCTTGGGGGACAGTATATTGCAGAGACATTAAAAGGCTTGGTTTTAACTTGGATAGTGACAGTTATCACTTGCATTTCATCTATTTCTATTTTACTTTCTTCATAGTGTTTAATGCAGTTTTTAATTATTACTGCGGAGCCTCCTCTTGCTTTATCAGATGGATGGTCTGAGCGGTAGATATCATATCCCCTAATTCTAACATATGATAGTTTAGCCAAATGCGTTTCGGATATTAAACATATATCTATTTTCTTGCTTTTCAGGAACAGTTCCAAATCCTGAATACGCTGTTGTAATCCGTTTGCATTCCATGATAATATTCTGTATGTGTGCGCCATTTTATTTACTTCTGTTAAGACTAGTTTCAAGCTTTCTTAATCTATCGTAGATCAGTTTGTTGGTATATTTCTGCTCGTCCAGTATTTCTAGGATGCGTATTATTGCTTTATCAATGGTTGGAATTTCAGCTTTACCATTACATGTTGCTGCTGCGTAGTTGTTCTGTTCTCTGTTAGGTTCATCCACTACTAATTCATTTTCTTCTAGGACCATACCTAAGTTACAATTCCCTCGAGTCCTATGAATCTGTCTTTGATTTTTCATGACTTCATTCCTCCTCTTTTGCAGCTCCTTAGCTACTTCACATCCACGATAGTTTGCTGGATGTTGTCCTCCACAATTAACACATCTTGGTGGTGCGTTTTTGCTTATTTTACAATCTTTAGTGTGGTGCTTTCCTGTACATTTCACACAACGTGGTTCTCTTTGGCAATACGCCTGGGTATGGTTAAAGCCTTGGCATTTCTTACATTGTGGTATCAAATTAGTATTCTTTCTCAAGGGTTCAATTTTGACAACCACATTCAAAATTGTCTTAATATTATATATCTCTGTAATATTCTCCTTATTATCAAAGGTAAGCATAAATAGTGGCAATCCTTGTCTAACTACTTCCTGCTCTCCATTCCTATTTGTGTACCTTTCTTTAATAATAATAATAATAATAATAATAATAATAATAATAATAATAATAATAATAATAATAATAATAATAATAATAATAATAATAATAATAATAATAATAATAATAATAATAATAATAATAATAATAATAATAATAATAATAATAATAATAATAATAATAATAATAACAATAACAATAATAATAACAACAATAACAATAATAATAATAATAGCAATAATTATAACAACAACAACAAATGATTGACAAATGCTTTGAACTGCTAGAATACATTTTTTTTCAACTCCTAATGTAAATTGCTTTAGAATAATTACTCCTAACGACAAAAGTAAATGGTTTCAAATTTTTTTTCTTTACCTGATTATCCTCCCCTTACGTAGGACTTACACCCCCAGGACTTATAGGCAGTGCCCAGGGTCAAACGCCTGTCAGGGAGCAGAGGAATCTATGGACCGGACAGGGTGAAGACCTGGAAGTAGGTGATCAGACAAGCACCAGGTATGATAGTGAGGAAGTGAATGATATGAAATGCAGGCGAAATGTACGATTGGAAAGGTGATAATGGAGCAATTGGTGGAATGAGTGGCGGGAGACGGAGAACTCGAAGAAAACCCGCTCTGACGGCGCTTCATCCACCACGAATACCACATGTGGGTCCCTGGGATAGAACCCCGGCCACCTAAGTGGTAGGCTTGGGCTCTAACCGCTCGACCACATCGCCACCAAATGGTTTCAACTCCTAGTGAAAATGGGAAGCATAAAATGCAATTTCACTTCCAGTGTAATTGTTTTGTGAATAATTATTCTTAGCTGCAATTATAAATCATATAAACTCTCAGTGTAATTGCTTTGCTAATAAACACTATAAACAGCCAAACCAACTGTTTGAACTTCAATATAATTACTTAACTTTAATGCAGTAGGAATCACATTATTGTGGTCCATTGAAGCCCAAAAACCCGCTTTACCACATAATCGCAATTTGATTGGACATAGTAGCCCAGAAAAATTGTCTATGTAACTAATTAAATGTATATGTATAACTAACTATACCTGCGCCTGCAAATGGGTACAGCTATCGCAGTATGAACCAGACGTATTTCTGCCTTTGTCTGCCCAGGACTTGCACAATGCAACAGCAATGTTTATCATTTCATTCTTCCACCTGGAGAGGCGGGTAGGGGCAAACTGGGAGAGGCATACCAACCTTTACGAAGCAGAGTAGTTGAAAACATTGTTTCGGTGTTACGCCGGTTAGAGAGGGTGTATGTTCATGCATTTGTGACGGAAGGTACAAACTTAATGCAACACGCAGTCAAGAGTGGATCTTTATAAATTCGCAAACCTTCACTTACTATGCATGTAATTATGCAAATACGTAATATAGTTTCAATTAATATAGTTTGGAAGACTTGACACACATGCATACATTACACTTTATTTGTTTATAGCAAGGCAAACTATTTGTATCTTAGTTGACCACATTATAATGCGCTTACATGTGTCGTAACTGAAATATTGTGGTGCGAGTATCCAAAACACTTCAGCGGCTCAATGTTCTAAAATCAACACTTAATATTAAGCAAAACTCAATGGTGCCATCTGATCAGCATTTAATTACACATAGTTAACAAGGTAAGATCTTTCGTAAAAAGTCAAAGTTCTGAAATTATCTTATGGTGGACCAAAAGAACGCTCGTATTGAAAAATATAAAACTCACTACCACTCGTTTCACACATGTGCTCGCTCTTAATATAGCCCTGGTCCCTACTGTACTGTGACAAATTGACAATTTGTCAAATCCCACTTCTGACACCAGTGTGACAAATCAAGGTCCAGCTGCCTTTTTCTTGTCACCTTATTTGTCTCCTAAAACTGAAGCAGTAAAGCACAGTTCTGTTTTATCGTTAACACCGTCTACAATTCATCATGAGCTTACACTTATAGCCATTCTTTCCTCTTGCAACCTTGACACTACTATACTGTGACTTTCAGTTGTGCTCCCTCTTATTGCATTCTGCTTCCAGCGATCACACTCGCTACGACTGCTTCACACATCCAACAATTCTGAGGCGACGACTAAATATCCCAAAATTGTCTCAGACGTCACACGCATCTCTCAAAAACGACTGCACACACACACACACACACACACACACACACACACACACACACACACACACACACATACACACACACACACTGCCAACAGCTGTCTCGTTCCACACTCGTGACTCCATCACAAAAATCCTGTTCTCTCGCCGCAGTCACTTATATACAAGGAGAATGACATAGCATGAAACAATGTACACATATTATTTTAGTTTCTCCTTCTCTGTGCCAGTGTTCTCTTAAAGGTGAGTAAGTGACTCTCATCTAACCTCTGATTTAAAGTTTTCATTCGTCAAGAACTAACGCACGACCTGTATATTGCGGGCTACACTGAAAAAAAGTATGTAATTAAAAATAAATATGTAATTGATATATGTAATTAAAACTAACAAATATACCTTTTCTTTTCACCTTTGGTCTTTTTACTTAGGAAATTGCTAAAACGTTTGCTTTGAAGACCATTATATAAGAAACGTTGGGTTCAAGATTGCAATAACAGTTGTATTGTCCCTTAAGTTCTTTCTTCTAAGCGGAGGTTTGTAACAGACGGGAAGTCATAAAGAAGAAAAATAAAGTTAATATATTATTATTACTATTACTATTATTACTATTATTATTATTATTATTACTATTATTATCATCATCATTATTATAAATATGTGCAGAAATATCTAATAACTTTTATAACAGTATGCTTAAGTTTAATTTCTTTCTTAATATTGATACAGCGAACATGTAACATATTTTCTGAGTACTTCTTACTGCACTAAATGAATTAATATCCACGTTTAAATCACATTCCAAATGTTCCACCATATTTTGAGAGGAATTTCACGTAGATAATTCTAAATTTCTGGATCCTGTTTAGTTTGAATGTTGCGACACCCATTCTATTCGTTCACCATCAAATATGATTTACTCGGTTAAGGGTAAACTCGCAACAAAATAATTAAGGTTTGATACATTAACAAACTCTTTCGTTCTCATTTTGAGAATAGCCGCACAGTGTTGCAATTATTTATGGTTTAAATGCTACCAGAAAGCCAGAAAAAGCTGTTTATCATTGATGTCACTGGGTGGGATGCGTCGGAGGCATAAGAATAGGCTTTGAGGATGTGTCTCTTCCCTGGTATATGATCTTCTACCGTAACCTTTCAATGCGATTAGGAGCCGTGAGTACTCTAGAAGTGCTGATGACCCCGCTGCGCAGATTTGGCCGATCATGATGCTCTCTCTGTCTTCATCCCTTCCTCCTAGAGGTTTAGTAGGCGTATTAGAACTAGCTCCGGCCACAGTGCTGGAAGTCTTCTTTCTTTCCAGTACCTCTCTTATTGCGGAGCCCAACCTTCTCCTACATTCCTCAGTACGCAGAGACTGATGTAAGTATTTGCGTCTCTTTTCAACTATCTCTTTCTCTTGACACAAGATAAACCAAAAACCCTATAGTTGTGGAAATTACACATGAGCATATACTTTATAAAAACAAAGAGCAATAGAGGGAGACATAGCACAGTTGGAGAGAGGCAGAATCAAGAGATAAAGAGAAATTGAGATAAATACAGGGCGAATAAGAGAGGTATATATAGAGAGGGAGGATGTTAAGAGAGATAGGGCAAGAAAGAGAAACGTAGCAAGAGAGGAATGAGAGCAATTGGGGTAGAGAGAGAAAGTGAGAGAGGAAGGAAGTTGAAAGGGAGAGCGACCACGATAAGTGAATGACAGTAAGGTGTGAAGGAGAGGGAGAGAATTTCTGGAGTTACGCAATAAAGTAACCGTAATTACAGTTTCTGTTTGTGTTTAATGAATAAGAATTTGTTTTTCCACAGTTACTTCCGGCTGCCACCGTTTGCCTCTTCCCAAGAGGAAAGCCATTATCAAGGTAACCTGATTTTTGTGAAAAACTGAAAAGGGCATAGATTTTATTGCCACGCTTGTTCAAATGTTATTTTTATGCCGAGGGAGGCAGCGAACTGTTTTCTATTACTCCCTCGCCACTGAACTCCCTTATTGATTCCACCCCTGTGTACCTCATACGGTTACATTGGCTTTTTGTTTACTACCAATGCAACGTATTACAGCAGCACGTTACAACACGTGTTGGGACAAAGGAAAGCTTTGCGTTGTGCCCCGTGCATGCTCTGTAGACGCCATTCTGTCGATATGAATCAGTGTGTGAGCAGACGGGCGGGAGGCAACAAGTCCATCAGAGGCGATGTCGTCTTCGCCCTCTCGGAGCGTGGTGCGTGAATCGTGTGCGTCCTCGACAACGCCGCAGGACCAACAAGAGTCCAGGAATCCTCCAACCGTCACCAGTGCTACCACCATTCGCGCCTGCCTCGTCTTCTTTCACAACGGTTGTACATACTTGGGATATTATCGTAGGTGGGATGACAGGAGAGGTTAAAGTGGTACGAAACTTTTATTGATTGTTAGCACCTGTTGAAGTCGACAGCCTTTTCACGAGACTCTTGGCTTTATCTTCAACAATCCTCATTGTAGCTGTGCACTTAGATCGCTCTAGGGCGAATGGTAGATGCATCCAAACCAGTTTACTTGTAGATTGCCACACACATTCCCTGGCTTTAAATGTCTTGCAATTCTGTTTTGAATAATTTTGCCTATCATGTTATACATCTATCTATGATTATTACAATTTGAATAGAACTTTGTTTCTATTAGCAATTTAAATTTTCTCACATAATGGGATAGGTGTTCTAGACCCATCTTATTAGGGATACCATCAAAAGTAAATCACGCACCAAACCCCCCACACCACCCCCAAATTTTTTAACGTTACATTTTATGCTAGCTTTAACATCGAAGGTAAAATGGGTGATTTTTAACCCTTTACAGCAAGTGCTCAATAACAGTGATGTTCACTCGTTTAAAGGTGTTTCTTTGAACCTTACGTTTCTATTACTTTTGGATTAACTTAATACTTAAATTCACACTCCCGTTGATACTTCCAGAATCTAGGGAGAAGGGAAATAATCCTACTTAAAAAAATAATCCCACCATCCATCCGAGAATCGAAACCGGGAATCCTTGCACAGTCCAAAACAGTGTTCGCGTGAAAACCATAAAATTGTATTTTAATTATATATTTTAAGAATATTTGGAACTAATCTTGTCTCTTCTAACATCTTAACAACATCAACTAAATATATTATTACACCAGGTGGAAGGTACTGCTTCGGTAATACGTTAACGAGGGATTCTACATGATGAGTGTAACAAATATGTCCAATACAATTTTTGTCGCCGAAAAAAAAGTCAAATGTTTGGAAAATTTGGAGCCATCTAGCTGCTTGAGGAATGGATATAAATGGTTTATTATTTCACTAACTCGTGTAAACATTATGTGAGCAATGTAATGTCTTTTCATTTAAATTCGTACGATTAGTCACAACATAATGTTAACGTGACGTCGCCAAATCTCTTAGAAATTAAACTTTTTATGACATTTTAACATTAAATTGTGACTAAATTCATTCGAATTAAAGTATAAATACATTACAGAATTGTTCACTCAATGTTTGCGCGACATTAGTGAAATAATAAACATTATATCCATTCGTCAAGAAGCTAGATGGCTCCAAATATTTGACACAAATTATTTTTACCGGAGAAATGGTTCTTTAATGACAATAATTGTATTGGGCATATTTGTTACACTCGTGTAAAATCCCTGGTTAATGTATGGCCGAGGCAGTACCTTCCACCCTGTATATCTATTCAGAATTAATGCAACGATTGTAGTCACCGATATCAACTTCGATGTTAAATGCGGCATATAAATGGAACATTAAAAAAATTGTTCTTAAATAGAATCACGTTTCTATTAGCAATTTAAATTTTGTCATGTAGTGGGATAAGCGCTTTTTCCTTCCTTCTTAGTGATGCCATCAAAGTAAGTCACACTCGAAATCCAAAAAAGTGTTCGCATGAAAATCAAAAAATTATATTTTAATTATGTATGTTAGGAATATTTTGGTGCTCATTTGTCTCTTCTAATAGCTTAACATCTTTTACGAAACATGCTGTTATATTCGTAACCATTCATAAATGTTACCAAGTTAGGTTATTTAATTAAAATCTCGGGACAAAGCACTGTTGGGGTGTGCCTCTCCAATTTGAGATTTCCTTCTGGTCTGCCGGGAAAATCAGAATCAATTGGGGAATTTAATGACGTACAGGCAAGTGGTCCTGGCAGCTCGGTGGTTAGAGTAGCCGCTAGGAGACCAGAAGGTTCGTGGTCCCAATCCCGGCTATAGTATTGAATTTTACAGTCCTGATGCTACCTCTCAAACTTTGCCCACACACGACTTATGTGTATTAAGACAATCCATAGTTAATTAATTGACCTTATAAATGGTTACCAATTTAGGTTATGTAGTTAAACACTCGGGAGTTGAAGTACTTACGATTGTAAGTCGCCTTGGAGAATGTTGCTCAAATTTGAGATTCCCTTTTGGTCTATCTGAAAAATATCAAGCAGTTGGGGAATTTAATGCTGTGTCGGCAAGTTCCCGTGGTAGCTAGTGGTTAGTGTAGCCGCACTAGAGCGAAAGATCCGTGGTTCAAATCTTTAGATTCTGTGATCATAGGTTTTGACTCTAAAAGCTGATAAACTGTAAGTTTGCTGTACATTTTTACTGATTTCCCTTAGGAGGTACACTCAAATTCCACTTCCGGACTCTGCAGAGCATAGGGAATTATTCTAATTAAAAAATTACCCCGACCCAGCCGGGAATCAAACTGGGATGAAATGGGATGGGATGGTAGATTGCTGACCAATACTACAGTGTTTGTGATGTTATGTATTCTCTGCAATTATGATTGACTGAAATCGAGTATTATATATGGACGCTCTTTAACCGCTGTAGTTTCTAGCGTCCTATTCTACATTGGGCCTGAAAGATCGCTTAAGTTTGCTCATAGGCCTCTCTAACGGACTTGAGGTTCTTTTACATGCTGTAAATTTGAATCCATCGCCCTCCTTGGGAACCAGAGGCTATGGTGATGATGATGATGGTGGTGATGAATATGGTGATGATGATGATGAAGATGATGATCAAGATGATGATGATGATGATTGCTCTCTTGGATTGTAAGTGCAAGCTCCTTAGGCTAGACCAAGCGTGTCTTTTAGGAGCCACCTCTCCCCTTCCCCTACTGAGCTGCGTACCTCCCTCCATACCAGTAGGCTACACGCTGCAGTTGAAACTAGTAAACAATATTGGCCGGACGTTCGGAATGACTACGCGCGTGCTTCATTACGAATGGGAAGAATATTATATTTATATTTTACATAATGAAAAACTCTTTAGTTTAATTTGAGACTATTCATTACGCCATGTACATATCTCATTTCAATGCCAGACACCATTTCAGCAAAACACGTGTCAATGAAATCGGCAAGATCGTTATATAAATATGTTTATTTTCTTAAAACACACAATAATTATTGTTATTTACCTTAATATAATTATTATCATCACGCTCTACATTAACTAAATTTTTGAGGATGAAAAAACCATACTACTCTTGCTATCGCATTTTCAAAATCATAATTAATGTTATTGTCACATAGGACACACGCGACAACAGAGGATTGAGGAATTGAAATTCCAGTTTTTCCAACAGACTCGGTTAAAAAAAAAAAGCCTTCACAAAGTTCTAACGACAACATTCAACAATCAGTTAGGCCCAAAATTAGGATCAAAATTAAACCATGTGAAAAACAGATCCAAGTCTACATTAATAAATATGGATTTAGTTTATGTTCTTCGGCTAAGTTGTTCGGCTTTAAAAACCGGTTTAAATATATTGGTAATGAGAAAACATGACTATCGATCTAGAACTAAGTAATTTTAAATATCTGCACGAATGGGGCTCATGTTACTTTTTCAACTACATATAGTAAGTACAGGAATGGAGCCATTCGTGTTCTGGAAATCTAGTATGGATTGTCTCTAATGCCAATAATTTTAGAACACTAGTTGGAGTATCACTTTTTTACTTTCTCTACTGGTAAGTAGGGGAAGTATTGTATTCCACCCAAAAATTCGATGTCGAGATTTCACCGGAAATATATGTTTTGTGACCGCCCTCTGGAAAAAAAAAAAAAAAAAAAAAAAAATTAGAAAAAGGTCCGCGCGCGCGTCTCTCTCTCTCTCTCTCTCTCTCTCTCTCTCTCTCTCTCTCTCTGTGTATGTGTCAGTCTGTGGACAGCATAACTCAAAAATGGAAAGTCAGTTAAAAATCAAAGATGGTGTTAAAGTTTAATATCTTTTAAAAATCCGACACTAATATTTTGAGGAAAATTCCGCCACCTTACACAACCCTCTGCGTGGAATATTTTTCGACAATTTTGAATTTCTCGAAAATGGCTCTAACGATTTTGATTAAAATTACATATGTTTAAGGTATTTTTATGACAAATGAAATGTATATTTTGAATTTTCTGGATATAGTCCAAGTAGTCCTGTTTACTCTGGATGACTTCTGCATAACTAATAACTAAACAGTAAGAGATAGACCAAATCTATTAAAAATGTAGATCTTGCTGAACACACAATTGTCCAAATACATTTATTTATTTTTTTTTTTTGGAGTGAACCATTTCGGAGATATTCTTTGTTATTTGTGTTAGTTTTGGAATACTTAAACCTTCGCCAAATGGAAGGCCGTTATTCATTTTTTTATATCTTAGACGTGCAAAGAGAACGGGATCTCAAAGCTTTAAAAGACTTGACTGTCGCACAAAGCCTACTGTACTCTAATATTGCCCTTGCACCTACAAGAAGATAAACAGTAAGATTTCTATAAATGTTTATTTCAACACGAAGGAGATATAGGAATAAGTGTTTGTAAGAATGGTTAGTACAAGGGCAGAGAAAGTCATGCGCGTGCAACGCATCAGGTCTTTTACTATTACAATGTACCGTGTATTTGTATGGGCAATCAACGGTGTAATGCTTCGACTTGAGCAGCCTATGCCGTTCCGTAATGTGATGTGGGAGCAGTTGCTACCCTCCCTCTCTTTTCCTTACTGACACATAGACCAGACCACGGGTAGCAGTTGTAACGGTAGAGCATCGGCGCAGAAGACTCAAAGCTTGAGTCTTTGCAATGGCATTCGTTTTTAAAACCTAATCCAAAGTTCCTATAGTTAACCTGTATACATCCACTGTACAAGAAGAGTTTTACACTTAAATTAACCTGCATTTTTGGTTCACTACCAGTCTGAAATTAAAAGTACTTGAGTTATTGAAAGTCGCCTTTAACGTACAATATCTCAGAATTACTGAGATCGCCTTAAAGGTAACATGTGTAACAGCTTCACTGCTCGTCAGGGTAGCTCATCGACAAGGAAGGTTGAAATGGTATTCAACCACGCTCCCGCATTTTGGAAAATGAAAATAAAGCGACAGTGCTTGTACCCAATTTTGAACCCGTGACTGAAGCATTTCCACCACTGAAAAATTTCCCTAGCAAGGTGCACTGACCCTCACGCCACACAAATGTACTGCATATGTGATATATTTCATTCTTATGGTCTTCTCCACTCACTCTTACAAGATCTTATTCTATTGGATAAGTTCTTAGTAGAACACAATTATACATTTTGTTGTAGGATACACAAGGTAAACAGGGAGTCAGATTTGTTAAAAGAGCGTGCTTAAATATGGTGGCTTTGAAATTCTATACTGTTTGCTTGACTACAAGAAACAAAAATTAGCGGCCCACCAGTTCAGGAAAGTGTAATTCTAACCAATAAAGAATGGTATTTGACAAATTGTGTGATATAAGGGGAATCTACTTCTTGTGAAATAATATTTGTGTATTTCATACGGTACGGTATATTAGAAAAGTTCAAAATATGCATTTTGTTGTGGAAATACTCCTGTCTTAAAAAATGTGCCATTTTAATCAAAATTCTTATATCATTTTAGAGAAATAAAAAATACCCACAATATTTTCTTTAAAAGGTTAGTTAAAACTGAGTCTGTGTTTTCACACACACACACACACACACACACACACACACACACACACACACACACACACACACACACACACACACACACACACACACACACACACACGCACACACACGCACACACACACACACGCACACACACGCACGCACGCACACACACAGACACACACGTTACTAAATGCTTTATTTGGACATGCATTTTGATGAAACCTCGATATAGAAGATTTGGTGGACTAAACTTGGCTACCGGGTATGTGGCAGAAACATTAGAAGAAATTAAGTAATAAATAGTGGCTCTGCAAGGAAATTATTATATTACTTGTACATTTAGACCATCGCCAAATGAGATAGCTCCACGGTAACATGTGAGGCTCGCAATCGGGAAGATCTGGGTTGGACTCCCGGTGACCGCTTACTTTGACCCATTGGTTTCTGGTGGCTTTCTCGAGTCGGTAGACAAATGCTGGAGTAATAATTATCTTTTCTACCACGACTATTCTACCCATCATTTTTTGTACCTACAATTTCCTTCATTATCATTTGTTTCAGGGTTGAAGGTTCGAAGTGTTGCGGCTGGGCGGTTGTTGTGCGCTTTGTGAAAGTTTCTCTCTGGCATCGATCGGTCTGTTGACTGACTGTCCTCTGGAGCGGCTTCCCTTAAGGGACTCTTGGGGGGCTCGGAACTCGTAACCAGACTCGAACGACGTCGGATGCGTTAAATCTGAAATCGTTAAGTACCCCATCTACGTTTGCATATGTCGTCTCCCGGATCTTATTACCCTTTGAGTCTTTCCCTCATCCCTCCCTAACAGGGGCCGAATTTGAAGCATAAAGGATCACATTGGCTTACTTTCGGTGCTCTATCCTGGTTTTGGGGCTCATCGGTAATATTGCAACAGCCATTCAGTAGCCCTTATTTAATTAATTTGGTACTGACCCAATTATTGAATTTGGTACTGACACTTAGATGTGCTGTTCAGATTTAGTACTGTGAAAAGCGCTCTTCAAGTCCAAAACCTTTAATGCTAAAGTTGAAAAATCAGAGGTTGGTATTGCCTTATTTTTATCATTTTGTAACAAAACTCATTTCTACTAAATCTTTTGTCAGGTCCCTCTTTGTTTACTATTTGTGTTAGGCGGACTTATAATTTACTCAATGTATAACGTTCAACGCAGTTGCTTTAGCTTTACCGAAATTGTGCTTTTATTATTATTACTATTATTATTACCATTATTATTGCCACTGCCGCCGCCGCCGCCGCCGCCGCTATTATTACTATTACTATTATGATTATTATTACGATTATTATTACTATAATTATAATAATTATAATTATTATTATTACTATAATTATTATTATTACTATAATTATTATTATTACTATAATTATTACTGTCATTATTACTGTCATTATTACTGTCATTATTACTGTCATTATTACTGTCATTACTATTATTATTATTATTATTATTATTATTATTATTATTATTATTATTATTATTATTATTATTATTATTATTATTATTATTATTATTATTATTATTATTATTATTATTATTATTATATACGTCAAGCGGCTTAGGAAATAAGTTGTTCAATATATCACATTCAACACACTTGAAAGTTGTGTTACCTGCACTGAAATTGTGCTTATTATCTGTGAACATAAGATGACAAACAAAAGTCAATAAACCTGATAGAAACAAAGGATGTCAATGAACAAATCCTGCTAGTATGGTAAAAACTGCTCCTATTGGAAGTACATAATGGAAGTGGGCTACTAGATAATAGGTATCATGAAGAATAATACCAATAGCTAAATTTGCCAGAATAACTCCTAAAAAGCCTTTTACTGTGAAAGCCTCTTTTATGAATCCTATTATCTAAACACAAAACGATGTAGCAAAATAAAAAACAGCAAAATCAATTGCTAATAATATCACATTGAAAACAGGCTCGACTATGTGGAGCCTTTAAAGTTACATTCACCAAACGTTTCTGTAATGCAGTAAAGAAGTAGAATTGTAAATATTTCACTTATTGAGTCTTGTCCAAAACCTTACATAACACAAGTCTACAACCATGAATTTTGACAAATGTTTAAACCATTTTGTTACGATGAATATTAAGAGCTTCCACTGAGTTTCATTGTTATTGTACTTAATCTTATTGTTAATATTATCTTTATCAGTGCAATTAGCCTATCTCCGATGTTATTTTTACATTAGAAAACGTCGTTGTTTCCGACACATTACAGGATAAGATTATTTATTCTTAAAATTAATTCACAACAGGGAAAATACCTTTTATTAAATGTTCACTGAACAATTACATTCAGTTCGTAGAGAAGAGAATGGGTTAGAGTGGAGAAAGAGAAGCTAAGAGGAAAGGGGTGATAAATGGAGAGGGGAAGAAAGGAAATGAGCGATAGAAATGGAGAGAGAATTACAGGACGAGAGAAGGAGGGGGAGGAAAAATATCTGCAGTCAAGAAAAAACATTCGGAGCTGCGGGTTCTGCTCGTAAAAAGGAGATCTTGAAGGTAAGAAAAATACGGGCATCGACGTGAAACTGAACATTAAACGTAAATACCAGAGACCCAGGGAAACAGGGGAATTCTAACCGTACCTGTTATATGCGTTCACTCTTGATTCATTTATATAAATTCAGAAACATTTACTTTCTGTAACACATAGTAAAAGGTTGTAAGTTGAGATTTTACCAGAAATATGTTTTTGGCTTGCTTGAATACAAAGCTAGCATTTTTAGTAACAAAAGGTCCAGGTATATATGCACGTCTGTGTGTTACTGTTTTATAGTTTTGTGAATAAATGCCCAATTTTGTACCTAAGTTCAGCAGTTTCCTAGAATGGGACGCGAAGATTTTCATATGAAATGACACGAGAGATAGTCAGTTTATCTCGAGAATTTGAATATTGTTAGTTGAGTTTAGTATTTCACGAATTAAAGGATGATGTATAGGATGTTATATATATTTCGATTCCTGACAGGAGGTAGGCATTTTTCTTCAGTCAGGATTATTTCTCATCCTTCCCCGAGTCTGGAAGTATAATGGCGGCGCCGTGGCTGAGTGGTTAGACCGCTCGCCTACCACCTAGGAGGGACCCGCATATGGTATAGTAGTGGACGAAGCGGCATCTGGGTTGATTTTCTCCGGTTTCCTCCGCCATTCATTCCACCAATTGCTCCATTATCACCCTTCCAATCTCCATTTCGCCT
The DNA here is from genome assembly GCA_030765045.1 of Tenodera sinensis. Classification (NCBI taxonomy): domain Eukaryota; kingdom Metazoa; phylum Arthropoda; class Insecta; order Mantodea; family Mantidae; genus Tenodera; species Tenodera sinensis. Next base: position 83,106,915 of record CM060969.1, on the reverse strand, counting down.
GCATTTCATCCTCTTCCTCACTATCATACTTGGTGTTTGACTGACCACCTGCTTCCAGGACTTCACTCTGGTCCAGAGGTCCCTCTGCTCCCCGACAGGCGTCTGACCCTAGTAAGTCCTAGGGGGTGTAAGTCCTACATAAGGGGAGGGTAATCAGAGAAAGAAGAATGGATGATATAGTCTATGAAATGCTACTTAAATGTTGTGTCGTAATTATTAGCTGAAAGAAAAATGAAGGCGTGCATTCAGCGTCCAATGGCAGAGCGTTCAGCGGCTTGCAAGACTAAACATCACTGGCCTAGTTTCCTGCTTGCGCACAAAGTTTATATTAAACGTATTTCCTGTTGTATTCGGTGCTATGAGGTTTCACTCTAAAATTGTTCATCTATTCAGTAATATATGCTTCACCGAATCGAGAGTCAGCCAGGTTTTACATTAAACCTAGCGGCTCTGTTACGTCAAATTGCATAAGCTGTTGTGCATGCGTAGGGATCACAACATAAGAAACGCACAGGAGGTGATACTGAAATTTGTTACATTTTTATGCGAATGAAAGTTGTCATTAGTTGAAATCTAAAATTAGTTGGTTTCAAACAAGTCACGTTTGAGTGGAATAGTAAAGAAAATCATCTCCCTCTCTTACATGGAACATTTCTTGACGTTTTGGATTTTCTCACAAAATAGCTGTAACCTTTTCATTTAAACACCATATATTCAACAGATTTACATGCTCCATAAATCGCAATTCTTGAATTTCCTGCGAATAACCTGTGAAGTCATCTTTATTCAGAATAAATGTCGTACACCCTTTTACCTGGTAATCCATAAGAGGTAAACAAAAAGTGTAGTCAGTTGAAAAATAAGTTCTTGTAACAGTAGTTCGGGTTGGTAAACAGAGCAACGGTCTCATAAAGGAGAGATAGCAAAAGCTTCATCAATCCTCTATTTTGTCGAACATTATAGCATCCGTTGTTTACCTTTTACTCTTCTGTGATGACAAAACGCACCTCTGTTGTCACCGCTTCCTATTTCCACGAAACAAACCATACTCCTAATGCATACAGGAAATTTACGCCAGAGGCATTAAATGTTGGTTAAATTAATTAGAGGTGGGCTTCTTTGGGATGGACCACTAACATTATTATTCCATGCGAGATAACTGCAGCGGCAACTGTGCGGCAAAGTGGCTTAAAAACCGTCAAGAATCGGATAAAAATATATCATTAAGCTGTCAGTTGTTGATTAATTGCAAAACAGATCTTCATTTCAGACCTATCATATATATTACTGCTTTGTGCAATTTAGCTACACGCGAAGAGAATTAAAATAGTTAACAGGTTAAAATGAGTTTGTGGCCTGTACATAATAAATGACTCTTTTTTAGATTTTTAACAGGCGCGAAATTTAGACAGTATATTTTGTATTTAATGTAGTCCTAGGTTTTTTATTATTTTATAAATTGGTTAAATAGTTTAAATTAGATAGATGTGTGTGGTATTTAAATTCAGCATTTTTAAAGGACCTGTCACGTAGATTTTCAAGATAATCTCCAATTTTGCCCAGTAGAATACCCTTAAATTTAGGATTAGCATAAACACACAGTTTGTTAATAAATCTATAGAAAAATATAATTTTATACATAAGTAAGAAAGGTTCAACATGTTAAAATGTAAAAATATTTCAAAAACAAGGTATAGTAGTGTACAAAATTCTTATACTCTTTTGAAATAGGACAGCTAATTTTTTTAACGTCAGTTTATTTATTTTAATTTAGTGAAGTACACAAACAATTGTGTAGAATGTACTACAGCCATGGATTTTTTTTTACTGATTTCTAATGATAAGCAATTGGTAAAAGATTATATTTATCTTTTAGATTTTGGTACAAAATAAAAGTAGGTAAAATAAAACTTGTAATTATATAAGAAATGTCTTAATAAAATGAGAATATAGTATGTAAATTTCCTATCAATGGAAAATAAAAGTATAGCATTTAGAATGATACGGTAGTCTAGACATAGCGTGGCAGATTTCAGTTTTATGTCATTCCTTAACGTTAACGCGGTTTCAATACGATTTGTGAATGATCCACATTCATCTGCTAAAATCTGATTCTCTTCTGTTCAACTCAAGTGTCAGGTTTGAGATTCAGTTCGAAATGAATCCCCATTTACATGTGGTAATGAGTGTGGAAAATCGATACCGTATTAGAATACTCCATGTAAATGTAATTATTACTGTGATTTAACTAACATGTACTTTCACGATTCAAATATCCGTAGTAAGAATGAATTTAAAGTCGTGGGTGAACTAAGAAACTATAACATACTTGGTGACGTGATTTTATAACTCTACTGTATTGTTGACAGTATACAGTTTCAACACCACAAAGCTTTGTTCGTCCTAGGAGACAAAGGAGAGAACATTGTAAACAGACATCCATGGGGCGTCCCACCAGTACAACAGCTGTTTGTGTGCAGCACCATCTCGTAGTTCATGTTGGTACAGTTCAGTTCCACCACATAAGAGAAACATGTGTTGATAATAGGTTACTCATCTTTAAGACTCGGAAGTTGAAGACCCATAAATTGCCTAAACAGAACTTTAAAAGTGACTAAACATATGGAAAATTAATTAAAAGCTGGAAATAATGATGTAAAAGATGTTTCAATTACATATTTAACTTATTTGTGTTTGCTAACGGAATATTCATTGTAGAGTAATTGATTATTCTATCCACTTGCCACACGTTGCTGCGACATTTGCAGCAACTAATATTTCTTACTAACTCGTTGGTGTTGTAATATTATGCTATTGTATTCCCTGCCTAGCTGCGATCGGTGAGTGTGTAGAATCTTTTTATATTCCCGGTCGCGGTATGGATTACTCTTTATTGATATTAATAAATACTTCGCAAACAGTAATCTTCACACTTTTCACGTCGCTAAACAATCCGCTAAATTATGACGGATTCGTCGTTATTTTACAAATCAATTTACATCTGATCAATCCTTCCGATTGATGTTGAAATAGTATGCAAAACGTTTATAGTGCAGTTCAAACTTCACGAATATCACTTAATTCGTCAATAATCACACTTCTAAATATACTTATTCTATTTAAAGACAAAAGCAAATTTGAAACACTTCTTTCCACCATTCATTAATTGCAAGAAGAAAAAAGAAAGTCAACATAGGCCAGCCATATAACAGATTATTACAGGAGGCTGCCTATGCCTCCTATATTACATATGCTACATATAGAGGACTTAAAAAGAAATAAATTGTTGTAGAGGGCTGACTGAGAAATACTGCCTCAGTGCTAAGATACTACGAAGGTATCTGTAAAATGAAGATGCCTTAAAACATTAATTAGCATATTCAAGATGCTCTCGGGCTTCGAGCCAGGTGTAGTGATGAAAAGACATCAACGTTTCGGGAGTGTACATCTCTCCCATCTTCATATTTTACATTAATTAGCATTTGACCTAACAGAAGTTGTGATATCTGTACTAACTATATCTCGCAATATTTGAAGAAAAGAATGCTTCCATCAATGGAAAATATCTTCGCTGCAAGTTCAGATACAAGTTATCACAAAAAAATACGTTTTACTTGGCCTAGTTTTAGGCACATTTACTATCACATCTTTACACATTTCATCCATAAACTGTAAAGTTCTAGTCAAACATAAGGCGAGTACAACGGACCCCTTTTACACCCTGGTTATGGTCACTGCAGGTCAAAAGTAATAGGGCATTTGAAGAAGATAGGTTACTTATTTCTTTTAGGATGCATACATTCCCTCTGCTGGTGCTTATGCATGAATACAACAGAAAGGGTTCTCTGAAACACGGTATGTTGAGCAATACAGTAGGTATCACGCACAGGTTTCTCTGCAGCACACGCTCTCCGTGACGTCATGTGATGTGTGTGTAGCTGCAGGCACTCACAGCCGTGGTCATCGTTATCACAATAGCTACCGGAAGTTACACATGCAGGTTTTTCCTTAACAAATAAATCGCTAATAAAACAGACAACTTTGCTCAGCTCTAACCATTAGACTTAAATTATTGAAGGAAAAGGAGCAATTGCTTAAACTGCTAAATATAAATATTAAATAATAGAAGGCTAATAAGCCTTAGAAAACAAAAAGGAGTTCACACTAAAATATTGTACTTGATCTAGTGTTTTCTGCGTCACGTATGGTTGTGCTTATTCAGTTGTAGCACACTTACCTCATTTTATTTTATTTATTTATTGCCAAATCACTGCATTTATTTCCAAGCATTTCTCTGATTTTGTCTGGTTCATTTTGTTCAGCCTAATAAATGTGCGCATTCGAACAAAACACTTTACGGGATTTTTAGAATTTTTAGAATTTCAATTATCAATGGGGTCTTCATTACTTTTGGACATTTATTGAAGCCACTTCCATGAAAGTCAACGAATTCTTGCTCTAGACTAATGACGAAGTAAAGCCATTGCTCAGTTGCTTTCATTAGTCGTCCCTTTGAAAGCGACGAAAGCCACGATTTATCTGCAGCAAAGTAGCCTGCATATGTCCCGTACAACAAAGCAATTTCATCTGGTTTTGATTTTCTTAATTTGTATGCTACATAGCCTACCAACGTTTCTAAAAGTTGCACATATTGGGAAGTTGTGCCTGTGTTATTGTTTGTTTCTTATAATTATGTGATCTAGTTGTTTAATAAGGAAAAGAAGCCATAATCCTCATATTCCTGCTGGCCTCTTACCCAAATTATTTTCTTCTTCTCCTACTTGTTCTTTTGCCTCTTTATCATCACTTTCAATTTCGCTGACCGTCGTTGCACTTAATGTAACGCTAATATCCCGTGCATAACTCTCAGATTTAATATCTCGGAACAATTGCGTCCAAGAAGCTAGGATTATATTCTCTGACTCACGGTAGTTGGTAAGGGATGATCATGAAATCTATCTAGACCCCTGATTTGAGAGAAACAACTCTCAATTACATTTTGATTCCAAACGTAGGTGACTCACATCAAATCCTTCATTTCAATATTTCAGTGTTCTAAAACGATTCCGCGAGTTATACTATCACTTTTCCTCATAACACTGTCATTTCAATCAGAGCAAGTGGCTAGCCGGCTAGTGATTTCTACAGCAGCTGACGCCGTTAGAATGGAAGTCTACTGCGCTTCTAGCTGGTGATCCCTACCGTATTACTCAACATACCATGCTCTCAAATACCTGTACCCCAGTCTTAGCATGGCGTATTAGTTAAAAGAAATTGTAATTGAGATCAGACTCTACTGGACAGGAAAAAATTAGTCAAAAGAGGGTAAAGTTGCAAAAACAGCTGTTAATGAAACAGAAAGGCTAAAAATGGCATTTAAACGAAAAACCACAGGAAAAGTCAGCAAAGGACAAGCAAACTGCACCATTCTCCAGCTTTTAATGACCCATAATGTACATATATTATGTTGGGCCTCGTCTTCAGACACTGAAAAAAAGAAAAAAAAAAAATAAATAAATAAAAAAATAAATAAAATAAAATAAAATAAAAAAGGAGACTTCCTAGCCCCACTCATATTAAATCGAGCAAGTTCGACCTTCCTGACCCCATGAGTTTCTTGGGAGGTTTCTGAAAATATCGGGAATGCTGGGAAGGTTAATTATATTCCCCAAATTTCCCTTCTCTCCAATTCATCTTACTTCTCTTTCTATTTCACTTCACCTTCACCCTGCCTGGTTGTTTTAGAAATTGTAATCGTCCGCAGGAGACTTGGCGTTGTATGGCGTAGAATGTGCTGTCTGTAAACTTTCCAGGAGCCCCAGTAGGATGTATAAGCCTGCCAGGGAGGGGAACCGCTTGTACGAGATCGCAATGGGAGTTTCAATGTGTAAACCGCAGAGTCCCTGCCCTCTACTGTCTTATCTCCCAGGTTCGGCTGCTCTGTTTCCTCTCACTTCACCCCTTTCTCTTGGGAGGTGTGTGTAGTGTTTAACGCCCGCTTTTACTACTACGGCACCACAGGCGGTGACACTGATGATACATGGAATGAAGATGGAGCACCGGTGGAATGAAATGGCGGGGGAAACCGGAGAACCCGGAGAAAACCCGCCCAGACGCCGCTTCGTCCACTACGAATACCACATGCGGGTCTCTGGGATCGAACTCGGGCCGCCTAGGTGGTAGGCGAGCGTGCTAACCGCTCGGCCACGGCGCCGCCCCTCTTGGGAGGGAGCTCCGTCAAGGGCAGTAGGTACAAAAGATCTTCCATAGGGTGAGATGCTAAGTCCCCCTTCCGATCCTTGCATACCTCGTAATAGACAAGGAAAACCACTATATGTACAAATAAATAAATAATGATAAATAAATAATGAATAATAACAATAACAATAATAATAACAATAATGAAAACAACAACAATAATGACAACAACAATGATAATGACAACGACAACAACAATAATGACGACGACCACGATGACGACGACCACGACCACGCCCACGGCAATAAATAATAATAATAATAATAATAATAATAATAATAATAATAATAATAATAATAATAATAATAATAATAATAATAATAATAATAATAATAATAATAATAATAATAATAATAATAATAATAATAATAATAATAATAATAATAATAATAATAATAATAATAAGGCAGATACAAAATTTAATGGTGGCTGATATATGACGGTACTACTACTCTGTTTGCTGTTGTGCAAATAAATTTTGTAGGCGCAAAAGATATATCGATGTTGTCTTGGCAGCTCCTCCTGCCAAGTGCAATTAAATTTTGTCTCCTATAATAAGAAATTAAAGTTATAATGACAGTAATATAAAATAGTATTATTATTGCTGCTAGCATTATAATTAGGATTTACCCTTAATGCCTTAAGTGCTGTTGTTCCCACCATCATGTCGTCCTCCATGGTCTAGGGGTGACATGCGAACCTATGGTTCCCGAGGTCGCAAGCTCAAACCCAATGGAGGGCGATGGATTTTTTCCGGCATAGAAATTCTTAGCATGACTATGGGAAATAAAGCCTGTGGTCCCGTGTCGCAGTATTACATCACGTGACACAAACTCAAGCATAATAAAGAGACCCCTGAGCAAAGGGGTATTTAATGACCAAATGGAATGGGACGCTAGGAATCATAGCATTTAAAGAGTGTTCTTAAATAAACACTCAATTTCAATTTCCCTCCACCGTCTCCGTTGACATCCTATATCTCCTGAAACCACTCTTGTTGACCTCTGAACGAGTGCACAGTTCAGAGTCAGCTACAGTGTAAGGCTTATGCTTAACTAACCTCGCGCCCATTGAAGGAAATCATCAGACTCCTAACTTATATTGTAAATTGAATATTACTGATAAACTATTTCTAAAACAAGATATTAATTAAAGAGGATTTCTTTGTTTGCACTGAATAAAAATTTGCATCACTGCATCGATTTCGACCAAACTTTCAAATGTACTTATTTATTAGTGTGAGTGTATGCCCTTCGCCAAGTGTTGCTTGCTTACGGTCTTGACCTCTCGAAATATTAGTGTGCGACTGTGTGTGTATTAATATTTCACTGGGAATAGTTCCTTAGACTATATCTTTCATTCAGTGATCATCTGTGCATTGATAAAATGTTAGAAACTTGAAAGTTGATAGCGTAGACGCCGCAGTCTAAAAATCATAAATATTAATTTACAGATGTGGTATTAGGTGGTTGAAATTTTGCGAAAGCGTTTAAGAAATGCAATAGTAAAGGCTACATATGAGTTAAGAGGTGTATTGTGATAGTGTTAATGATCTGATTGAGCCCAAATTCATGTTCCTTTCTGTGTGCAGGAGCGTGGCAGCTCTCGTTTCTGGTCACGGAACTTTGTCGGGGTCGGACGTTTAGAGAGAGCTTTAAATCGAGAAGGGCCATTGAGCATTTTCCAATCCCCACATAAAGTGAAAATACTATTCTGGACAACAAACTTTAATATTTTTTTCTTTTCAAATGTTATTATAGCTGCTGTAGTTCTTTATTTTGAGCTTTTTATATGTAAAACAAGATAGGGTCTCGGCAAAAATTATACCTCAAACTTTGACAAACTATCTATACCTTTATTTTGAATCCCTTGCTTAAATATATTCATCCTGTGGCCTAAGATTGCAGAAGACCATGTTATTTGCATGAAGTTCAAGATATACATTGTTAGTCATGGAACAATTTCAAACCAATCCTACGTATTTTAAGATGATTAGGCCATTCTGAGAATATCAAAGATAAGCATGGGGTGGGGAGATTTTGTTAAGGATCTTCAGATTGCGCTCTTAGAAGATGTTGAATTTAGATACCAAGTTTGGCATTTATCTAAAATCTTGGATTTGAAATATGGTCTCCTCCCTCCCTCCAAGAGTTAAAATGACTAACATATCAAATTTTAAATATTGCATTGAAACACACTTAATGTAGGGAAGAAGTACACATAAATTGTCTTCTATCTTATACAGTGCCGAAAGCAATGAATCTTCATACGCATACCATATTTTATTACCGACGGCATATGGATGTAGTGATGGAAAAACTTCAAAGATCTAAGATGTATGAATAATGCTAACAAACCTTTTGTTACCGAGACCGTAGGAAGTCCACGGAGCTAGCCCCGTAGTGCAGTTGGTAGAGCACCTGCCTGCTATGCAAGGGGTCCCGGTTCGATTCCCCTGTAGGGGGTAGTAATTTTTCTCCAGGCAGGATTATTCTTCATCCTTTCCTGAGCCTGGAGGTATAATGGCAGCTCCGTGGCTGAGTGGTTAGACCACTCGCCCGCTCGCCTACACCAAGGCGGGACCGGCATGTGGTATTCGAAGCGGCGTCTGGGCGGGTTTTCTCCGGGTCCTCCGGTTTCCCCTACCATTCATTCCACCAAATGCTCCATTATCACCCTTCCAATCATCCATTACGCCTGCATTTCATCCTCTTCCTCACCTGGTGTTTGGCTGACAACCTGCTTCCAGGTCTTCACTCTGTCTGGTTCAGAAGCCCCTCTGCTCCCCGACAGGCGTCTGACCCTAGGCCCTGGCTTGTAAGTCCTACATAAGGGGAGGGTAATCAGGGAAAGAAAGTCCACGAATTTGCACTGACCCTCTAGAATCATATTCTGGAATCAACAGTTCTTCCCATATTTTCAGTTCACATTCAATTTGTAGGTTATTTTCTTCTTGTGCTTCATTTGTCTACATCCAATTCATCAGATTCATGAAGTTCGTGGCTGATGCCACCCATACTGCTATCGGCATACCTAAAAACGCTGAAGTTAAAAAATGAGTGTTTTTGTTTTCAACTATTTTATAAGTCCATTGATTCATGATGAAACTGATACGGGTTAGCTCTCGTTTGTGGCTCTCATACTGAGAGCCTGTGGGTCGACTCCAGGCTCTGAGGTGGCGGTGTGTAGTCGGCCCTATCATCTGACTAGCTTATGTAAAGTATTCCCAACGCCCAAAGTGCTTGGAATCCACAGTAACTACTGTAGGTCCACTCATTCATCCTCATTCTCTTAATCGGAAGCAACGGACTCCACTCTCTGAGTGTTTCCAGCTCATAAGTGAGTCCAGGAATCAGATCACTCCATAAGTCGATGGAACACATATCGGGAGTGTTAAAGACGACGACGGCGATGAGATAAATATGGTACTGGAGAATGTTGGAATGGGCTGTGTAATTGGATACTGTCGAGCGGTTAGAACGGAGTTCCCTTTGATGGGGACAAGAGATTTAACTCATCCCCTTTTAACTTTCTGGTTTGATACCTCTACGAAACTTCTATTAGCATTGTGTCGCCATGAAGTCCTATCACTCCAACACATCAATTTATAGGTACACCGAATGTAACTGAGCCCTATGACTTAACTCTAGCTTAAATGACTAGCTTTGGTGATTGGTGACCCAGGGAATTGCTGGTTCAAGTCCCGCCTTGCATATGTGTGTTTATGAGTTCGTAAATCTGTGTCAAGAAAACGAAAATAACCAAGAAAGCAATAGGATCACAGGTAAGGGGGGAAAAAGCAAGGTATTGCAATACAAAACAAAACAGTAAAAATAAATGTTACAAAATGACACATGGGTTAGAGTGTAACATCAAATCAAACATACTGTGAAAAATTAGCAGAAAGTTTCCTTAGCATATGTATTTAACTATTGTATAAGTTTTCTACGTCAGCGCCCAGGAAACGATGAAATGGGACGGTAAACATCTACATTAGCTTGGTTTGAATGTTAGGTATTCAACAGATGTTTCAAATAAAACGTTAATCAATTTTGACACCTTAGCACGGTGATAACGTAGCTGCTTACCAAGTGGGAGCCACAGGCTCGATTCCCGGTACTGATATAGAGATTTTCTACCTCTGGAAGACCTGGTGCGAGGTGCGATCAGCTCTTGAGGATTCTTGGTGGCCAACGTGAGAAGGTAGTTCAGGGTTGCATTCATTGGCTGAGAGGAACTCGGGGATTAACCACGTTTCACCCTCTAGAACTGCACCCCATTCATTACGTCCATTGTGGGAAGACGTTGCGAGAAGGCTTAGGGTGATATCGGACTTTTATGCCGAGGAGTTTAAGTAAGTACTCGTAGTTTTTAAAGCGCATAGAAATTGTGATCTCACCTATGTGTTAGTGGGGTCTTAACATTTCCTTTACAAGAAAAAAGGTTAATGTTAGAATCTGGATAAATAGCTATTACGTGTGTATTTTTGTACGATATGAAACATTTAGGAGCAAACTTTACATAATCAAAGTATATTCTCCAAAATATAGTGAAATACACTAACATGCACATTTCATTATTTTGAAGCATTATTTTACCCATATCTTGACTTAATGATTAAATAAATAATCAAAGAAAAATTTAAAATGCTATTACGTGTTACAGAACTACGAGAAGTGAGATTCTAAAATTATGCAAATAAATCTGTGAATATGTGCAGCATGTTAAAGAACTATCCTAAATATATTGTAGATGTGACTGATATAAGCAATTTGAGATAGGCAATGTATGGTTGGCTAAACATAATCAGTTATATGCTATTAAATGTATTCGTATCAGATTACGATAAGTCGATGTTAAAGTCGGATGAAAAGTTGGCCATGATGTCTTTAAAACTGCTGCTAGAGTATCGAAGTATCATTTTCAGCAGCATGTTATCAGCGTTCTCGATGTTTAATATCTCAAAAATATGTCAAATCTCGAACTGATCACTTGACAATGTTTGACATTTTTGCGTTATGCCGCCTATTTAAGATATTTAACTTCATGTGACTTAATTTGTAACGGCAAAGCTGTGATTTTGAAGGTCATGGTTCGTTTTTTATTTCAAACGAAGAAGAGCATTAACATTCCTATCATTTCCTTGATTCGGCTCACAGGAAATCTTGGATCGAGTGTGACGCCGTCAACTTTTCCATGAAAATTCCTGATCACCATTTCGGGAAGTTCGTGTAAAATGACGTAAAGTCAGATGATTTCAGAGTTTCTTCACCCTTTAAACCATTTCCCATTTTGAATGATAGCATATGAATGCGTTAAGCAGAACTCAAGTTTTTGTTAGCAAGGATTGTAACTAAAGTACTGATATTATGTTGTAATAGGAATGCATCAATAATAATTCGTAATTATTGAGACAGAACTTCAAATCTAGACCAAAGAATATTAATACGCTCTACTCAAAAGAAAGAGAAAGAAAGAAAGAAAGAGAAAGAAAGAAAGAAAGAGAAAGAAAGAAAGAAAGAGAAAGAAAGAAAGAAAGAAAGAAAGAAAGAAAGAGAAAGAAAGAGAAAGAGAGGGGGAGAGAACGGGAGAGAGCGGGAGTAAGCGGGGAGCGCGAGAGAAAGAAAGAGAGAAAGAAGAAGAGGAAGGAAAGGAAAGGAAACGAAAAGGCAAAGGCAAAGGCAAAGGGGAAGTGAAGGGGGAAGGGAAAGCGAAAGGGAAAGCGAAAGGGAAAGCGAAAGGGAAAGCGAAAGGGAAAGCGAAAGGGAAAGCGAAAGGGCAAGGGCAAGGGCAAGGGCAAGGGCAAGGGCAAGGGCAAGGGCAAGGGCAAGGGCAAGGGCAAGGGCAAGGGCAAGGGCAAGGGCAAGGGCAAGGGCAAGGGCAAGGGCAAGGGCAAGGGCAAGGGCAAGGGCAAGGGCAAGGGCAAGGGCAAGGGCAAGGGCAAGGGCAAGGGCAAGGGCAAGGGCAAGGGCAAGGGCAAGGGCAAGGGCAAGGGCAAGGGCAAGGGCAAGGGCAAGGGCAAGGGCAAGGGCAAGGGCAAGGGCAAGGGCAAGGGCAAGGGCAAGGGCAAGGGCAAGGGCAAGGGCAAGGGCAAGGGCAAGGGCAAGGGCAAGGGCAAGGGCAAGGGCAAGGGCAGGAAGGAAGAAAGAAAGAAAGAAAGAAAGAAAGAAAGAAAGAAAGAAAGAAAGAAAGAAAGAAAGAAAGAAAGAAAGAAAGAAAGAAAGAAAGAAAGAAAGAAAGAAAGAAAGAAAGAAAGAAAGAAAGAAAGAAAGAAAGAAAGAAAGAAAGAAAGAAAGAAAGAAAGAAAGAAAGAAAGAAAGAAAGAAAGAAAGAAAGAAAGAAAGAAAGAAAAGAAAGAAAAGAAAAGAAAAGAAAAGAAAAGAAAAGAAAAGAAAAGAAAAGAAAAGAAAAGAAAAGAAAAGAAAAGAAAAGAAAAGAAAAGAAAAGAAAAGAAAAGAAAAGAAAAGAAAAGAAAAGAAAAGAAAAGAAAAGAAAAGAAAAGAAAAGAAAAGAAAAAAGGAAAGAAAAGAAAAGAAAAGGAAAGAAAAGAAAAGGAAAGAAAAGAAAAGGAAAGAAAAGGAAAGAAAAGAAAAGAAAAGGAAAGAAAAGAAAAGAAAAGAAAAGAAAAGAAAGTGAACAACACTGAGACATGAAAATTACGTTGACCTTATACTTGAGCGCTAATGTCATAAGAATTGGCACAAAGAGATACGCCCTAAAACGTTCCATCGTTTTTGTGTGTTGCGCTCTCGAATGGTTGATTTAAATCAGTGGCGTACTGACACTTTCGAAACTTAAACTTACAGCCACAACTTTCAAATATTAACAAGCAGGCCATAAGCCTCCTATCTCAAGTTAGTTGTTTAAGACATCCCCAAACTCTCTGAAAATATTTTGGTGTGGTTCATTAACACCAGGTATACATGTATTTGTGTATACAATGGTTGCCTTAGATAATGTCAACCAGACCAAGTTTTCCTCAACAAGCTGCCATTCAGACACAACATTTTATTAGTGTTAGGTAATTTCAGATCTTCCAAAGGTCTCAAGTTAGAATCTTTAAGATTTTATCCGAGTGTTCTGTAATTTTAAGCCCAATGGAGCCCGAACTCATTGGGAAAACATTTCACTCACTTCATTCATTCATCGTCTATACACCTACTACATTAAAGCACGTTAAACTTCAAGTGAAAAAAAATATTAGGAAATCATGCCTTCCAAACAGTGCTTCAAGCGATGCTGATATAGCATACTTATTCTACCCACTGCCTTCAACCTAGCACTACAGACAGCTGCAGAATTTTTCTCAAAAAAGACTTCAACGATCACAAACCATTCAGTAGCGGTTTTATCCAGAAACTCAATATAACATAACCTAGATTGGTTCTTGTTAACATGAACATGAAGCACGTATTTTTCTTTCTTCAGGTATCTTCCAAAGTTGATTTAGTACACTCGACCCTGTGTTATCGAGAGCAAAGACGCAGGAAAAAGATGAAGAGCTTCCCGCATTATTTCGCATGTAAGGTTTGCTTTTGTGTATTTTTCAAAGGAAACGAAAATCTAACGTGACCTACATTGCCCAGCCTTCCTGTAGGAATACTTGCGCAAGCAGGAGAGGCTCTCTTTTCAGGTCCTGTCTATTAGGAACCGTATGCTTCCAGCACATATTTCCTTTTATTTATTTTCTTAAATGTCCACACCATGCCCTAGTTTTCTCACTCATTCATATTTCCAAGTGGAGCATAATGAAATCAGTGTTTATACAATACTAGCATTAAACGGCTTAAATCGTGCAAAATTGCCCTATTTCTGGCACCAGCGCCAGAAAATGAACGACGTAATTAATATGGTAACAAGACAGCAATGACGTCATCACCACATATAATTGTCTCCAATGTGCCTGTAAGAAAACCTGCATAATTACCAGAGGCATACCTCTGAAAAAGTATGCCAGTAACGTGGCTTCATTATTCAAGCTATCCCATTTTTGTTCCTCCGTCCACAGAACCTTTCATATTCTTTCTCCTAAACATCTTTTAATTATTCTGGAATTAATGAACTCTCAGCATTCTTTGGACCACCCCCGTAGAGCAGTGGTAGGGCGCCCGCCTCTGGCGCGGAGGACCCGGTTTAGATCCCCGGCATGGGCTCTGGCGCGGAGGACCCGGTTTAGATCCCCGGCATGGGGATTTTCCCCCGCTGGCAGGTCTGGCACAGGTGCTTTCAGCCTCGTTAGGTCCCTCAGGGGCCAACTGAGGAGCTATTTGATTGAAAAGTGGTGGCCCCTGGTCGAGAAGACCGCATAACCGGCCGGGGGGACCGGGGCGCTGACCATGTCCCATCTCCAGTACTGCACTCCACTCATGACGCCTATGGTGGGCGGAGGTGGGGAACGCAGCGGTCGGGCGGAAGGCCTTGGTCTGGATGGGCTGTTGTGTAACGGGGTTACGCTTACAATACCCTTGGCTTCGTTTACAATTTCAAGTGGAGTACAATTCATATTTTTAATACTTTTATTGTTGCCTTCCTTTTTCCTCTATAGGTGCTGAAACAAATGAAACATCTGCCTGGTAACCATATTACGTCATACATGTGTGATCTCTGATACGTTATATTTCATTTAGCAAATGTGTTAATTATTTTTACGTATTTTAATGCTAAAATAACATAAAACGTTCTGTGTAACACGTGTACAAATAATACTTTCATTGTGGCGCTCGCAAAAATGCATGTCTCGCAGTCAGTCAAATTAAACACTATTAGATAAATAACTGTTATTGCATAGCAATCTCGTTTACTGCTAGAGTGCAAAATTGTATCAGGAATTTATAAAATAGGCACGTAGGAGAGTGATTCCAGAAATAACACACGCAGTTACCTAATTGATTTCATTTTAAACTCCTCATAAACTCGTTCAAAACAATTCCTTTAGAAATGAACGGTGACTACAAACACCTTTACCCTCCCTGTGTATTTATTTTAAGTCACTACATAGTTAAATTGTGACGGAACTGTTACGAAATATCTCTGGGATCGGTAAGTGGCGCACAGTTAGCCTTCTGGGTCTCAACTCTGTACCATACTATCTTACTTCCACACGTGTTGAAAGAGGCATTAGTGTTAGGCAACTGCACCTCTACTTCTGTGGATAGCAAATGACAGCTCCAAAACGCGACCACAAAGACCTTAGTACCAGTCACCTGTATTCCTGCCTCTACACTGCAAGGCAAATGGCATTAGGAAGTCGTCCAGCTATCTGTGGACAGCACATTCGCTATTAACATCTATTTTCATTCTTACTGTTGTTTTATACTTAACGTTGTAGTGGTTTTAAATTAATTAATGTTTAAATACTTCTCTTTTATTTAACCTTGCCTTGCATTGAGGCGCAATTTGTTGTTTAAATACTTCATTTTCGGTGCAGTCGTAGTACTATGACATTTCTCCTTCTGAAGAATGTGGTATGGGATCGATGGTTATACAGTGTCTGATTATAAATACATTCTTCTCACATATAGGACTCGTAAAGGGATTCAGTTTTTGACATTTATTACAATTTAGCTAATTAGCTAACTAAATAATTTAATGAATTACTTCAGACAAAATTATCCTCGTGAATCTTGCGAATCCTTGCGATTTTTCTATAGACATAAGAGAATCGGCTACCTAATTCGGTTTTGGGAGCTTAGAAAGGAAACTCCTCAAATATAAATTGCGCCTTAACGCGGGGGAAGATTAAATAAAAGAGAAAAGCTCAAACATTAATTAATTTAAATACGCTATAGGGTGGAATTTTGGGTCAAGGATTCAATATCCAATCCGGTATTTACCTTGTCAGACTGAGGGAAAACCACGAGAAAACTCCAGTCAAATGGGTCAGCTAAGAAGATGGTACCTATTGAATGTCGCCTTAATTCTACTTAGATGTTGAACTCCTAGGTGTGTCGGGTCATTTTTAGTGAGGGAAGAAGTAATACTACAAGGAATTCATAACTCATGACTATAGCCACAACTTTCAGTAGGTACCGCATCGTGTGTAGGAGTGTCAGTGGGTTCGCTCAGACCGAGAGGCAAGCCATCACCACTGAACGAAACAGCCCCATGCACACGGTAAGGTAACTAAGAATTGCGGCTTTACTCATGACACATGTCTGTATGCTGGGTAAATGAGCGCTTCACGATTATAATCAGTAAAGGCTCATTTTTGAAGATGCTCTGTTAAAAGTATACGTAATGTAACTCCGGCCATCGGCGGCAGCACATTAAAAGAACCTCACACCACTGCTTGTAAAAACGTGACTAACAACAATCAGCGCGGCAGAGCAAAGGGGTTTCCGGAACTTTCGCGAGGCTTCCGAGTGCGACTTGCTTGTGAAAGGTTCGAGAAAAAGGTACATTTCCAGAAAAAGTCATGCTACATCATTCCCGGTATAAAAATATAGCGGAGGGCGAGGGAGTTTGTGAGAAAGGGAAGAGTAGTTGGTTCGAGAATGCGACAGCGGTTAGCAGCGTGTGTATGCAGTCGTGAGAGACTTGCATGCGTCGACAGAGACCGTTTGGGATACGTCGCGTCGAATTATTGTTGCGAGAAGCAGTTTTAGTAATAGTTTGTTAGATAGAACTGTAAGACAGAGAAGTCAAGATGTAAAGATTTCAAGAGGCTTGAACAGCTGTGAGCTGCCAGGTCACGAAGGACAGTAGATTGTGTTATCAAAAAACAGAACTGTATTTTTGTGCTTCACTTTTGGAAGAAAAATAAAGTGACAGGGAAAAAGTTGGACTATGTTGTCGTTTTGCCACAGTATCAGTGATTGGGATATACGTACATGTCGCATTTCTCCTCAGAAGTCATTCGTTTGTTCTTCCAAAATACTAATCTTTGCACTGAAGACCGTGGATGGTGGTGGCAATAATCTACGTGTTTTCTTAACTAATATGACAACCGCTGTGATAATAGCTGTTACATTTATAGGTACCTGTTTTAATTACTGGTTTAATCTGTTTGATATCTCTTCTAATAAATAATGATCTTAAAAATAGTGCTTAAATGAGCTTGCAGTCTGTTTAACTTAAAATTACTCAACACTTGTCTTATGTGGATAAGATTCCAACTTGAATAGGTAATGCTATGAGTGATTGTCAATTTATTTAGAGAATTTGACTATCACGAGTTGCATTTATTAAGAGTATTTCGCGAATTAAGAGATGAATAGCCTGTGAAATGTTATTTAAATGCTGTATCGTAATCACTAACCTCTTAAATGAAAAATGAAGCAGACATACGTAATCAGCGTCGACAAGGCCTACAAGATTATCCCATTGATGTTCCGATTTTTTAAGATATTGGCAATGTCGACAACTGGAGTATCTGCTGTTAATTTCTAATTTCGTTCAATCAAAACTTGTCAATCTGATTTCAAAGATATTTCCTGTTGTAATTTATGTTGTCGTGTTTTCTATCTTCGAATTATTTAATCTATTTTAGATTAGATGCTTCACTGAAGCGAGAGTTAGCCATTTTTTACATTTAGCGGCTCTGTTACGTAAGCTGTTGCGCATGAGTAGCACAGTGCAGCAAGATTCTCTAACTTGATCACAACATAAGAAAAGCAGAGGAGATGATAATGGAATTGTATTAATTTTTCGCGAATAACTCTGTCATTGGTTCACATTTGAAATTCTTATGCATATGATTGGTTGATTACAACTGAGTGAAACATACGCACTCATAGTTGCAAAGGATTGTTCTTATCTCAAAGAGTGTTTCTCCTGGCTCTCAGAATAACGCATGCAATCCTTTAACAGTGGTATGGTTAAGCAAACCACTTGTTTAAGAATTACTAAATGAACTGATTTTTGTCAAGGCGGACAGCTTGATGCGTTTCTTAAACATTTTAGGGCAAACAGAGCATATTATATTTTCATCTCTAATTGAGAAGTAAAGGAAGCTAAACACAACATTTCATTTATAATTAGGGGTGTGCACATAAATACAAAAGAAAATTAGAAAATACAGGAAAGGAAGTTGTTTTCAGATTCATTAATACGCTGGACTGTATTTCTTGTTTTTCCTTCGTCGAATGCGTAGATGAACTAACAGTCGCATTAAAATACCCACTCCCAACGTATTAAGTTTATAAATTTACGAGCCAGTTACGGTGTAGCTAATGAGACAAATCTAAACATAAATATATAATTAGTTTTAATTAATATACTGTGTATTGTTTGCTGACCTTAAACATGCCTTTAACAACACCCAATGCGTATCACTAATTGTACATCCATGAGTATGTCAAAGAATAAGATAAAGAATATGCAGAATATGCCCTTGATATCTGAAGTTTTTAGTCTCTCACTTTTTGCATGTGATTTTATAGCCATAGACTTGCAGATAAAACAAAAGAATGATACCATCTCTTCCTACGTGCAATACTTTTGATACTATGTCCGACTTTGATGAATCTACTGCCAGCTGCTGCGGGGTTCAACTATGAACTCTTTGTGTAAGCGTGGATGTGTGTGAGAATAGAGTGAATACGAGTGATATTGGCTGATAGATTTAATAGATGCTAATAAATGACCTATTTGAAGAGAGTTGTTGTCTGGTTGATAATGCAGAATTTAACCGCTTCTGCATCGTAGCACCAGAAATTATAACTATTAAAGTATTATATCTGCTAACTTCTGATGCATCAATAATGTACGATTATATAATAAGAATCAGAAGCGTAAATTACCTGAGTCACTGAACTGATAAGTGGGAATTCCCTTACAGCAATCGCCAGGTATATTCTAACGCGAGCGTGGTCTTTAGGCGTTACGACTGCCGATAATCGATCACAAAAAACACTGCTACTATAAGACTGTAATACTGTGAAACACAAAAGACACACATTTTAGAAATACACACTCTTTCATCAACATAAGTCCACCTACTTCGTGTCTACCCTACCAAAGTTCTTCCAAATGTTGCCAAATCTTAAGTATTTTATTAGCATCCAAATCTCAATTTTTACTGTATGACTTGCCAGATTCTAAGAATTATTTTTCCTTTCTAATTTTCAGAACTATATATACGTATTATTTGCAGGCAAGGTGATTTCTGAACGTACTGAATTTTAAGTAACTTTAAGCTAATGGACTTACTGTTCTTCAAGAAACTTATGCAATAAAGGGTTATTGAAACTTACTCTTGAGTTAGTACGTCTACGAGGACGTAGAAATGCGACCTGTATTTTGAAAGAAGTAAAAGTAAATTTAACCCTTTCAGTCACGGTGTCTATTATAATGGTAGATTGGCATTTTTTCCTATTTGTAATGCTTTTAACTGTTTTTTCTATAATATTCTTGTAATACTATCCGTCACCAATTAAACGTATGTATTTTAGACGTTCTGAATTGTCCAAAATTGTTTTTCTTTTACAATTTACATTGTAGTGTTTCTTTAAATAAAAGAAGCAAAATCCATGCAACCGCAGTCAAATGATAAGCCGTCATCATCCATGGGTGCCATCACACTGATTATTTTACGTGAGCCCTCCCCATCCTTTACCTCAGGCATATGGACTGAGACTCGAACCCACGACCTCAGGATCTGAGTTCATGGCCAGTGCTCTACGTGTCGCCTTAGCTATCATGTTTTGTAAATGGCGTTAACTAATTAAATTCGACAATCGTTTTAAATAAGAGTACAGAGAATTCCTGAGAAAGACCAATCTAGGTTTAAAAAATTTGCATTATGAACAAAGATTATGGAATCTCCCTTTAAAAGGTCTTAAATAAGTATTGATTTTAATGTTAATAATGCATGCACATTGTTAATTACGGCATCTGTATAATAAACTAAAAAAATTGTCATCATATTCAGTGGCACACTGTCATACAAGACTATTCTAAGAAACGTCATTAAATAGATTACACATAATCAAGTGGATGAATTACTTATTTCTGCTAATTGAAGTTAGTGGGCAAATATTCCCCCTGCTATTTGGATCCTTCTTGATTTCAACTTGTGATATATCTATAGCTTAAAACTGGATATCGATCTTCTCACTCTAAAGGCCAAATGTCGTATTTCTTGAGGTACTCCTAGGTCCCAAGTCTATTTATTTTTCATGCCCACTTCCATCTCTCTCCAGATCCATAAAAATAAAAAGAGCGGAGCAGAAAACAAGAACTAAACAACTAAGCTTATGGTTTAGATAAAAATGCAATACCTATCGCATCCCTCTTAGTCCATTGCGCTGCAAATTTTCTGAATAATACTCTTATGCACTAACTTCAATAAGCTCTTTTTATAATTTAGATACAAAAATTTACGTATATTTACATATTACAATTAATAAATAATTTACAAAATGTATTTATAACCAAACAGATAATTAAAAAGAAACTAAACATGGAGTGGAGTGGGCTGGTCAACAGCGGGGTCATTCGGGCTAAACAGCGAAAGGTGCTCACAACTGTCATTTTTAGTTTGCTCTAAAGATGTACAAGTCTTTAATTTTACATATATTTTAATACTGTAGGCACAATACTGTATATATTTGTTTAAATGGTAATGTATCTGCAATTTTGGTTCAAAAATCGGCATCAGTTAACAGAAAAAATAGTGACTTGTATTCTTTGCCGTAGAGTGGTATATTTTAATTCATCTTTAAAGGGAGGCTTTATTCTTCAAATTGACACCACGTTCGATTTTTGCTTTGTAAACCTCTCCGATATGTCTTCCTTCATTTGTAGTTTGAACATTGTTTTATCAGCATGAAATCTTGTGATGTAAATGAATGTTTTCTCAGGAGTAGCTAAATGAAATTCTGATGTGATGAAGCTCTCAATGGTGTTAATAAGTTGCTCGCCTATGTTTAAAAATAGATTGCTCATGAATAACGTGTGTAATTAACAAAATATAACTTATTTTACTAACACCATTATTGTATAAAATATATGTATCAATGAACTAAAATACATAAATATACTTCCTGTAATCATTGTTATGATGATGTGTTCAATAGCCTCTGAGATAAAGTGGATCATGAAGTTAGTAAATTTAACATTAGCGAGATACGGCTTTTAGGAGTAGTAATGTCTTAATAACACAAATTGGGATACCTGCACGTTTACATTTCTTTCTCCAGCTCTTAACCCCTCAGGATCTGCACCACAAAATGCATAGAGAGTCTTGGAGGTATGAGTGTGCAGATTTCGCCTAATGGTAGTTCATTGTATGGCGAGTAAACAGTTCAATAACAAATTCGTCTATCGTGAAAGGTAAGTGAGATTATTATTAAGCATTATTGAATACATGATCCATACAGCGTGGTAACAGAGTAAGACTAAGCAAGCGAATATTCTGTTTACTAATACAATTTCCACTACTATTTAGCTATGACGTGTGAAAGTCCAAGCTGGGTCACTGCTGAAAACTAGTTTCACCTAGTGTCGGTGTGTTATCAGCTACTCCAAATAAACAGGAGTCGGGTGGTTTTATTTCAAGCTTTCCGAGCAGTATACAGGCAGGTAGTTTTTACTGTCAATATCCCTGACACACACACACACCAGGCGTATGTCTAATAATTCACTAGGCACGCTTGGATCCAATATAATATTGTATGTTATTGCAGGTAAACGACTTAGTTAAGAAATAAGGAAAACACATGAATACCTCATCTTTTGAAGCACTACCTCTCTATGCTGACTGCAGAAATAAAAGGTAAAGAAGTGGTGACATATGGGCAATCAAACATTCGACCAATTTAATTTTTTACTTTATCTACTACGTATGGTACCTAAGTAGAGAAAGTATTCTATCCCACCCAAAGGCTGGACGTCGAGATTTCACTGAAAATATATGATTTGAGGCCCGCTAAATAAAAAAAGCATTTTTAGAAAAATATCTGTGTGTGTGCGTGTGCGTGTGGACAGTATAACTCAAAACTGTCATATGTTTTAAGGATGCGACACAAAGAGTCTGAAGAAAATTCCTCCAACCTTAACTACCCTTTACATGAGAAATTTTGATTTTCTCGAAAATGACTAACAATTTTGATTAAAATATCACATGTTTAAGATACTTTTATGACAAATGATATGTATCTGTATTTAAGTATATTTATGATAGTCCATGCAGTCTAGGTTTCTCTGGAGGACTTTTGCATAACTAGTAAACCGTAAGAGATAGACCAAATCTTACGATATAAAAATGCAGATCTTGCTAAAATATACAATTTATGTTCAAATAAATTTTTTGTAGAGTAAAAAATTTCGGGGATGTTCCTTGTTATTCGTATTTCGTCAAATGGAACATCGTTTTCATTTCCTTTAAATCTTAGACGTGCAAATAGAACGCAATCTCAAGCTTTAAAAGATTTTAATATCGCTCAAAGTCTACTGTACTCCCATATTTCTCTTGCAGCTACAAGAGAATTAGCAATAAGATAATTTCTGCAAATGTTTATGTCGGTCTGGGTGGCTCAGGTTGTTAGACGCTGGCCTACTGATCGCTAGGTCGCGGGTTCAAATCCGCCCCAGTGTGCTTAAAAAGACAGATCCATGTCCGTAGATTTATTGGCATGTAAAAGAACTCCTGCGGGACGAAATTCCGGAATACCGGCGACGCTGATGTGATCCCGAATTGACAGGGTCGTTAAACAACAAAACATTTATTCATTTTAAAAATGTTTATCTCAACTAACATGAAGATAGAGAAATAAGAATGTGCAAGAATAGTAGAAGAGTAGAGAAAGTCAATGAGTGCAACACATTTTTATATCTTACCTATGAAAAGCAGTGTTGCCATTCTTGTTGGAGCGAAAGAAGTAGACGCAAACTGTATAAAAAAGGAGAAAAAAGCAGAATTTCGAATGCATTGCAACAGGAACACACCATGGCCTTCCTTCATTCATATATCTAAGATCGCGAAACTTGTGAGCAATAGTATTTTTTAGGGCTTATTTATTACAGTTTAAGAGGTGAACAAAGACATTTTTTCGTCCTCCCCCCCTCCCCCCAGTACCCGGCGCATATTGCCACCTGCCTCCACTCTTAGATCAGTCACTGCATAGGAACGAGCATTATGATGCTTAAATTTCAACTTATAACGTAAATCTAGACCTGAAAACAAAATAATTTGTTCTTAAACACTTACCAATGGAAGTTCATGGCATCCAGCACACCAAAGTAGGTTCCTCTAGGCTCCTCTAGTCCTGTTTTACCTATAAAAGCAATGGTAATGCCTATGCCACATGACTTGCAATATGCAAACGAATCTGCTTTTTTACTTTTCAATAACCACCCCTTTAAACTACTGGATTATTCCCATTCGGATTTGTAACTTTATGAGTACTTAGCTTTTTTCTTGGTCCCTCACTCATGGTCAACAAGCACTTCACACCACTACTGTGTGCACCTTGAAACGCGAAAGACGCACGTTACTACGGCAATACTCAGGAGGGGTGAGAAACTACTGAAGGGTTGAAGCTCTTAGCCAGTAGCGATAGCGAGTTATTTGTAAATCATAGGACTGATGAGGTGATGTGCAGCCCGTTTCGTTTCTTAAGACGTAGAGGCATTACGCAGTAGTTTAATCTTATCTCGTGTTTTTCATAAGAGGCTGAGGGAAAGGGACTTCACCGTAATAATAAACATGACTGCACTATTTATCAATTAGGAAATTATTAATTGCCTTTAAAAAGGATAAAATTAAGTACATCTTTCTGTATTAAAAAAAGGAAATTTTGCATTTCTGTAAGTATCCGAAAGTACAAAAGTAGATGTGCAAAAAATAAGATCTCCTTCGAAAAAAAGTAGATCTGGCAACACTGGTGCAAAGAGAACTGAATATCAAAGCCTTCACAGAGCGATCAGCTTTAAAACATTTGACTGTCGCTCAAAGCATAATGTAGGCCATGGCAAGACAATTGATTTTCTCAATACCGCTATAAGGAGTTAGCAATTATACATATTACTTGGTAACATGATGACACGCGCGCGCGCGCACACACGCACACACACATATTTCTTGTTCGTTTATAGAAGATACATACTAGTTTGTGGAAATATTAGTAAGAAAATGTTTATGCCCAGGAATAATTAATCACCATTAGGTATTTACTGAAACATGTATATTGCGATGGTTTCGAAATGGTGATATTTACGTTGACAACATACTTTCTAACCTTATTTTTATGAAATACTAGAAAATTCGACGGGTCTTAATGCCTGGCTCATGTGGTAACGTTCGGGTTACCTTGGGTTTTTCGGTTTTCTCCCCGGGTCATTCAGGCGAATGCTGGAAAGGGTATTTATCTTACATCCCCCGTTTCACTTCCTTTCATTTCATTCTCTCTACCCTGCCTTTTCAGGTTGCATGAGTCAGTGGAGTCGCCTGTAGGATGCGCTGCGGTGGAGCTTGCGCTCTGGAAATAGGTTCAGCTGATGGGAGCCACTGTGGTGGGGTGGACGCCCACCAGGGGGACTGATTAATCAGCCGGACTGGCTAGTGGTGCGCTCTGTGGCGACCTGGAACTCCATCTGGCTGAAGAACGGTCTGCATCTGTTAGAGACCCACCGTAGTAGTTCTGCCTGTGATGAGGACTGGCCGCCTGTGGAGTACTTTCCTATCATCCTTCCTGCCAGAATCTGACGCAATATAAGCGTGTCGGAGTCCCCACCGTTACAGACAGGGCAACACAAAAAAACAAGAAAAACAAAAGCTATATGTGTGTGTAGATAGAGGGAGTTTTTTTTTTTTAAATTAACGTCCTCCAACATTGTCATATCGGACGAATGAATGAAATGAAATGGGTGAAATGATGCTCAAATGAGCCCGAGGTCCATGGAGCTTTAAGTTACCCGACATTCGTCTTCTCAGGGTAGGGAAAACCTCGGAAAAAAACCTTACCCGGATAACTTACCCTAAGCGAGATTCGAACTCGCGACCTCTTGAACGTGAGGCAGACACGCTAACCATCACGCTATCGAGGCGGGTAGAGTAGATAGAGGGAGAAGGAGAGAGGGGGGAAGATAGAGTGCGCCTATATGTTTATTGCTTATTATACCCAAACAAATCCGTTCAACATTTTCCAATAAGGAGGCTTGTCCCCGATGTAATAGTATGGAACTTGAAAGTTAGGTCGAAAGCATGGCTATTTGGCGACACATGGTATTATGCTCTGTGACACAGGCACTTAATGCAAAACTGTAGTTATCGATCGGGCTGTTAAATATAGAGTTCTTTGGAAATTTATGGCATTCAATACAAATTACATATTCCTTATTGTTTTGAATAATCCAATGCTTGTCCACCAAACTTCATTATCGGTTATTGAAATCACAATAGTAACTCATCTCAACATAGCGCGGTATAACTTCCCTATTGATTTTACAGGACTAATTAACAATGTCAATATTTCTTATCAAGATATTTTCTATCGCATTTGCTATGGTTTTTCTTCTTCCTCCAGGATTCAATGTTTATAACAAATGTCTTGTCGTAGAATTTGTGTCACGCTCTAAAACAAACTGACATACCAGGGAAAAGTATAGTTAGTTGAAGTAGCTGTTACTCTCTTAGAATGACGTGAACACTTTTAGTGCTCTTTCAGTTACCTTTCCCTGGAGTCAGAGATAAATATTGACACCGAAAGCCACAGAGTTGTATTCAATTTCAGGCTCTAGAAATCAATAACTAATTAACTTTCCAGTACAAAATGTTAGGGTTCAAGATGAGTCTGAAATTATTTAGTCAATTTTGTTTAAAAATCTTTTAGGAGTAAATCAAGCAGGGGTAAAGGATAGGAAGGATGACGTGTAGGATATGCATGGTGGACAATTCTCTTATCTGACAAAACATGATGATCTTATCAAGATGCACAAGAAGTATGTATCTTTCAAAAGAGACTTCTGATTTTAAATACTTATAAATAAATATTTGAGTTAGGAAAAAAAAACAATTCATAGTGTTGGACAAATATCGCCAATTAATTCCATTCTATTCTTCTACATTACAGTTACTATAATTACCATTTGATTGAATAAAATACTAGTAATGTCCAATTTGCTTTAGTGCATATTCATATAAGTGCTTATGGAGATTAAATAAGAACGCTTGAGGAACAGATTGTTGGCCAACAATATGGTCTCCGCTTTCACCAGATCTTAATAGGCACATCCAACAGTTATTGAGGCTAAAAAGTGACATTTCGCAAGAAATTGTCAATATTCCAAGAGCTGCGTGCGCACATGCACACACATTTTCTGTCTTTGTAATATTAATATACCTAAGTAATTTTATATGGCAGTCTAGTGATGTTCATTGTTTGCATATAGCTTAGTCATATATTTCCATATTCCTTTATTACATTATTTCAGTTTAATATGTTTAGTTTGTTTGATGTATCTAATCAACTGTTATATTTTATATGACTTAATATTGCTCTTAAGATTCCCATTCTATTTATTTACTTGAATTCTACTTTTTATCTTTCTCTATAAATAGCCACATCTCACTCCGGTATAATAATTTTACACTGAGATAACTTCACAAAATATTCTCTTGTTTTCTAGTCCTCTAAGTATTTGAGTGTTAAAATAAGAAAGTTCCAAATTTACATCTTAACCAAATTTACATTTGGTAACATTTTGTATCCTAAGATTTTAAATTCATTAAATTATTGAGGCGTTTATTCTCTACAGGTTTTCTAGATCGTATATTTTTGTACCGTAGAAAGCCACAACCTTACCATTATGACGTATATCGGCATTGTATTCTGCAGTTTTGGTTCCAATCGTAAACCTAGTGTTGCTGCTTGTAAACAATTGTTTTCAGAGATGTTTATATTCGCCGGTAATCTACAGATATAAAAGTATAACTTATTTTTATTAAGCTTATGTGAATAAAATTTAGGTTTTGTATCCACTGTGTTGCAATTATAGCATTATCAAACTCGTAAAGTAATGCTTTAACTACAGTTAAAGTATACAGTTCTGAACCATAAGTTTTTTATCAATTATATTCATCAGTTTGCATAATCGAAAGCTTTACTGTAGTAAAGAAGTAATGTATGTTAATATCTTTCAGTGCAAGAATTGTCGCTGTTATAACACGTTTAAACATAACTCGGAAAGAATAAAGATGCATTAAGTTTTAAAGTACTGTTTCTACAAAAACATATTTTCAACTCCCCATAAACTATGTAAAATATATGGAGAGTCAATGGGCCATAAACCTTCGATTTTGTGACACTATGGGCTTGGCGGATGACCTTACGAAGGTCCGGTTTACACGTAGTTCACGTCACATTTAATTTGTGTTCCAGTTTGTTATTTCAGGAAGTTTGTTTAAGGAGGCGTGGGTTATTTGAGACCGGAGCTATCACAGTATAAACAGAGAGCCACAGCGTCTGAAGCGAGGCTTATGAAATTGCGATTTAGCAACTACGATTTCAAGGTTAAACAAATAGGAGAAAAGTATGTGCAAGAAGTGCAATTCCAGCGGCAAAAGAAGTTAGAGACGTGATGTTTTCTATTTATTTGTGCTCAAGGTAAAGTTTCTCTCACAACAAATGTATCAATAATTTAAAAATACACAATAACCTCAGTTACACATTTTCAAAGGGAATCAGCTAAAATAACGCGTAAAACGACCTTAAATGGATGGATAAAAAGTATACAGTGTCTTCATAGCATCCCACTTCCCATTAACCCAGAACATAATGCGCCTTGTGAAAATATAGGAACTCCCTTCCAAAATACCACCTACATTTTTTTTACATGATCTATGATTTTCCATCCCCAAATTATGTACCTATTATTTAATATGAGAAAGCAATAAATGAAACAAACACGTAAATAATGAACGTAATACACTGTTTAGACTACTTACATGCATACCAATACTGTAGAAATTAAAATAATGGTGCTTTACATAGTTATAAACTTGTCAAGTTGCCTTTACCTCTTTTGCCTTTTCATACTCTGATGCATTAATCGATTGTATGTATTAAACATAGAGATCCTGTTATCATTTAGGCTTTGGTAATATAGAAATCCTGTAGTTTCCAGAGACTGAATTGGCTAAGGTACACTGAAAACACTTTCGTTAGGTACTGTAACGGATTAATTGGGGGGGAGCACAAACGGCAGTTTGAAGAGCCAAAAAGAGAGGGTGGCCCGCAAAAGATGGAATAGCTTGAGATGACGTCAGAGGCAAAAGCCGGTTGCCTGTGGGTTTCTACTGCGTGGTTAGTGTGTGGTTGGAAGTCTATCGTGAGATGTGACCAGGTGTGGGTCAGCCATCAGCAAGGGGAAGTAGAACCCGGGCACCAGCGCAAGTGGTTGGCACGGCGATCAGTCGTGGTGAATGCAGGACAGGCGCATAAGCCTAATCCTGCTAGTTACATGTAATTCGACTTGGTGCATGTGGTTCCTTTGGCAAAGGAGCGGTATGGACTTCTGAGGTGATCGTGCCAGTTAAGGCTGGTAAGAGACGTCGCCTATGTGCAAAGGAGGCTTCGATGAGTGGCTGTGAAACCAGAGGACACCGTTGTACACTGTCGACCAGGGCGTGGCTATTCCAGGCTGAAAGTTCTCCGTACATCCTATATCTTCTAGTGCCGACATCGGGATGAGTATCAGTTTAGTTAATAATACTTTGTAGGAGTGGGAAAACTCCCGAGGGACAGTTAACAAAGGGGGATTGCTCTGTATGAGGCCCTTAATCAGTAAACCGGAGAGCAACTCGGTATAGGTGGAGATTGTCACAGACTGTAAGCAAGATTTCAAGTTAGATAGTATTTTCTCCGTAACTGTCTTGATTTCAAATATAGGAACATTTCTTGTTTTCTTTTAAATTTTTCTTGTTAATATTTAACAGAGTTCATTATCAAATTTGTTGTTTCATTTTAATATTTATAGGTTACTATGTAACGGAGTCCATTTTTAAAATTATTGTTGTCTTTAATAATTGCTTGTTAATGTTTAACACTTTTCATTATAATAAATGTTATGTTATGCTGTAGTTTGTTGTGTTACTTGGTAGTATCCTGTCACGATCCTGCGGAATACGTTAGTAAGGAAAGGGAAAGGGAAAGGTAGTAGGTGTAAGTAAAACGCCAAAGGAGGCGTAACACTGGTAGCAGAGCCATTTTGTCCTACATACACGTTTTAGTGTCAGTTGGAACATTTAACAGGATACTACAAAGTACACAAAATAGTGTTTTAGGTCAATAATATTGCCAATGTCATAATGGAAATTGTATTTCAGCCCGAATTCCTCCATCGTACGGAGTTGGAAAGAGAACTGAAAATAAGACAGATAAAATATGATTCAAAAAGTACAGTAGTTGAATTGGCCAGAAGTTTACGAGAAGCATTAAACCAACCAGGCCCAATTAATCTTGGAGCAAGTTTTGATCCGGTACAGGAAATCGGACTTTGTGAGGCGAATGTTAATTTATTTGATGAAATGTTAAAAGAACTTAGTTTATCGGAAATCACACCGAGTCAGAAACGAAGAATAGTTGGAAGGTTAAAGTATTGGAGTTTTAGGATAAAGGAAAATGCACGATTGTTAGAAGGAGAAAATAATGAACAGTTTAATAAGTTGGGGAGGCGCTTGTCGTCATTAGCAACACAATTAGATGCCACCGGAATTGAAAATAAAGGAGCAACTGGTTCAGGAAACACTGAGAATATCAATCCAGAGCTACTTCACGTTAAATTCGCGAAACTTGTACCGAATCCATGGCAAGCGTTCTTAGCGTCATTAAAAATATTTGAGGTAAAATCACCAGACGACATATTTGATTTTCTCATTTGTTTGGTGAAAGCTAAAATGCAAGCTGAAGCTTTCCGAACACCACAAGTGACTGTGTTACAGATGTTACAACCTTTTGTAGGCTTGAATTTATAGTCGGTGTTGTTACAAATAATTGCAGAAGAGGGCTCGTTAGATAGTTTTCATAGTAAGGTGTTGCATATGTTTCTGTCATCAGCACAAATTCATGAGCTCCTATATCGACATTTTTTTAGGCTACAACGGACTTCGGAAAGTATTTTAGATTATATTAATCAGCAGAAGTTGGTAGCCTTGGCACTAAAAGTAGTATTTTCAGAAGAAGAGATTGTGAGTAATATATTGCAGAATACAGCTCATATCGAACTCCGGTCATTATTTTTGAGTAAATCAAAGCCCACTACCTTTAAAGAGTTGGAGGAGGTAGCTTTGAAATGTACACAATTGCCAAGTTTAAATATGGGCGGGTCTCAGAATCAAATGGGGCAACCACTATCGAATGCCGAACTAACGAAACAAGAGGGTAAACAAGTGTTTGTGTGTTATTACTGTAGAAAGGCAGGTCATATGGTAAAAGATTGTGATGTTAAACGGCTTAAGGGAGAGCAGATATTTCAAAACTCGTCTTTCGGGAGGAATTCCTGACAATTAAGGGAAAGGCTGAGTCACGGAATAAATGCAATACAGGGTTTAGTGCATAAAGAATTGCCTTTTATAAAGATAGAGGTAAATAGGATTCCCTTATTTGCGTTGATTGACACGGGTAGTGTGGTAACATTAGTTAATGCACAGTATGTTAAGGATAAGCGTAGAGATCTAATGGTTGAGGAAACACAATTTATTACGGTAGATAGCAGCCCGTTGAAGATTATTGGATCCTTAGTAATTCCATTGAAAATTGGAGAGTTTCGTTGGAACTATAAAGTTTATGTGATAGAGGAATTATTTGTACCACTGATCCTAGGAGCGGATTTTGTTAGACATACACAAATGGTAGTGGATTTAGCGAGAGCAAAAGCTTATTTCGGTTTTCAGCCGAGTACTTATATTCCATTACAAACTTGGTTAAAACAGAGTCCAGGGGGTACAGTTATTTCTAATGTGGAAGAAGAACGGTTAAACAGGGAAATTGATCTGGGATATTTATCATCGCAACAACAGAGGAAATTACAACCACTTTTGGATGAGTTTACTGATGTATTAACGAAACGTCTGGGACGAACGAACCTTATGCAATATGAAATTCAGTTACAGGATCAAACACCGGTACGATTACCGCCTTATCGGCTACCCCCAAATCGGCTAAATTTATTAAGAAAGAAAGTAAACGAAATGTTAGAAACGGGAGTGTGTGTGTAGTGTTTAACGCCCGCTTTTACTACAACGGCACCACAGGTGGTGACACTGATGATACATGGAATGAAGATGGAGCACCGGTGGAATGAGATGGCGGGGGAAACCGGAGAACCCGGAGAAAACCCGCCCAGACGCCGCTTCGTCCACCACGAATACCACATGCGGGCCCCTAGAAACAGGAGTGATAGTACACTCCCAGTCAAATTATTCAAGTCCGGTGTTCGTAGTACCAAAGGCAAATAATGAGGTGCGGTTAGTAGTAGATTATAGACAGTTGAACCAGAAACTGCGAATTGATTCAACCCCATTACCCCATATTCATTACTCATTTCATTGGTTTGCAGGAGCAAGATATTTTACAACTTTGGATTTAAACAGTGCGTATTACCAGATCCCTTTACATAAGAATTCTCGACGGTATACAGCTTTCACCACAGATTATAATTTGTTTGAATTTACTTCACTACCTTTTGATTTGGCGGTTGGAGCTCAGGTCTTAACACAGTTACTAGATAAGATCTTTGGAGATATTAAATTTACTTATCTTTATCATTACTTAGATGATCTTTGTATTTATTCGAGTACCTTTGAGGAACATCTTTGCCATATAAGAGAGGTGTTTACGAGATTACGTAACGCTGGATTAACAGTTAATCCGCAAAAAGTGAAGTTCGCTACTTCAGAATTGAGATTTTTGGGGCATATTATCTCGTCACAGGGAGTACGAGTAGATCCTGACAGAGTAGTTAAGATTCGCGAATATCCGCGACCACGGTCGGTTAAGCATATAGCAAGATTTTTGGGAATGGTTAATTACTTTTCGAAGTTTATCCCCGATTATGCAGATTTGGCTGAACCATTAAATACATTACGTAAGAAAGGAGTAAAGTTTCATTGGGATATAGAGCAAGAAAATGCGTTTATTAAATTAAAGGAATGTTTAATGTCACCTCCAGTGTTGGCAGTACCGGACTTCTCTAAAAAATTTGTGCTTCAAACGGATGCCTCGTCTGGAGCGATTTCGGCGGTATTGCTATTGGAATCTGCCGAGGGGAGGAAAGCGGTGGCTTATGCATCACGAAGATTATCAGCGACCGAGAGAAAATATTCAATTTACGAATTGGAGGCCCTAGCGGTGTTGTATGGCTTGGAGAAATATCGATTTTACCTGGAACATACCGAATTTCAATTAGAAACAGACAATCAGGCGATATCATGGGTCTTAGCGAAACCAAGGAAAGCAGGGAAAATTGCCAGATGGGCATTAAAATTATCTAGCTTTAAGTTCACAGTAAAACATGTCAGAAGTTCGAGTAATTCAATAGCGGATGCTCTGTCAAGGATGTATGATACGCCAGTGGATAATTGTGAACAAGTTTCAGGAAAAGTATGTACAATATTATCAAATCTTCCCTCGTTGTTTGAAGATATCCGGACCTATCAACGTAACGATAGTGAATTGGGGCCCCTATTTCAACAGGTTGAGGGGGGGGGGAAGGAGTACCAAAATATGTCGTACAGGATGGAGTATTGTGTTGTAAAAATAGAACGCAGGACGCGAAGATTCTGGTACCAAAGAGCTTAGTGCCAGAGCTGTTTACCTATTTTCACGAAGCGCCTAGTGGGGGGCACTTAGGGGGGTTTAAAGCCAGAGCTAGGATCAAACAGTATTTCAGATGGAAAGGAATGGATAAAGAGATAACCCAGAGAGTAGCTCAGTGTCGTAGGTGTAAACAGAGCAAGCCTGTAAAGAGTAAGCAAGTGGGGTATTTGGCCTCCAAGGTAGCTGAACGGCCAATGGAGAGATTGTTTGTCGATTACATCGGACCATTTCCGAGGAGCAAGATGGGAAATAAACATGCCCTGGTGGTAGTTGATGCGTTTACAAAATATGTTTGGATACGAGCAGTTCGTGAAGCGAACACCCATAATGTGATTAAGGAATTGCAAGGCATAATTGCTGTCTTCGGAGTACCGGAGGAAGTCGTTTCGGTTAATGCCACGTGTTTTAAGTCAAGGGCGTTTAAATCGTTTTGTTGGGGAAGTGGCATTCGTAACATATTCATGGTACCCTACTATCCTAAGGCGTCCCAAAGTGAAAGGGTTAATAGAAACCTGAAGAATGCTTTGATTGCCTATCACTCAGATGATCACACCAAGTGGGACCAGAGCTTGTACTGGTTGCAATTTGCATTTAATGCGGCTAGACACGAGAGCCATGGCGAGAGCCCGTTCAGGTTAATGTTTAAATTCCAGCCTAACTGTCCTCTATCTAATTTATGGGGGATTAAGGATATTTTGCCGGATAAAGTAAGCGAATCCGAGATCCGGGAGACCTGGAAACGGGTCAGACGTAATTTATTGAAGGCTAGAGATAAAGTGGCTAAGTACTATAATGCGGGATGACAAGCTCCTCATTTTCAGGTTGGCGATATAGTGTACGTACAGAATCACCCCCAGAGTAAGGCAAGTAATAAGTACACGGCTAAACTCGCCCCGAGATATAAGGGTCCATGGCTTATAGAAGAATTCACATCTCCAGTCTCTGTGCGATTGAGGGAGAGCGGGACTGGAAAATCAAGCTTTGCGCATGTGTCTCAATTGAAGAAATAATAGGAATAGGAATTGTAAACTGAGATGTTCTCCGGGGTAGGCTGAAGGGTTCACCTCTTCAAGGCTATTGTTTCACAATAGATTAAAGGGGGGGAGTGTAACGGATTAATTGGGGGGGAGCACAAACGGCAGTTTGAAGAGCCAAAACGAGAGGGTGGCCGGCAAAAGATGGAATAGCTTGAGATGACGTCAGAGGCAAAAGCCGGTTGCCTGTGGGTTTCTACGGCGTGGTTAGTGTGTGGTTGGAAGTCTGCCGTGAGATGTGACCAGGTGTGGGTCAGCCATCAGCAAGGGGAAGTAGAACCCGGGCACCAGTGCAAGTGGTTGGCACGGCGACCAGTCGTGGGGAATGCAGGACAGGCGCATAAGCCTAATCCTGCTAGTTACATGTAATTCAACTTGGTGCATGTGGTTCCTTGGGCAAAGGAGCGGTATGGACTTCTGGGGTGATCGTGCCAGTTAAGGCTTGTAAGAGACTTCGCCTATGTGCAAAGGAGGCTTCGATGAGTGGCTGTGAAACCAGAGGACACCGTTGTACACTGTCGACCAGGGCGTGGCTATTCCAGGCTGAAAGTTCTCCGTACAGCCTATATCTTCTAGTGCCGACATCGGGATGAGTATCAGTTTAGTTAATAATACTTTGTAGGAGTGGGAAAACTCCAGAGAGACAGTTAACAAAGGGGGATTGCTCTGTATGAGGCCCTTAATCAGTAAACCGGAGAGCAACTCGGTATAGGTGGAGATTGTCACAGACTGTAAGCAAGATTTCAAGTTAGATAGTATTTTCTCCGTAACTGTCTTGATTTCAAATATAGGAACATTTCTTGTTTTCTTTTAAATTTTTCTTGTTAATATTTAACAGAGTTCATTATCAAATTTGTTGTTTCATTTTAATATTTATAGGTTACTATGTAACGGAGTCCATTTTTAAAATTATTGTTGTCTTTAATAATTGCTTGTTAATGTTTAACACTTTTCATTGTAATAAATGTTATGTTATGCTGTAGTTTGTTGTGTTACTTGGTAGTATCCTGTCACGATCCTGCGGAATACGTTAGTAAGGAAAGGGAAAGGGAAAGGTAGTAGGTGTAAGTAAAACGCCAAAGGAGGCGTAACAGTACCTAGACCTACTTCTTTACTTCTACCGTCATCGTCGGTATCTTCAGATACAAAATAAGGAGCAATGACCTTGCCCGATCGTATGGTGACAAATGTCAAGTTCAGTTTCTTTCATTGTCAGTTTATTTCTTTTTTCAAACCGAATCGTATGTATACAGTTCTTTGTTTTGTCGTTAACACAATTTACAACTCACCGTGACCTAGCAACTCTCAGGTGTTCTGCTCTACCGTAATCTTGGCATAAATACTGTTCTCATAACAAACAGCTCCGATTAACTGTCTTTGATGACACAGTACTCACTAACCCCACAGACTAAGGAGCTCTGTCCGTCCGCTACACAATTCAACTCAAGTCTGTCTAATAAACAACTGGCTCCTCTGTTCGTACAACTCGCTAATATAGAGCTAGGCATTAAGACCCGTCCAATTCTGTGGAAATATACGTTTTTCTAGAAACTTGTGACATCGGCCAGCAGGCTGGCACACATTGAAGGACCCTCACGGACAAGCTAACTCACACCACTTGGCGGCCTTGTGAATCAAAGGCACTCTAGGTCAGGCTGTCTCGTGTCCTTGCTTGCGAATACGTGATTGGCAACGATCAGTGGGCAAAACAAAGCAGTTTCCATAGTATTCGCGAAGCCTCGAGTGCCAGCTTCATTATGACAGCTTCTAAAAAACGGAAATTTCAACAATGATCTATGCTACGTTATTCTCGGCTGTAAAAGTACGTGAGACGCCAAGAGGAGGAGTAGTTCTTGTTTTGAGAGTAATGAACTTTTATTTTTAGGGCAGGTTTTATGAGACAAAACAGTTCTTTTTCTGGAGTTGAACGAGACAGCTGTTAGCAGTGTGTGTGTGTGTGTGTGTGTGTGTGTGTGTGTGTGTGTGTGTGTGTGTGTGTGTGTGTGTGTGTGTACAGTTGTTGAGAGAAATGGATGCGTGCATCGTCAGACACAACTGTAATCATCTCATTACAGTCTTTAAGTGAAGCAGTTCAGTGAATATTGAGTGATTGTATCATCAAAGCCAGATGTTTTTGAGACGGAGCAAAGAAAGGCAGAACATTTGGTGACAAGATTACGAAAGGACTGAACAGGAGTGAGTTGCAAGGTCACGAATAACTGTGCACTGTGTTATAAAAAGAAGCAACTGTGGTTTTATGCTTCAGTTTTAGAAGAAAAATAACGTGACTGGATCTTGTCAGTTTGTCACATTTTGCTAACAAGCCGGCAGTCGAAAGCTTCTCGAATCGTCTAGAATTTGGTCTTAGTTCCGGACCGACTGTTATCCTTGTTTACCGGCCGCACGTTACCTAGCAACGCAGTGGTGTGAGGTAGCCAACCGCGAGCGTCCTTTGAAGTGCGGCCGCCCCACAGTATTAATACCTACACAGCAATAATACTTCCTAAAAATATTGATGTTTTGCTCCATATTCCTATTGCTTTTTATTGCGACAATTATTCTGAAACTGCGGTATAACTGAAAAACGTAAGTTAAAACGATACAGTATACACAAGCCATAGTATAACTTGAAAAGTATAATTAAGCTGTTATGAGAAAAAGTGTATGGGTTTTACCTGCATTTCAGCCAAGTTGAAATAAATATAGGTTTCGTAGGGGAAATTTTACAAATTGCATCGGGTCTTCACACTTATTCGTCCTTTAACTCCAGTCAGTTTGAATGAATGGTGACATAAATAGTTCAGTGAGTCCGTTGTCTCAAAGGGGAGATGCAGAAGTGAACCTCGGACAGCAGGCCTTTCTGGCTTCGTAAATAGGTTAATGTACTTCGGCGATGCAAAACTGTTTTTCACTACGGTATTTTGTGCATTCTTTGCACGGGTGGAAGTGATCACTAATCACAGAATTTCCATGGTTGAATGACACTTCGAACTGGGGGAATTATGATTCCGACATTTCCTCTTGTGTGAATGATTTTCACCGTTCTTGCCCAGAATTTCTTCAGGTCCCGAGACAAAACATGATGAAAAGAATGAAAAGATTAAACATATCTATGTTTACTTATCTGAACATTGTTGGATGTTTATTTATTCTTATAATGCTCCGGATGTTTTGTGTTTTGCATTACAATGTATTTATTATTTTTTGTCTGTTTTCTTAATTTATTCCATGTAGGTCAGTCTTCATTTACTGCTGTGGGGAGTACGAACAAGGTTTCTTTTGTGATCAAACAGTTGTGCCAGTAAAGCCCAAACACTATATGCTATAAGCACCTTCGAAATATTTGGGTTATCTATCAGTATACATGCTGAGATTGCGAGTTTATGACACACGTGCAAAGGAAGTTCCAAATATAAATACTGGAAAGGTACGATACAGGTCTCATTTCACTAAGGTGAATTCAAAACTGGTGGCATCCACCTCTTCCAATTATCTTTGGCTAGTCCTCTGCCACAGACACTAGTCATAGACTCGCTTTAAAGCACTAATGTCATTAGCAGGTTATTGAATAGCCCGAATGGCCGACTAATTCTGAAGATCTGTTACGACATTATGTTCGAGACTGAGAGTGAGACATTAGTAAATAGTGTAAAATGTTAATTTTTGGTGCAAGAGCTATGTGAGTGTCGTGCTCTTTGTTTGGCTGAGACAAGTTGTGGAGCCAACACAAATAGAGTTGTAAAACTGCCGTAACCTACCGTAAACTATCATAACCAAGTGTAGACTACTGTAGTTTTCCTACTAGAATTGGTCAGTTGAGAGCTTATCCGCCTTGCTTGTACGTTAGATGTGTTGCATACCTATAGGGCGTTACCTTACACTGATTGCGTTGTACGCTTTTTGGTCGTGTTTTTGTAGATTTCTCTGGAAACTTGAAGCATTGAATTTTGAATCTTCAAGAAACTGTGAGAGGGTATATGGAGCCGCTGCCTCTATGGAAATTAGAGTCTTCAAAAGCATTTGGAAGCTCCTCTAAGTGTACCATAGTCCAGATCGAAGACATTGTTAGTGATCACGAGTGAAGTTATTTTGAAACGAAAAGTACAACAGCGATCAAACCCATGATCAGTTTTTGGTGATCATTATGTTTGAATTTCTCATTAAATACCCTACTTTACCATACGTTGCACTGTTTCTTTCACTAACAATGATACCGATAACCCTGCCACTTGTTGCACCAAAACTACCGAACCGTCGTTTTGGTAGAACGCAACTCTATGCATCACTGATCTACCATCTCACCCTCTCTATCAATGCGGTCTCATTTCTGATTAAAGAGAAAAATGTTCTGGAATACAGAATATTTTGAGTATTTTGTTGAAAATTCACAAGGATTTTTACATAAAAATGCTGAGGTAATACGTGCTCGGTAAGCAGTCCAAGAAAACAAACGTGAAAAGCTATTTTTAGCTCCTGCTTCATCGCGATAAGGTTCATAATGTTATGCACCGAATGCTACGTCAAGTCACATTTATATCACGTGTGTTTATTTGACAAATAACCTTTCCTCGTATAAGCTAAGGTCAACAGGTACAGTTCAGAATCCGGGAAAGCAAGAATGTATGAGTATATTTGAACACGAACGTGTATCAGCTAAAATTAAAATCTGGTGCGGTTTATAGAAAGAAGGCGTGAAGAGTTGCTTACATTTGGAGAACCTAGAGTAACTGCCACTTAGCACATGCTCGAGTTCTCTGTTATGCTAGTAATGCTGGAGCTTCCTGCTGGTACCATGTATCATCCTCACTACACATATTTTCAGGTACCTACGCAGTTTTCTACAACTGTATACCAGAAAGTGGCCTGACAGAAGATGGGATACCACAGCTTGGCCGCGAAGGTGCTTAGCTCGAATATCCTTGTCTCTAACGTATGGGGTTTGATCGAGCAAGTATAGAGCATGGCGGTTTTTGACTTCGATTTCAAGCAGCAATCCATCTTGGGATTCCAAATGCCACTGTAGTATTATGGCAAATATCTCGATAGATGTTGAGAATATACTTATTTACCATACTGTTAGTGATGGTAATAAGGAAATAAATTGGAGATGTATCTCTTAATGCATCAGAAAATTTTATATTTTAATTAAATACGTTTAACAAGTTCATTTAGATTGTATTATGCGAGCATTCCTATACGTTTCACACTTATGTATTTGCTTATAAGAGTTACCAATGTATTTATTCATTTACATTAAAATGGTAAAAATATGCACCAAAGTTCTAGCAATAGCTGCTGAAAGGATTAAAATAGGTAGTGACAATAAATGACGGCAGGAATACTCGGTATATGAGTAATTTAAAATTGACGTGCTTAGCACGTTGAGAAATTAATATTCTGGATCAAAATCTGTTCGTGCCAAGCGTGTGAATACTGCGATCTTTAGAAAAAAATATTACATATTAAATGTGTGGAACTCTTACTTAAAACTCTGATGACATGCACTCACATGACTTTCTCTACTCTTGTACTACCATTCTCACAAACTCTTATGCCTATATCTTCTTCCTGTTAGTTGAGATAAATATTTCTACAAATTACGTTTATTGTTTATTTCCTTGTGGGTTCAAGAAGAATATGGGAATGCAGTAGGCTTTGAACGATAGTCAAATCTTCTAAAGCTTTCAGAACAAATTAATGACGATGTTCCATTTGACAGAAGTATGTTCTCCAAAACTCACACAAGTAACAACGCATCTCTCCTAAATACTTCACTCTACAAAAAAAAAAAAAAAAAAAAAAAAAAAAAAAAAAAAAAAAAAAAAAAATTAGAAAAGTGTTTTAGCAAGATCTGGATTTTTATATAGTAAGATTTGTTCTATCTCTTACGGTTTACCAGTTATACAGAAGTCATCCAGAATAAATAGGTCTTCATGGGCTATAGCCAGAAAATCCAAGATATACATTTCATTTATCATAAAAATATCTCATACATATGGAATTTTAATCAAAATCGTTAGAACCATTTTCAAGAAAATCAAAATTTTCGAAAAATGCCCCATATAAAGGGTAGTTTAGAGTGGATGAATTTTCTTCAAAATCTTTGCTTCTTCTACTTAAATAGCAACTTTGGTTTTTAACCGAACTTTTCGTTTTTGAGTTATGCTGTCCATAGACTGACACACGCACACACACACACACACACACACACACGTATATGCTCTTTTGGATTCAGGGGGGGGGGGCGGCTCAAAACATATATTTCCGGTGAAATCTCCACATCGAATTTTTGGGTGGAATACAATACTTCCTCTACTTTACTATACATAGTAGAGAAAGTAAAAATGCAGGTAACAACTGACTAAGAACTGTAAACACCTTTTAACAGAGGACAGGGAGCATCGCATTAAATAGATCTCCCAAGCAGTCACAGGTTTTATGTACATGTTATTCATGTAATTGACCCAATAACAAAAGGCAAAAGTGAATTTGCAATTCGGAGTTCAAAATTATAAATTTCTAAGAATCTCCCAAAAGTTTTTAAGGAGAATGTAGTGCAGAATAAATGAGAATTGTCTATAACAAGAAGTTTGAAGCAAGGTTACGGAGTGTCACCAACCTTACTTAAAAGCACCTTCGGGAATGCCTAGAGAAAAATTAAAAATTACATTACTAGTGCAACATATTTAGGTAAAATCGGACAGTACTATACCTATTAAATTGCATCTATAGAGTCAATCAGCAAGGAAAGTAACTGGATATTTTGGAAAATAGTTATGAAGGCTGTAAACTCAGGAGGTTCTAAACAGAAACTAGACGTTAATTTCACGCACATTTGTATTGAAATGTACAAGTTTCTTGAAAATCTTACTGCAGCTTCGCACTTCAGCGTTTTGAGTGGTTTCGTACGTATGCACAAATTGAAGTTAAGCTAACAAAGGCAACGCTAGCGCAAAAATAAGAGAATAAATATAAAGAAAAAATACATCATATAAGTTATACCATGCAGGACTAACGCATTTAAAAGTGAGGTACTATTTAGTTGAGACAGAAAATCTATTATATTAGGAAAACAATTAGTAACATGAAAATATCGTAATGACATTTATGCAAACTTAGCATTAAAAGGGCTTATTACAACGGCATAAATCGTGCAAAATTATCATATTTTCGGCACCAGCGCCAGAAAATGAATGACGTAATTACCATGGCAACAAGGCAGCAATGACACCATCATCTCCACAACATAATTTTCTCCAATATTCCTGTAAGAAAACTTGAAACCGTCACTCTCGCAAGCACAGGAACATTCAAACCCAAGAATTACGCATTTTTCCGTCCACAGAACTAATCATATTCTTTTTCGTAAACATTACGCCATATTACGGCATATGTCTGTGATCTTTGATATATGATAAATTTTCATTTAACAAATTTATGAATTATTTTTACTCATTTGTATGCTAAAATTGGACAATACGTTGTATTAACACGTGTATAATCTATGCATTGTGACACTCGTAAGAATTCGCTTTCGCTCACGCGCTAAAAATATCATGTATCACAATCAGTCAGATTATATACTAGTTACATAAACAACTAATTTATATGTAAAACAATTTGACAATTCACTTCATGATAATCGCTGCTGGAAAAAATATTGCTGTGAAGGACATTTTAGGAAATGTAATAGTGGCCTAAGTGATAAATAAGTACTGATGTATACGCAGAAAAAATAAACTTTGTTTATATTGAATTGTTTTATTACTTCATTTTGCCTGTCTTTATTTTGTAAGCCTTTCATGCTATGCCAAATGTCAAGGATCTGTCATGGCGGTGAGTGATATAATGGTGCAAATGAGTCTGGGGACCGCAGGCGCTAGGTCGGCTGGCGTTCATTTGTACACAGTGAGGGAAAGTAAATAACATAATAAGTTTTAGCATGTGGGATCTCCGAGAACCACCTGTGACACACTAGCCATAAACAGAGTGATTTAAGTATCAAACATTGCCAAACATCTAGTTCAACAATGCTAAAGAAATAGTTAACAACAGTGTTCAGCCAAAAAATATTGGAAGGTAAGCTTAGCTTCATTTTTCGCAATCTAGGAGAGGTATATAATGTTGGGCCTGTTAGTTTCATTATACTAAATTAACCCTTGAGATGTTTTGATTCCGTAGTAAGCCATTTCTAGAACTGTGGCACTTGAATAACTAAAATTCTTCACTTAGTTTACTGCTACTAGCGTTTGCGCCTGGTAGTGACATATCTATCAGAAATCATAGTACCACACTCTTCCCGCCGCTCAGGTGGACTTTGTACCTTCCGACACACCCCTTCACTTGCCACGAATGCCAACGAATTCGTAACAAATAACGTTGAATTGTAAAGGTGTAATGTCACTGTCTCAAAATATTATTACAAGTATTTGTAAATATGTAATTTGTAAGTTTGTAAACGAACCAAATAAATAAAAAATACAATTAGGA
Source organism: Tenodera sinensis (assembly GCA_030765045.1). Taxonomy (NCBI): domain Eukaryota; kingdom Metazoa; phylum Arthropoda; class Insecta; order Mantodea; family Mantidae; genus Tenodera; species Tenodera sinensis. The sequence continues at coordinate 83,064,376 of CM060969.1, read as the reverse complement.
GATTCCCAGTTCTGGTACAGCTAAAACAACCTATAACAGATATTATGCCGAATTTGGAAGCTTAATTTACTGTTCGTTGAAGATTGTCGTTTAATATATTTCTTAAATTTATTTGGTCTTGTGAATACATAGTAGGCCCTTCTTAGTCACAATATTTAGCCATAATTTCAGACAGTACCGCTTGACAATGCAAAGGTCGCCTACCTCCTTCCAAGTACAACTAGTCATGGGGCAAGTATCAAAGACTGGCTCGGCGTTTGGACATGGCAGCTTCAAGGGATGAGGTCTTCGGTTTCAATAAATCTTCGCCTCGGTCTTCCTGTGTTTCTTCTGCCTATACAGGCTGTTTAAAAAAGTTTCCGATATTGCAAAAGGAGTTGGGATTGGTCAAAACTAGAATAAATGTTCCTATAAACAAATACTTGGGGTCTGAGCCATTTTAGTAAAATGTGCAATATATGCGTATTTTCGATAGGTTAGGCATACACAAATGTCCTTAAATATCCTCAAAGCCAGAGAGCTAATCAATTGAGGTCCGACGAACGGGGAGACCATGCTACTCGACCTCCTCTAACAATCCACCGTACATTTTTCTAAAATGGCTCATATCTCAACAAGTATTTGTTTCGGGACATATGTTTATAGGAAAGTTTATTCTAGTTTGACCAATCCCAACTCCCGTTGCAATATCGGGCACTTTTTTAAACATTCTGTATACCTTCAATATTTCCGGAACTCTTAAGCTGCTCATTTTTTCTAAATACGTTTTCCTATTGAAAATATTTGTAATCGATTTTGTATGTCTTGTTATCCATCCATATGTGTGTGTCCCAGTAATGACCCATACAATTTTATTTCTGTAGCTTATAGTATAGGAATACAGTTTTTCCGTCTCAAAGTCCAGGATTCTGCCATAAAGAATCACCGCCATCGATATCGTCTCATATAAACTCAGATGTGTTCTGTTTTCATCGCTTTTTGGATACCACAGATTGCCTCGGATCTTCCTAACTTGTAGGAAGGTAGCTATATAAAATATCATCCCCCTAAACACTTGAAATTTTAACTTGTTCTGTTTTTTTATGTAAAACAAGTCTTTGTTCTGATTTTTTCCATGACAGCCGTGGTAGTTGATTTTGAAGTGACATATTGTTAAGTATTCCTTTCTACTGAATATCTCGTGGAGCACGAGTTTCCATTTTTGTAGATATTGTCCACAAAATGTTAAAAAAATGCGAGTTACTCCTTCGGAATTGAATTTTCAGAGGTTAAATATAGAAGACCAATGCATTAGGGAAGAAGGCCTGGATTAGGGAAGATCATGTCAGAAGAAACGAACACAGCTCTCTCTTTAAATACTACTGAAATATTACCAAATTTTGGCTATATTGTAAGAACACCTGGATAGTTTCTGCCGGAGCTTACTGTTAGAGGTGCAAGTATCAGCCACTCTTAGCTGCTCTCTATAGCTATGAAGTGGGAGTTGCACTTTTGTTCCCATTTACATACTGATACTGCGAATGAGTAATGACACGGTGAAAACGATTATTCTGAAGTACAAAAGGATGGAAATAGTTTGGAGTTCATAATACTATGCTCTTGCATGCCTATACAAATAACGTCCTGCAATTGTTGCTATTCATAGTCTGTGGGGTGTTTACTGGAATAGGTGGGAAGAGCATCATGATTAATGTCAATTGTAGATGCTAATTTTACAATCAATCTATCAGGTGCAAAGTTCTGCTCAAAGATAGCATCTTCGCTGCATTTTTTATCCCCCTATGCGAGCCATTTTCGCGAAGATCTCCATAGTCTCCGGCCACTTCCTATTTCACTGTATTGCCTAACAAACAGTTTATCCGCATCCAGCGTGGACCAACAGTAAATGTAACTAGAGACAATGAATGATACTAACATGAATTTGTTTCTGGTCATGGTCTACAGCACCAAAGCCCACTATGGTCTCTGCATTCAGCACGAATTGCGTTAAGTTGTTAATGTTAAAAACTTCTTCATACTCTCAAAACCTGCTCATCCGGATGAAAGAATACTTCAGGAGAGAAACGTCATATTGCTGAAATGCATCTAGAACTAGGGTGCACTGTTGTCCTACTCTGCAGGAAACTCTCGACTGAAAGTATTCTTTTTTATGTAATACCAACAAATAGAATATTTACACATGTAGATAATATTAGGTGAAATATGTAGTGTTACAAAGTTTTAAGATATGTAATATTAATTTAATTTTTATATAAATGATGTATTACGCATTAAATTACTTGAAGATCACTATCTTATTGATTATATTTCTGCAAAGTAAAGTGTGGTACATTAATTAGCTAAGCACACCAATATTATAACAGATGTAAGTTCCAATATTATGAAGATTCACAATTATTTAAATGTTCATAGTCACTATTAGTTACCTGCTTCCCTCAATACTTCTCCAAAAGTGCGTTATATTTAGGTACCTAGAGTTTGTACCATGGTATTTTGTGGCATACATAGCGGTACACAGAAGAAGAATACATTCCCTGCACTGGAACACCGTGACATTTGAGATATAAGGACCTGCTTTTTAGAAATTTGTAGTGCCTTATTCCTAGTATGCAGGGTTGTGCGCACATGTTGGTCAAGTTGTGCTTTCATTGAACATGTGAACTTCTTATTACAAGTCTGGCAAAGAATTACAACATAATCGATAGCGAATAAATCATATATTGTAACCCGCGACTTTAACTTTGACGCTATTGACGCTCCCATGGTTTCCCCATGTCACGCGAATACTGGTGTGCATTATTTCATACCACGGTTTCCTTTCCATCATTTCCCTTCATTCCATTTCCTTATCATCTTTCAGGTGTACTTTCTGGCGCGTAATGTTGGCAGATGGCGTGAATGATTGCGCATGGTAACCGCTGTTCTCGGCGCTAGGTGGCGTTTGCCGGCCCTTATCCTCCGTCGAGGGGGACGCTTAGTGCGATACCGGACCCGCGGTGTGATGGCTGCTTGGTGGGGCCTAGCGCCGAGACGAAGAGATCTCAGCACTCGTTAGGGACTACCGTGCAAAAATGTCACTGTGCTCAAATATGTAAAATATGTAACAATAACGTGCCATTATATAATGGTTAAGGTTTTAATTCATGGACATTTATTATTTTGGTTATATAGTATTACATACTTAGCTCCACTCATAAGACATGGGAACTTGTATAAGAATATGTTTGCCCATAACTGTGAAAGGGTACTCAACTGATCAGAGATCTCAAATTATTCATTTACATTATTATATAGGATTTGTCTAAATTAAGGTGACTAACTTCGAGACTAGATCAATAATCTCCTTTGTAACGATTTTTGTTAAGGCCACATGTTCTGTGAGAATTAGTTTTAGTTCAAAACGAAATTATATCATATAGTGGATCTTACAGGTAGCGATTGAAATAATTATATTTGAAGCTTGAAAACTAAGGCATTAATGCTACATGTATTCTACTTATTGATCAAAAACAGAGAACACAAACAATATATGCCAAAGAAAGATGAAAAACACCCGTTGCATTATAAGAGGGGTGTATCAATAATGTTACGGTCCAGCTGGTTTAACCTCTCAAACCTAGTTTCCTTGCTTATGGAGTTTGGTCTTATGCATTCATCCGCTTTGATTACTACCGATCAGAAGGTTTGTTTATTTCCACATGTTGAATTCTGGTGCTGAATTTCATCATCCACTCATTTTGTTGACTTCTTCTCGTTAGCATAATTCTTACTTGCAGAGCAATGGGATTTAGCTTCGAAGAATTGCTACCATTCATCGCAGACTATGCAGTGGGCACACTTCGCAGATGAGCTGAGGCTCAAGGGCGGGGACTTTGTGTAAAATCTTGAGGCCGAGGAACTAATGTTGTGGTGTGCAGAGAACAAGCCTTCTTAGAGCAGCTAATCGAGCTATCGATCACCAATTGAACCTTACTGTGGAGAATTCTGCAGGGACAGGTATTGCATCCATATGACATGTAACTAAGACAGGTAACTGCCCATTTCAACAGCAGTTTATTAATTCATAATTGAACACAAAATGTTGTCCAAACAAGTTTGCAAACTGTGCATTATTCAACATCTTCACAAGTGAGGAGTTATTTGTTTAATTGCCATGATTCGCATATTTGCACTGTCGAAAATCCCCATTGAGTGACCATATGAAACTAGATTTGGTATCAATGTGTGGACAGAGATCGTGAATGACTTTTTTAAGGACTGTATCCTTTACTATGGCGACTCAAATTCGACATAACGGGAAACCAGTTCATTTTGGATGAAGTACGTTTTCTTTGTGAACTATAATTGGTACTCACTGGAGAGATCTGCTGGTCCCGTTGCATGATCGGTACCTGCTCTCACCTGCCGTGACTCCACCGATTTCTTCTTATGGGGCTGCATAAAATCTACGGTTCATAAAACCCCTCTTGACTCGGAAGATGATCTTGCAGCATGCATAATCAGCGGAGCATCTGAAATCAAAGTTGGCTTTGAAAAGATACGAGAAATTTAGCACGTCGATACGCTGATCTAAAAGCCAATGCATATGTGTTTCAGCACTTGTAATATTAAGAGAGTAATGTAATGGATCTACGAGTATAAAGCTTATAGAACAATGAAGTGGATGTTTTTTAGTTTCTTTCAGCATGGCTTCCGTATGGACTGTGTTCAGCGAGTTCACAAGTATCCATAAAGCACATGAACATTGAACATATCAAAGCAATGTACAGTGCGGTGCATATGTACAAAATTAGATTTCAATATTGAAATAGAAATGTAAGAGAATATGAGAAAACAAAAACCAAGCAGGCATAACACAGAAACAAAATCAAGTCTTCCCTGTATTTAGAAGGGTAAATAACATGTATATACCACTACAAATTGAACTTTGTTTTAATCTTTCAAGGGGCTTTTACTGCCATGAGTCACCATTTTGTTATTTAATTAGCAATGCATAACATCTGTCAGTTCTTCAATACAAATACATTTAAGTAGCTTTCGCACAGACATCAAATGCAGTTTACAATGCTATGTCACTAAAGCAGCTAGACAATAATTACAAAGCTACATAAGCATTATCAGGATAATTTGTCATTTAGATAATCTTGTACTGAATAAAATGGTTCTAAGCATAGATACTCCAACAGTAAAAAATGCCTAAGAATATTTAATTTCTTAATTTTAACTTTTAATGTACATTTCGCATTTCTTTCAGTTACCTTACTAGTAGTTCATTTCTGCGTATAGCGTTGCATATGTCGTTATTTATAATACAATTAAAGTGCTGTGTAATCATTTGTGAAACCTAAATCATAATGGTTAATTTTTACTTTCTCTCTTTAGATAATTCAAGTCTAACTAAATTGTTTTGTGGAGTGAACCATGTCAGAGATATTCCTCATTATTTCTGTAAGTTTTGGAGAACTTATACTTCTGTCAGATGGAAGATCGCCATTATTTTTTTATGTTAACCATGCAAAGAGAACGGAGTTTGAAAACTTTAAAAGATTCGACTATTGCTCAAAGCCATTCCCATATTCTAGTTCCACGTGCAAGAAAACGAGCAATAAGATAATTTCTGCAGTATTTATTATTACCAAATACTGTTACTGTACATATTGGTGTGAAGTGTACTTATTTACAATTCCTTAAAATAACATATCATTGTCAATAGATTTTCTTTTCACTTGTAATATGAATACCACTTTTTTTCTGATATGGAAACACTTACTGGTGCTACTGTCTATACCCCAATTTACAAAATGAAATAGTTTTTGGTCTTCTTAGGCCAATAAACAGAGCAAATAATTGTTTCAGCCATTATCTATAACATAAATGATGTGTTTATTCAGTTTTCACATATATAATTAGTTCAACTGCATCCTCTAGATTGACTTATTTAATCACGTTAACATCTCTTCCACTGAAACGAAGCATCGTAGCTCATTGGTGCCTTAACAAAAAGCGTTCTCTGTCCCCAAGGTTTCTCCGTCTCGTCTAGAAACACATTCTGTGTTTGATAAGAGTAATATTTTCTAAACTTCTTGTAGGGAAAGTACCTAGTTCTACACATAAAGGCAGGGAATAAGCCAAACTTTTTCATCTTGAGATAATTGCACTATCAAACGAACACCTCTCGCGAAAAACAAAGTTTGAAACCCACTACCCTTGTGTGTTTTTTTCCCCCAGATCCATGCATCAAACTGCAGTTGAACATATGTATAGTTCACACAGTTTCAATATAATCACGAAGTTGTGCACACAATGCCATTCGCACAAGGATTAAATATCTTGTAACTGTTGCCCCAATTCAATACCATAGAGGGACTGCAACAGACATTACATTCAAGAAAAATTATATGAGAATTGTTTGAGAGGGTATAATATAGGTTTACTAACTTTTGTAAGGGTTAACAGTATCAAAAATGACACTGTGAGCCTTATCAATAGTTTGTTCCAAATTTCCTTGCTGAGATATATCAGCAAGTTGGTAAACATTTTATTTTGTGTGAAAGAAGCAATCACTGAAATCATGCACATAGGTGATTAGATGTAGGTTCAACTATCTCTAAGTGATAATGTTGCGGGTTTATGTGTAGACAGCGAAGACGAAGTCTAATGAGTTAATAAAAACATTGTACAATAAGTACTGGAATGGGTTCGCACAAGCAAATAAGCTGATAGAACATGAAGTGTCATGAGGAATTTAAAAAATTTCTATCGCTTTGAGCCTCCCAGCAAATTAACTAACAACTTGGGAATATAGATGCTATATTAACAGAAATTTGAGCCACTATCGTCCTACGGAAGGGATACCTCACCGCACTGCACTGATTGCGAGTTATCCTCCATGGGAAGAGATTAGGTGAAGGAAAACATCCAGGCCGCCAGAGGATGGGGACCAAGCAAGTCACAAATAGGTGCTGAAGTGCCTAACAGCTCCACAGATAACTGCCAGGCGCACCACAAGTGGGGCCTGTGAAAAAGCGCTACACCACACTATCTTTCCGCATATGCGCGAAGCAACACGCTGACAACCAGATCTGAAGGATGGCAAGGAACGAAAAGAAAAAAATCTGATGTGTTGCATTCACATGACTTTCTCTACTCTTGTACTAACCATTCTTACAAGCTCTTGTTCCCACATCTTTTCCGTGTTAGTTGAGATATACATTTGTACAAATTATCTTGCTGCTTATTTTCTTGTAGGTGCAAGGGGAATATTAGAATACAGTAGGCTTTGAGCGATAGTCAAATATTTTAAAGCTTTGAGATCCAATTCTTCTTGCAGGCTTAACATATAAAAAATGAACAACGATGTTCCATTTCCCAAAAGTTTTAAATTTTCACACACATAACAAGGAATACCTCCGAAATGCTTCACCCTACAAGAACATTTATTCAGACATAAATTGTGTATTTTAGCAAGATTATATTTTTTGTATAGTATGATTTGGCCTATCTCTAACGGTTTACCAGTTATGCAAAAGTCCTCCAGAATAAATGCGACTACAGGGGCTATAGCCAGAAATTTCAAGATATAAATTTCATTTGCCATAAAAATATCTCAAACATATGACATTTTAATCAAAATCATTAGAGCCATTTTTAAGAAAATCAAAATTTTCGAAAAATTTTCCATGTAAATGGTAGTTTACGGTGGAGCTATTTCTTCAAAATCCCCGTGTCCCATCCTTGAAAGACATTAAACTTGAATACCAAATTTGGTTTTTACCAACTTTTCGTTTTTGAGTTATGCTGTCCACACGCACGCACGCACACACACACACACACACACACACACGCGCGCGCGCGCGCGCGCGGACTTTTTTCTAAAAATTTTTTTTTGGATTGAGTGAGTCTCAAAACATATATTTACGGTGAAATGTCTACATCGAATTTTTTGGTGGAATACAACACTTCCCCTACTTATAAGTAGGGAAAGTAAAAAGGAAATGAGTCCGTTAATTAAAGAAGCCCTCCGAGCATTTGCCTAGCGACAGAAAAAAACAACAGAAAAACCCAAATGAGAGTGGTTGGTCGGCGGGGATCGAACTCGCCACCTCCCGAATGTGGGCCTGAGCCATCACGTTCGGTATCTCTTTCGAGTTCTCTCTACCAATTATAAATTGATGCCCAAGATGGAGCTTCTTTGCCAAATTCATTTTTACTGAATTAAATGAAATCAAATTGAATGAACTACATGGCAATGAACTCGCCAAATATTACAAAGTGACTGTCTTATATAAACAAAATTCATTCCTTTTTGGAAACACGATATTCAAAAAATATTGCATCCAATAAAAATGGTCTGTGAAGAAGAACCTATGTACTGGTAATCAGTAACTTGGTTTCGAACTCTCATACTCCAACATTTATAATTTTTATTGCCCCACAAAGAGTAAGAAATTTAATCTTATTAATTATTTATTAATTTAAAGTGTTCAGTGTAATGTAGGAAGTCCTTTGTGTTTGCGAGCGTCTAGCTGGATGCTTTTATTAACCGCGCTAACTAATTATTCACTAGAATTTGAGAATTTTCCGTCCATCGATTGTTAACTGTACACCCATGAGAATGATAACTTCCGACCCAAATAATTAAAGGGATGCTGCGTTTCCATTATAATTAATATTGCATCTGCGATTTATATCCATTAGTGCAATTAAAGCAGGCTTACTCGTTAAAACTCTGGATTAGACTAAAATAACACAGATTGAACTAAGGCCTTGCGATAATGCATGCAGGTTGGAGAGCATTGCAAACACAAGGAAAACTAGAAAGTTATGCGCTTGGAAGCGGAAAAAAAAAAATGTTTATGTGATACATTCAAGCGCTTTGACTACGAATAATTAATCCACACTATACAGTATATGTTTATAATATTCATGATCATCATCACCATCTTCTTCTTCTTTTTTTTACTTCACAACGTGGACGGAGTTCCCGTTCCCCCTCACCATAACTGCTGTTTCCATTTCTTTTTGGGTCCACCAACATCTAATACTGGAATGTAATCTTAGTCTTATTTCGGACATTCTTTGTATATGTAGCATCCATTCCTTTGGATATATTTCAATTTTGCTGTTTATTGAGTCTATATCGAGTTCTGTTCTTATGTGTTACTTTTTTAATTGATCTAGCCTAGTGCACCCCTTTGTTTTCCTTGAAAAGTTCATCCCTGCACGTTGTATTTGGCGTTTCATTTTCTTCTTGAGAATCCATGTCTCACTTCCATTGTATCGTAATATAGGGACCACCATTGTTTTATAGAACTTTAACCTAGTCTCTCTTGTTTCATTTCTTAACGTTCTATACACTGTTCCACATATCATTTGGAATCTTGCAAGCTTTTTGCACGTATCTCTTTCAGGTTTCATCATACATCCTAAAGAGTTAAACTCTCTTACCTGTACCAATAGTTTGTTTTCTAAAATTATCGTTAACATATGCTGTTTTCCCAAAAAGCTATTATCTTATATTTTTCTGTTGATATTTTAAAATCACATTGTTGATATATCTAGTTCAAGCGGTGCAACGCATATTATAGTTTATCCTCCGTTTCTTGTATTAAAATCCCGTCATCTGATATAATAAAATATTTAACATTTTATTCCGATTTATGTAATATTCATATAAAAGTTAATTCTTCAAAACATGTCATGTTAGGACATGACGCCTCCAGGAATTAAATCACATACCGCAAGTAGACCATCGTGATCTGTTTTTTTGTTTCCAAGGCCATCCCGAGAGGAAAGGATATAGAGGGGTACGAATGACGACCAGATCCAGAAGACGGAGTGCGGTGTCAAAGACGGGGTCATTAACAATGCCAACCTGCCACTGCTGTGGCTTAGTCATTTGCAACTTCGGCGATTAGCCCATGGCAAATAAGACAGCTTCTGGAAAGGGGGCACCAAGAGCCCTGCCAAACGTCAGGCGACAATGCTCTGGAGCGCAAACACAACCGTTTTGTCACAATAAATCTACCTATGTCGCCTGGTCCTACAACAGAGAGACATGCGACATGAAACAAAATGATGGGAACAGGGAATTCATGCTAAAAGGAGAACTACTTCAGCATTCGCCTACCAACTCGGGCAACCACGAAAACAAAATACTCATGGTCTGAATGGTCGGCCCAATGGAAATCGAACCCAGGACATCCTCAACTCGTGTCTCGTGATGCAGCCATGTTACTAGGTTGTACGTTATGTTATAATAAAACTTTATTTATTTTCTCTACTACCACTACTTACAATAAGTAGAGGAAGTACTGTACATAAGTATACCATCCAAAATTCGATACCGAGATTTCACCGGAAATGTACGTTTTGAGATCCCTGAATTGGAAATAGAAGCATTTCTAGAAAAAGGTCTCTAGCATGTATCTTTCGGTGCCATATTTAATGATATTCTAGAAAGTTAAAACAAAAATAAATTAACTCAATTGCTATGTCATAAAGTTATATTTAACAAGGTAAAACTTAATAACCAATAAACTGAAATTAGACTGTCATTAAACATAAGAAAGAAAGAAGACAAACTAAAGAGGCTACATGAAATTAGCGGGACTAATACTTTAAATAGAGGTTACAGATTGAAATTTTTAGAGTTAGTAGAACCTGTACCAAAATGTTTAGAAGAGCACAGTTATTCCTATCAAGTCTCCATAATGAGGACTTCATTTATTAATTCTTTAAGGTTGTTGTTTGTCAGTGAACACATTTCATTAAGAAGTTTCATAGCATCGTGTCTTTTTTTGACAAAGTATGCGCTTCAGATTGCCACTGGATGTTGATGCCTATGTAAGGTAATGTGAAAAACCAGTCAATTGATTAGGAGAAGCGTTTCACTATGAGCAAGCCCAACCTTTAAAATACGTAAACTTTCACGGTCGGTGTGGAAATTATAAGGTGAAATATCTTCCGGGCTGCTTTGCTGTGACCTGCTGGAGATTGGTATTCCAGACGTTTCGTCTACAGCTTCGGTAGACATCTTCAGTGGCGTTGTCGAAGTCTCTGCGGATAAGGCATCGCCGCTTCTGATCGTTAACTGTTAGCGGGCCGACTACTGCGTAAAACTATATGCTTAAGGTTAATCTAGATGTAAATTGGTAGAAATGGCTACATATATATATATATATATATATATATATATATATATATATATATATATATATATATATGGGTACAATGGGAATAGAGGAATACAGTAAGCTTATGGGGTAGTGAAATCTTTTAAGACCTAGCCATTATCAAATTCCGTTCTCCAAACATAGCCAAGATATAAACAGCACCACGAAAAAGTTTTCCTATGTATTTGAGAAAAGTATAAGAATTTAAAAATTCAAAACCAATAACAAGGAATATGTTGAAAATGGTTATGTTCACGAAAAATGTACATGTCATTAATTGTGCGTTAAAGCAATTTAAATGTTGTGCAGAAAGATTTTATCTCTTACGATTTATCAGTTATGCACAATAAAGAACGAAGAAAACTGCACAGGCCATTGCCAGAAGACTTAAGATACATATTTCATCTGTCATGAAAATACTTTAAATTTAAAGCTTTAAGACCCCGTTGTTCTCTTTGTACGTCTAAGGTATAAAAAATGAATAACGGTCTTCCATTTGACAAAAATTTAAGTATTCCAAAATTCATACAAATAACAAGGAATATCTCCGAAATGCCTTATTCTAAAAAAAAGGACATTAACTGTGTGTTTTAGCGAGATCTAAATTTTTTCTAGAGTAAGACTTTGTCTAGAGCGGTTAACGACCTCGCCTACCACCTAGGCAGCCCGTGTTCAATCCCAGGGACCCGCATGTGGTATTCGTGGTGGACGAAGCGGCGTCAGGGCGGGATTTCTCCGGGTGCTCCGGTTTTCCCCTCCACTCATTCCACCAATTGCTCCATTATCACCTTTCCAATCATCCATTTCGCCTGTATTTCATATCATCCTCTTCCTCACTCTCGTACCTGGTGCCTGGCTGACCACCCGCTTCCAGGTCTTTACTCTGTCCGGTCCAGAGGTTTCTGTGCTCCCCGACAGGCGCTGGCTTGTAAGTCCTAGGGGGTGTAATCCTACATAAGGGGAGGGTAATCGGAAGGAAAAGAAGATTTGGTCTATCTCTTACGGTTTACGAGTTATTCAAAAGTCATTCGGAGTAAACAGGACTATATAGGCTACAACCAGAAAATTTAAGACATAATTTTCATTTGTCATAAGAATATGTTAAACATACGGCGTTTTAATCAAAATAGTTGGAGCCATTTTCAAGAAAATAATTTTCCATGTAAAGGGTGGTGCTATTTTCTTCAAAATCCTCATGTGGTATCCTTGAAAGGTATTAAACTTAGATACCAACTTTGGTTTTTAACCGACTTTTCGTTTTTGAGTTTTGTTGTCCATAGATTGACACGCGCGCGCGTGCATACACACACACACACACACACACACACACACACACACACACACACACATATACACGCGCACACGCCCACACGGACCTTTTTCTAAAAATGCTTTATTGGATTCAGGGGGTCTAAAACATATATTTCCGGTGAAATCTCGACATACAATTTTTGGGTGGAATACAATACTTCCTCTACTTACCAGTAGAGAAAGTTAAAAGCGAACCTTATGATACCTTACCAATGACGGGCCCCTCAGTACGTTAAGCTCAAATTAAGCATAAACTGCACATCAAAAACATTCAAAGCAAGATGAGGTAATTTCTCGGTAATTTCTCGGTCTACAGAAAGCAGAAACAAAACTTTAATCTTAAATTTTATTTTTCTACACAGTCATTACACTTGGCCCAGACAAAGTCTAAATTCTTCATATTTTTAGGGTGAAAATCGATTCTATTCATTTTCGAAAAAAAAAATGCAACTTCCATTTGCTTATTTTGTAGGATTATTAAAACCAAAGAAGTAGAAGCACACAAATAAAGCTGCACCCTGCGTCATCTAAAAGAATACCCCAGAACTAGCTTTAGTGTTTGATACTGTCAGCACCATCTCAGTGACAGGTTGACAACTTTCACAACCGTTCTCGTAAGAACCTTGCAACAGGTTATTTGTACTGCTGAAGAGTGTAAAAATTATGCAGGAATATTTAAGATGTACTGAAGGAACAAAGTAACATTTATATTATGAGCTTAGTATTAAAAAGTTTGGCCATGCACAATATCAGAAATAAAATATCACTTATTGGGTAGGTAGAACTGGGCGCGTTACACATCTTTATACTTTCAGCACTTTTGGATGTACTAGAGGCTACATAATTTATTGAACTTCTCTACACTGCCATTTTATTTTTAGCTCAATTTGCGTCTTCTGTTCTTGTAACCTTTTCTTCCCTTCTACCTAAATTTCTTCTTATTTGTGCAAAATATACATTGTCATAAATAGGGTTTCGAAGTGCATAATAGGATTCCAAAAAGCATTAAACTGCTATGATGTGAATTCGCGATTATCTAGGTTTAAGACTTGAAGCTTACATAACTAAGGGATCTTAAATGCAAAAAGTTGATGACTGTGATAATTGAAAGGAAAACAGGAAATTCAAGATGACCTCATGGTGCAAGTTGGCAGTTGTAGAATTCAGATGCTTGGAAATAGGTGAGTACAGAAACAGGAAATTAAAAAGAGAATGGAAATGGGAGAAAGTAATAGAGTCTCAGGAAAAGAGTGTTAAGTCTATTTTGTGGAATGTAGCATACAATGTGTAAAATTCGATGTTACGATGACGTCAGGAAAAATAATAGGAAAAGTAACGACACTGTTTAGGAAGAATGACTAGAGAAGAATTCTGAAATTGGTCAGAAAAAAGAAAAGAATTATTTTTCCGGGACCCTACTTGGTAGGTAATGCAATAAAAGGATGGTAGAAGGTAAAACTATTCGTATCAGAAGGTTCAGGGTGCACACGATTTTGTAATAAGATTCTAATAAACTTTGGCAAGAGCAAATATTGGAGGAGGATTAGTTTGCAGTCAGGTATTTGTCATTGCGACTCTAATACTTCGAAGAATGCCACGAATTTTTTGATAATTTCTAAACTTTCAACGAAATAGATATTTGTTTTACTTCTATCATCATTGGAACTTATGCAACCCAACTTGTAATACCACAACCTTTTCAAAGTAGGAATAGGAGAGATACGGAGGGGATCGGGTTATTGCACCTATGCTCCCAAGGGGTCACCCTCAGGAGGAACTATTAGGTGAGAGGGGACACCAGGCGGCCAGGTCCAGACTAAGTGCACAGATGTTGACAGCGGTCCCTAAGGTTTCCCAGGTTTTATGACATCTCGAAGTCTTCAGGTTTTCCCCAGCCATCCCAGGGGGACTTCGTTGCGGGTTCCAACGCCCCTGGATGCCAACCCCTTTTCCGCCCGGATCCCACAGACGGCGAGGGACGGAAAGAGTTTCTGTGTGCATATCATCCCTGCCAAGCTGCACCTAACGCTTTTGCTGACACAACCCTGACAGATGAAAGATGAAATTATTAATAAATCCAAATGGAAGGACAGAAAATTCGGGGTTTGTAATTATCCTTCCCAGCTTTCGCCTAGCGGCCTGGGAAAACCCATGGTTTAGGAAGGTCGGACAAGGGAATCGAACCCCGACCTCCCGAATATGAGTCTCCCACGTTACCGTGGAGCCATCTCGCTCAGAGTACTATACAGGATAGTAAGCGAAGTGCTTCATAGAAGATTAAAAACGAAAAAGTGTAATGGTATTTTGTTCTATGATCAGCCGATTTCGAAAAAATGAATGGTTTTGTTCCAAACTGGATGCGCAATTCCACAAGAATGTACAAAGATAACAGTTTGTTACTTGTAAGATACGTAGAGTAACTTATTTCTGACATAGCTTCGGTAGCAATTATGGTATATCACACAGGGTTTCGAAATAATTAATCACTTAAAAGACGTGAAGGAATACTCCGAGCGGCTGTTTAAGACGTGAAATAACTCGACAACGTTGCTTGGTCAGGCAGTTGACCTGGTTTCTGGTGTAAACAGGTCGGTCGCTTGCAGGGTGAAGTAATGTTTTGGCAGATAACGCTTGTGATTGGCCTACACTTGCACAGTAAAGATGGCGGAGACGTTCATGAGACGCGTGATAGCAGTATTGATGTGTGTTTATTTATGTACTGAGCTAGTGAAAGTGACATCCACACAATCTGCTGTGTCGCCAGCTTGTTTTCAAGAAAACTGTCTACGTAGAAAATGTACAAAAACAAGATACAAAATATGTTCCAAATACTGACATCTACCACTGGTTTAAATTAATGTAATGACTTTCCTTCCACCAGGCATGAATCCTCTGGACTTTTCCTTCTGGGGAGATATGAAATGCAGGACGAAGAATCTTCGAGAGAACGCATTTATCTGGCTGCGGAGTAAATACGCAACAATGAGGGTGTTTTTGCTGGAGTGCGACGTAATTAGTTAAGAAGGTGTGAAGCTTCTGGGTGCGTAAATAGTGGACATTTTGAACAATACCTATGAAGTGGATGACCCATTTGGTTCATTGCTTATTATTTTGCTGCAACATTAAAAATATCATTTGGTACACTTTGTAAGAGTCTACAAATGTACTTTTGTTTGTGTTTACAAGTCAGAGAGAAGGTTTGGTTCATTAAATTAAGCAGTATCAGCTACAAAATGATTCAACTTTCATGCTGAAGGAAATGATAAACAATAGCCTTAGATTATAAGTTCTGGCCTTCTATATAATACAGCTTTCATCCGCGTCAGGGGATCCTAGCCATTCATTAGGCACATTCGAAATGAAAATAAATAGGGCTAGTTCACCTTCACTTTAGCTAAAACCACGACCTCTCACGTTACATGGCTGGCGTTGTTTGCTGCACTCCATATCATTGTTTCAGCTAGAACAAAAGTGTACGCTAACAGATGATCTTAATAGTTCCTGACGGGCGCTACATTAAGCTTGCGTGCTTGCGTTCATTTTCCGACCATTTCCTGAAGTTTTAAAAGCAGTACACATTGTTTCTAATGGCTAAATGGAATATGCACTCACTGAGTTTGTAAACAAACGCAAGAGTAACAATTGTTGTAGTGTAGTGTAACCAGGTATTTATATTCATATACCATTATGTAAAGTTTCCATCACATTAATGATTATACAGTTACAAAACCGTCTTGGGCTTTCACATGCGCCGTAGAAGCTCGATTTAAATCCGATTTGCCGATTGGCTTTGCTCACAAACGTAACTTGGAAGCGTTGATGCATAACACAAGTGTTAGGTGTAGGAGTGCGCAAATTGTAACGGCAACTTCTTGGCGTTAAGCTAAAATATAACTTCCTCTTTCATTTTCGTGTGTAGTTCATTGTTGCACAAATAAAAAATAAAATTCGTCGAACGGCTGACTGTCAATATTTCACATGGTAGAGTTTTAAAAGATGAGCTATTCCTATAAGTTCCATTCGCTGCTAAAATGAATGATTTAGCCACATAAATGGATTACAGCGTGTCTATTGGAATAAATTTGTGGACATATGATTGACAAACGCGCAGAGCGGAAGATCAGCAATGTTTACACTTAAAGCTATCTCGTGAATATTACTCAGAAAGCTTGAAAGAGTACTACCCATTCTCTCGTTACTTGCCGTAGCTGATAACAGAGCTAGGACAAATATTCATTGAGCAAGGAGCCAGCGCAACTATTACCTATGTAGTATGTGTGATGTACTGAATATTCTGTGACTTTGGGTCGTTCAACAATGTACGGACGAGAGGGGGCCGGCGGGTCGGAGCAGTTGTGTGTGCACGATAACAGCAGTTGGGTCCAGAAGCTTCTAGTTAACTCCGCTCATTGCCCATGTGTATGTAGTGTTCTCGAGGGTCACGTGACGCCGGCTCCAGAAAATAGGACCACGCAGACAGAGCAATCAGTCAGTGGTGTTTCGTTTTGAGTCAGTTTGAGTTGAGTTGTTGTTTAGTTGTGCAAGTCATCGTACAGTTATGAAAGTGAGTCGGCGAGCCTATCGGTGAGTACGCATCTGTCATCGAGTGATTGTGTCGTAATAGTCAAGATATAAGGGACAGAGAAACTGGAGAAAGTCATTGAAAGACGAGGAAGATTATCAGATCAATTGTGATAGACGAAAGAACAATAAACTGTATTAACAATGAGGAGAAAATTATGCATTTGTAGTAACATTTAGAGGGCAATAAAGTGATAGACTTCGAGTTTCGTCGTTTATTTTTTTACAATACGAAACCAGGGGTGTAAAGTTGACAGTCACTGGCTCCACTGTGATACATTACAAATAGTAATATTCAGAATCGTCACGTACTACTTATGTTACAATTTGGTAAGTGCCATTAACTTTACCGTGACTGGAGAAAACCTACAATGCAAGCCGTTATTCAAAAATAAGAAATTGTAATGAGAAGCGGTTAAAACAATATTTTACGAGTAATACTAGAGAAACTTAAATCACTTGTTGCATCTTCAGGTAGTATGAAGGCAGAACAACGATAAAAGTTCACCACTACAATCGGAGTTCTTTGAAGATCTATGTTAAATGATGATTACAGCATGACATAAAATATTTTCTCAATCTCACCGTTACATTTATTGATAAACGTTCAGATGACAGAAAGCTTAACTTATGAAATTTTAGAAAATCGTTGTGCATCGGAATATATACATTACAAACAAACAGACGAATGAGAACATAACACCGGAAGTTTCATGTTAATATTGTACATGTTTTGAAATGCACATGTATGTATCTGTGTTTGTTATTGCACCCCTGATTGCTGTTTACAGTTCCAGTCTACCTGAGGCACCCCCTTTCCCCTCGTCGCAATATCGACACAAATTCGCAGCGTGCAGGCATTGTAGGCCAAAGGATATTTGTCCTAGCTCTGCTGAAAACAAACACAGACACGTGGCAAAACCAGTTTTCTAGGGCTGCCCTAGTTTGGTCTTTCACTCGTTGTGAACGCATGCATGAAAGCAGTAGCCGTATTAGCAAACAAAATATTCAATTCTTCAGTCCTGCTTTGATGCCACATATTTAATTATCTCCATTAACTTTCACGATATATGAATTTGTTATTGAACCTTTTTATTTGTCATACTTGAATCTACCATTAGGTGAAATATGCGAAGTCATACCCTTAACAACTGTACCTCTGTACCTTGTAATATATATTTTTGGGAGATAGTGCGATTTCATGGCCTTTCTGGTTATACTGACATTGCAGGTAAATGAATTATCGTATGTTCACATCTACCAACTTAACCTACCCTCCTATTTTAGTTCTTTTAGGGCTTAGATTGCTAGCATTTTCACACCCTTAAGCTTAAGAATATTTTTATTGATACATTATCCTCTTGCTTATTTATATCACATACGTCATAATGCAAAAGAATAAGGTACTGGAATCAGTTCAACTTTTGTGTAATGACGATCTAAGGTATGCAGAGGATCACTGAATTTTATTACACGCTCCGCTAGATAAACACAGTAGGCTGTGTTCAAATCAACAGGTAATTATCCATAGTAATCATGGCGGCTAACTTGAACGAGTGTGTTGATTCTGAAATCGAGGAAAATTGGAAAATAGGCTTCTCTCATTCCTGAAAAATCTAAAGAGAGACACAACAGATGCTATAGCATCTTTAAAATTTGATTGAATGAGAACAAAAGCAGGAATAAATGAAACAAATATTGGTTACCCATTTTGTAAGGTTGGTATTTCACACTTCATTCGCACGCCATATTAAATTACTAATTATTTATATACCAGAAAAATGTATGCAATACAGAGTGATAGTGTTTACTCGTCTTTTCAAAGTTTTCCTCTGTCCAGTAAAAATCACTCACCATCTTTATATCGCAATATACTAAACTGCTACCTGTACTGTAATATTATAATATTATAAAGCATCTATGATAAGAGAGTTGCTTTTAGAACTGTACTTGAAGGATTGCGAAAGGATAGAACTGAATGTCTGGTTATTTTTACCCCACCTCAGTAGAAATTGTTTTAATACGTATGCATACACTAGGAAAAAGCTATTGGGACAATCTAATGTTGACACGCAAATGCAGCAGCCAAGGAAGGGTAATCTTTGTATGGACTGACGAACAACAAAGGAACATATATTAATATTTCAAAATTGCATTGTTTATAATACTATAAAATTCAAACGAACAATAGGCAATGTCTATAAAATAAAAAATGCACTTTGCATTCTACACTTATATTTGTACGTACGTTGTGTGTGCGTCACGTAGTTTCGTATTAATATAAAACTCTACAGAAACGAAGCGGACTTTGCAGGCTATTTACAAAAATGAAATGCATATATATATTTATTTATTATTCTATCGGATGTATCAAATACATAGTGAATCTTTATTGGTGTAAAATATTTCGGGGATGGTCTCTCAGCATCAAAACAGTAAAAAAGCTCATATGAGCAAGGATCAGAAAATAAATTACTGATGGTTACAAAACAAAATTAAAGCTTACAAAAATTTCCCAAAGTGACTTTCTTCTGCTCTGATGCATATATCTCCTAAGCCCGAGCAAGTATTTAGATTTAACTTGTCGGGTAGGGAAAAATGAGAGAGAGAGAGAGAGAGAGAGAGAGAGAGAGAGAGAGAGAGAGAGAGAGACAGACAGACAGACAGAAACATTTCCGTCTTGTCTCTCTCTTTAAGGTGATGGAAATTTGCAATGTGCATGAAGTCGTTTCACACTCAATAGAGGGCTGGGAGGGGGTATGTGCTTTCCAAGAATTTAGAAAGAGCATAGCACCCTAAAGACAAAGACAGAACCAAACCGGAAAAGTTAAATCTGACAGACTCACTGTTGCCGCTGATAATAATAACAAAAATAATAACAATAACAGTAATAGTAAAACAATAACAATAATAACAACAATAACAACAATACTAATAATAAAAATAATAATAATAACAACAATAACAATAATAACAACAACAAAATTACGGAAGATGGTACACTATAATCTCTTCTTGGGCTCGGGCTTGGCTGAGGCCAGCCTGGGGCGGGTCGAACCTAAGAATGTCGGCCCGTAACTTCTAGTAGTTAACACTGGTGATTAACATAAACCCATAGCCTATAGCTGATGAAAGGCCAAGGCTTACAGCCCGGCCGCTGCGTCACCCACCTCTGCTCACTACAGGGGACATGAGTGCTTTTTGTAGAGTTTAACGCTGGCTTTTACTTCATACGGCACCGCAGGCGGTGACACTGATGATACATGGAATGAAGATGGAGCACTGGTGGAATGGGATGGCGGGGGAAACCGGAGAACCGGAGGAAACCCGCCCCAGCGCGCTTCGTCCACCACAATTCCCACATGCGGTTGTCTAGCATAAGTGGGGCACAGTACTGGAGGTAGGACATGGTCAGCACCCTAGCCCTCCTGGCCAGTTATGCTACCTTCACGACCTGGGCTCCTCAATTGGCTCCTCAGGAAGCTAACGAAGCTGAGTGCATCCCGTGCCAGACCTCTCAACGGGCGAAAAATTGCCATGCCAGTACTGGGGACCGAACCAGGGTCCTCTGCGCCAGAGGTAGGCGCGCTACCACTGTGCTATGGAGGAAACACTGGTTATTATTGGTACTGTATTTCTTGGCCTTAGAGTAGATGAGCATACAGTACCAAGTTTTTAAGCGAGGTTTTACTGTGCTGATATTGCATAACAGTATAAAACCGATGTTTAACTTCGTGTTTTAATAACGTGTGAACACAAGTACTGATAAATGAACAAGAAAATAATTTAATAGAGCTTGTTTGAACAAAGTTCTAAAATTATATTCTCAATCTGATTCTCATTACATTCCCGGATGTGTTTTGCATGGATATTATGGACTATGCACCAAGTTACGACACTATTATTGTCCTCATTTACTATGAAGTGCTATCAGTGTATTTGCATACCGCAATCACTTCATTTCACGCAGTGCTGCCTTCGTTGCCTCCATTGATCCCTAAACAAAGCTTGCATTGCTGGGTAATGGTCTGAATAACGTGGATAGGATAGTCTTGGATTTCCCGACTGAGGCAATCACTTGGGCTATTATAGAGTCCCCATTGTTTCACTGTAGGAACCGAACATACTTAACGGATCCCTCTCTTTCAAGTCAACATAGCCTACATTATTTAACGGTTTAATGCACAATCCTTAACCACAATATGCCCTAGGCATTATGAACTGCGCACTTGTGTATCATATATATCATTTGGACCTATGGATTTCATTTTTGCCAGCTAAAAGGGATTTACAAAAAGATTATGTGAACATAGCAAATCTGCAGTCTTTCGTTAAACAAACTAAAAACGCAGATCATGTCTAATGGACCAGCAACACCAATATTAACTGACAGAATACAGCTCACATACGTAAACCAGTATACATAACTGGGACAACTAATATCCTTGCAGGACAAAATGGAAAAGGAAATATAAAAGGAGAATCTCTCTAGCCTGGAAGGCAGTTTGGGGGTCTTAAGTTCATACTCTTGTGCAGACGAAACAAATTCCACGTATTGGAAGTCTTTGTCTACCCTGTATTACTCTATGGGTGTCAGAAATTGTCACTAGCAGCACATGATAAAGGTGAAATCCAAATATGCCAACGGAAGATGCAACGGAAACTTCTGGGGGTATCTTTGAAAAACAGAATCTCTACTGTGAGATTAAACCAGTTATCACAGATACAAGATCTAACATAATTAGCCACAAGATTAAAATGGTAATGGGGAGGCCACATGGTGAGATTACAAGACAACAGGTGGACATACAAAGTTACTATGTGGGAGTACCGTAAAACGACTACAAGGAAGACCGAGACGCAGATGGACAGACTTCTTGAAGGATCACGCAGGACAACAGTGGTCACGAGTAACGAGAGAAGAAAGCGACTGCAAATCCTTAGAGATATATCTGTGTAGAGACTAAATAGTGAATAATGGACAGTAAGCATGTGCAACACCTAATGTGGAGTAGCCTACCACGTTACACAAATGACCTTTCCCCTTTGATAGGAGGCCTTTGCCTTTCAGGGGACATTTTAGGCTATTTTCATTTTCATAGGACATTTAAGTCTCAACTCTAAAAGCACAGACTACGTCAGTAATAACATACATTATGTACATCCAATGAAAAGATCAAACACCTCATACTTAGAAATTAAAGAGTTTGTGTTTTACATACTTTACATTAATATCCAGCTTAAGAAAACAAATTACATATGATAGGTGGCTTGATTATTTAGTGATTATTACAAAATAGTGTAACGTCGAACTTGCCACACCACAAACGACGGACTGGGTCAAGCTACTTCACACCACATGCCAGTCCGGCGAGCAGGCAAAGATTTTCAAACTCAGGCTGCTTCGCGCGACTGCCATGTGTGCGTGACTGTCAACAATCGAAGTGGCAGAAACAAAAGGGGTTTCGACAACTTTCGCGAGTCTTCTAGTTGCATCATTTCCGGTGTGTGTGTGTGTGTGTGTGTGTGTGTGTGTGTGTGTGTAACTCAAGAAATGTTTATGTGAGGTCATCCTCAGGTATAGTGAGGCCAGAGAAGAGCAGAGCAGTGATTTTTTAGTTACAGCCGATCATGTGTCACTGAGTGCAAGACAGCTGTGCGTGTGTGTTGTGTTGGTACATCGTAAGAAAGTTCAACGAGTAAGCGAGTGCGAGTGTAAGCGAGTGCTTACATTGTAATTAGTGCATGAGAGAAATTCATTAAAAGCACTGCGAAAGGTTACGAGAAGCAAAAATTGTGAGTTGTGATAGTCTGATAGTTGTGTAAATGACGAGAAGAAAACACTGTATATTTGGTAAAATTTTAGAAGATAGTTAAGTGATAGACAATTAACCGGAATGATTCTTGTCATTTATTACAATAAAAACGAACAATTTACACTTCGCCAATGTGATCTAATTCAATTTTTATTGTACTTTACTTAGTTCAAAGCATCAGTTTACTAATGTTTTTCAAGAAAATTCATAATAATGTGCTATCTTGTTATAAGCAAAAGATTAACTATTATGAAGTTGTGTACAATTATTTCAAAACGTAAAAGAAAACTCTCAAACGTATTTGAAAACAAATAATTTTCACGATTAAAGAGTTTCTGCAAAATATGCGGTATATTAAGCTAGGATGAAAATTTCAAAGAAACGTTTGAGGTTCACTAACTCCTAATATATCTTGAAAGTAAGCATTGTGTTATTTAACGGCACAGTGTAGGTCCTGGACGATGAGTCCCAGTTTCCACAGTGTCCCAGGTCCTAAAGGCACCCATACAAATCGGTAGTTCATGATGTGCTGTTCAGTGTAGAAGATAAAATACGTCACGCCAGAGCGATGCGTGTTGCCTAAACAAGAAGGGGTGGATAGGAATAGGTTGGATACTAAATTTAATATCTTAACTTGCTTCAAATGTTTCATTTAGAAAAAGGAACGGATAGTGTAATTATTAAGATTAAAAGGAAATAATAATAATAATAATAATAATAATAATAATAATAATAATAATAATAATAATAATAATAATAATAATAATAATAATAATAATAATAATAATAATAATAATAATAATAATAAATTCATTCTGTTGTTGGGGCCTTAAACTCCACTCATTCACTCACTCGCAAGAAGTTGACGTATGGTTGAAAAGAATAAAATTGTAAATAGTCGATTACTGTGTCGCCCATCGCATTATTGTCGGCACTACCGCAAAAGGAGCCGAAGGGAAGAGACAGAGAATGGCCGCATTGTTGGGGCGCTTGCCGGAAGAGAGAAAGGGATAGAGACTTCTGGAATTTTCTGCTTTGTATTTGACCGCAATAACAACTGAACTTTCCTGAAGTTTCCAGAATAGTGCCTGGGAAATATAAATAGCGGTAAAGTGTGAGACTTCCCACGTGAGTGGAGAGAGGCCCGGGTGATTTGCATATTGAAGCCAGGGAAAGACCCGGTCCATCCCGCCAACTACCGATCCATTAGCCTCCTACCCGTACTCTCGAAGGTATTCGAGAGACTAATACTCGCCCGCTTGTCCCCTATCTTAGGGGACATTCAAGCCATCCCACCCCATCAGTTTGGGTTCCGGCCTGGCCACTCAACACCCCAGCAGCTGCTGCGGGTGGTGGAGGCTGCCGCCCTGGGATACCAGGACAAGGCCTACACCGCCGCGGTATCTCTGGACGTTGAGAAGGCCTTCTCTACGACCTGGCATGCCGGTCTCCTCCGGAAACTCATCCAACTGGAGCTACCCACACGCCTCATACACTTATTACATTCCTACCTTAGACACAGATCCTTTGTGGTCTCAGTGGCGGGGAATCAATCCACACGCAGGCCAATCCGAGGCGGAGTCCCCGAAGGTTCTGTTTTATCACCCACGCTCTTCAGCGTCTACATGGCCGACCTACCTACAGAGCCGAACGTCAACATAGCTCAATATACTGATGACGTGTTGCTCTACACAACAAACAAACACCCTAACAGAACCTTCCTCCCAATACAGCGACACCTCCGCCTTATCCAAGAATGGTGCAGGCGTTGGCGATTGTCCATTAACCCGGAGAAAAGCCGCGCCATACTTTTTACTAAGCGCCGATTCCCCGCCAATCTCCCCACATTCACCTATCTGCGAAGAAGGATTGAATGGGTAAACTCCATCTCCTACCTGGGAGTGAAGCTCGATAAGGGCCTTACTTTTCGGGAACACATCAACGACTTGTCGGCGCGGGCCGGTGGGGCAACTACCTCACTGTACCCCATGCTGCGGTCGGGGATGCCAGTTCCCCTAAAGCTACGCCTTTTTCGGGCACTCATAATCCCACTCCTCCTATACGCCTGCGAAATCTGGGGCATGGCCGCAGATTCCCATCTCCTGCGTCTGCAGCGTATACAGAATAGAGGACTTCGGATAATCTATTCTGTATGCCGCGGATTCCCTTCGAGACTACTGCACGAAGCCTCGTCTCTTCCGTATGTGGAGGACGAAATTAGGCGCCGGGCAACCAAATTTTACGACCAAATTCCTCATCATAGGAGTGCCCTGATTAGGTCTCTTGGGGACTACAACCCCACTGAACGCACGCGTGCGGGACACCGGGTTCCCCGCATGGCTTGCGGGCATCCCCGGTAACGAAGGAGACATCCCTTCAACAGCGAAAGCTGAACACATCACAGTCCTCCAAGATAAGCTTGGATTCTAAATTCAAAATTAAATGAACCTCCATATTTGGACCTTTACACCAGCAGTGCCCAACGGAAGTTGCACACTGATTAAGCAGCCGCTGAGGAGCAAAAACTTGCTGCCTCCTTATAACCTACTACCTCAAACTTCACCCGCCACCCTGCAAAATCCTACATCCCGTCATAAAGTGGTTAAGCCCTAAAAGGGCAGGTACACGTATGACACACCTCGGGCTGATCTCAGCCTGCCAGATAGCGTCGTCGTCGTCGTAAGGGACAGTTTTTGTGTTACGAATTCGGAGCCGTGCTGTTGGTGAATCGGTAAAGACTTTCTTACTGTTGCAACGAGTGTACAAAGTTACTGTTTACGGAAATAAAAGTGTTTCTTTATCTCCACTCCATCTGTCTTCTTTACTTTACACCCACCAAAGTCACAATACAAATTGTGAAGTATCGCATAAAGAAATCAGTTAATTTCTGTAATGGTAAGGTTGAAGTTTATCTCATAGATAATTCATAGTTTACCTCTTCGAGACATTACTGCAGACAGAAAAGGCAGAATTTTTAGACACCATAGACACTACGCCGAGGTAACGGGCGCAAAGTGGTAAGATTCTGGAAGATTGAATATCCAAGGAGCATACACAACATCATACACACGCTCGGGATATAGCGTCCACATTCCATGGGTCATTTTAGAGAAGAGGAGAACTTTTTCAATAATAATGGTGGAAGTTTACGTGTTTCTCCGGCTGATTGAATGATTGATTATAAATATAGTTTACAATGCAATCGTCCGCTTCATCGGGCGGAAATTTATGCAAAAGTGAGAAAGTTCACCCTGGTTAATACGTGTTTGTTGCAACATGATCACCATTTAATCTCATAATTTACATATTGATGAAAACGAACTGTAACGTTACACTAACATAAGTGGTTACTTTACGCACTAAACATGGCTGAAACCCTTTTCCCCCCCTTCTCCTATATCAAATTAGGAAGAAATATGTCAACGTGAACGAACCAGCTAAGTGATGCACGCTACTAGTGTTAAATGCTCAGATATTAACTACAGTGCTTTTAATGGATTCATTCGCAACTATAGATTCAGTAAAACCTGCTTAAAGGGGATCCCCTATATATTGGACACCTGAACAAACGGAAAATGAATCTTGTAGCGGAGCTTTTTCCTATGTTAAATAACATTTTACACCTGTAAACTGCCTAACTGAAAACAAAATAATTTTCTGGAAAAGTTTGATTAAATTACTTGACTAAGATGGATTATTATATGCATCAATGCTAAATGCTAGTGCTAAATGTTTACAGTAATAGTCATTTAGTTTGAAGTTTTATGAATCGTTTATGTACAATTTAATTTGGCATAAGTTATGCAGTGATAGAAATCAGAGAAATTACAAATATTATATGCAATTCAGTAAAACCGGACTAAGTAGGATCAAAGACAATCTGTAAAATTGAAAATCCCATAATCCGGGTTATATGGGTAATAAACAAATCAAAATTCTTAAATCCTTAAATAAGCAAACTTACCGTTTACAATGATAAAAACTGTCTTCTAACAAAATTGTGTACAGTACATAGAATGTATTGTTTACAATGCATTAACACATATAAAAACCTTAATCACATTAAATACCATGATTTCATAACAAGGAGTTGATCCATAGTCTTCTGTGGCGTTTGAACGAAGTACGGTCACACAAACGCCTTATAATTAATAGTTCAGCTGGAGAGGTGTTGGGCTGACGCTCCAAGTACACCATAATGTTTATCAGCTAGTGCGTAGCAACTTCCAATTCAGCAGCTATTTTCTTCAATGTTTCTCCTTTATCAATTCAATTAATATATCCACCTTTTTATCCATTGAAACCAAGACATTCTTTAGCTTTGATGTCGATGTCATCTTAAACGTGTACACTGAATTACGCTCCCAAACACTTTGATAAGACGCAAAAACAGACCGACTGAAAACTGAGGACATTGAGGCAGGTGTGGCGACAGATAGGGATCAAGGTCAGTGCTTTCTTCTGGTGCTATATATATAGCTGGTAAGACATACCGCGTCAGTACCGTGTGCACATTGCTAAATCTTTCTTAAACTCAGCAGGTAGCATTTTACACTACAGTTCGTATTACCATAATTCATTGTCCAATTTATGCAGGAACTGTACATTGAATAAAACCAAGAAGCGAATATTTGACTAACGTCTGTGTGTGCGTGTTTGTGTGTGTGTGTGTGTGCGTGCGTGCGTACGTGTGTGTGTGCGTGTGTGTGTGTGTGTACAAACCTGATCCGGATAAACTAGATTTTGCTATAAAACACCCATTTTAATCTATTCGACCCAAAATTTCTAGGTCAAAATTTCACCGAAAATACATGTTTCGACGAGGCTCCCTGAAGGCAAAAAAAGGATTTTTAGATATTGAAAATGTCCGGGACGTAACGGAACGACGAGTGGTAGCCGGAGCTACGTTGTTCAATGTATAGGTTTTCTTTTTTGCGGATTTTGTATAATCGTAGCACCAGCATCAATAATAAAGGAAGAAGAGACATCTTCACTTGCGCCGTAATGGTATGGCCATCTCTTACGAGCTCAAGCTCTTGGCTTAACGAAAGTAAAAGCCACAGTTGGCAAACTTTGAAAACGAGCGTAGAAAACAGGTAGCTCCAGCTTAAGTTCCAGCGGGGTATCTAAGAGGCTTACCTTGACTTCTATGGATTGGGTATGTTCTAAACAAGGTAACCTAGATCTAATAACGATCAAAGAACTTCTACAGGTGTAAATGTTTTTAGGGAAGATAATTATATTCTGATATACTTAGCGATATGGTAACGTCGGAGGCCCTGGGTTTGATTCCTGAGCCGACCACTGTGGGTTTTTCCGCTAGGTGAGGCGAATGTAGGGTAGTTTGTTTTCCATCATGAATTTCGTTTCCCTCGTTTGCTATCACTTCGCGACCCCTTTCACAATTCAGGTACGATTAGACCTAAGGGCAGTTTTGTACAGAAGCACAGCGGTTTAAAAAATGTCACCTGCTGTAATCATCGCAAGTAAACCGATAAATTCTCGACCTCCACTCGAAAGTTTACCTGGGAAGGTAAAACCGTTGAACGAATTTATCTAGACTATTTCATAAATAAAATATGAACTTATATACCATATCGCAAAGATTTGACTAGAAAATGTTAAATTCTATTAAAAATGATAAAAAAATAAAGTATAATCAGTTCAATTAGTGTGGCTCGATTTACTGAGCACTACCAACAGAGGAAAACGAAACCCAGGATTTAAATGTACGAGTATTTCAATCTTCTTTTGTAATTAGAACAGAAAATCAGTTTGTAATCACAAATAAATCTCACTTTTTTAACATTAACAAATAACATTTCTTCTGAAAAAATACCTCCATTATTAAAAGAACAATTGTTAGAAGCGTTTTCGAGTTGAAATGGAGTATTATTTTGATTGTTAATTGATTGTAACGTAGGTATAACAATTTGGTCTTCCAATACTTATATGGTCTAAAGGCCTATGATCTAATTTAACATCTTTTCCGGAAATCTGTCTTACTTCATTCTTGTTACGTGTTCAAACCAATGGTATTTACTTACCTTTATCTTCTCATTTAGTCTGAAAATGTTTAATTCGTTCCTGATATCTCCACTCTTAACTTACTGCTACCACTCTTCTGAGAAACCACTTTCGGCTGTTCTATTTTTTTTCTCTCCTCAATTTTTGTTAATGGCCATGTTTCTGATCCATAAATCAACTTTGGTATTGCGCTATTTTTTATAAAATTTCAATTTTGTTTCCCTTGTATTTCTTAAACATTTATTCACATTATGTCGACATTTTTCCAATTTATTTTCTATTTCCATTCTGTGTCTGTATGTGATCACACTTCATAAATATTTAAAACAGCTCACTTGTTCAATTATTTTTGTTCTCTGTTGGTAAGGTCCAAGAAAAGCCATAGCTTATGTTTTCTGACTTGATATTTTTAAGTTCTGTTCTTTTATTATTTTACAAAATTCATGAGTTGCCTTTTACAATTGATTTTCTGAAGAGGTGTTATAACTTGGTCTTCTGCAAATAATATACAATTCATTTTCATTTCGTCTATCATAAAATTTTCATCTAAAACATTTTGTCAATTTCCTATGGCATCGTCCAAATATATAAAATTACAAATGTAAGAGTCAAAGAGGTGAAAATCCTCTTGACAAGTGCACAATAATTTAATAAAGAAGGATTTGGAGGGATGTAAATGAATCTAATTCACTGATCTGAGATTAGGAAGTTAATCGTGCAACTTCAGGTAAGCTAGTTACAACCATATAAAGAAATTTAACAGCTGTCCATCTCACCACATTGGTGCTGAGAGTCAGAATACAGGTGTGGTAATTTTGTTGCTGTCATATAATAGGTCAAGGGGATGGAAACGGTCGTCTCGGCCAGGTCGTGAAGTGGCGCAAGAAACGAGCTGGAAGAAGTGGGGGAGGATGTGGAGTCCGGGGAAGAATAACACTGAACACCGCGTAGTAGTCCCACGTGATCCGGCCAGCGTGTATGTATGTCTTCATAGCACTGTTAGTGTCCTCCGAGCCTGTGCGCAAAGTGTGTGTGTTGTTGCTATCCTCGCCGCTAATTGAGTGTCAGCTTTCTTTTGTTTGCCTATGAATAACAACACCCTGTCGCAATAAGGATATTGTGTTTACACAAGCGTGCTCATTGTGCTAATTATAGCATCTTCTTTACTGAGTTTCATCTATGTACATGGATTGTGACCTTTCTTGATTGGATTTCTGTTATACCAAAGTTAGTAAGTAAAAATACCGTCAATGTATTCCTATTATTCTTACGAACCAAAATTCTCTTTCTTTTTTAATATTTAAGGAAGAAACACATGCAAACTTTTGATAATTGAGAGCTGTATTTTCTTTCTTGCTTTTAATTTATTTTTCCTTGGTTTTATTTTCCCCAAGCTTGTTGTACTTATTAAAGTTATACTCCTTTATTCCAAAGCTAACAAGGTTCTCGGCGTCCCAGCTAGCTCTGAGGGAGCTCTGATTGTATTTTCTCTCCTTCTCTCTCTCTCTCTCTCTCTCTCTCTCTCTCTTTTTCTCCACCTGTCTCTTAACTTTTTCCGATACTTAAAATCTTGCACGCTTAGTCTTCAGTCTGCCTTTAGTTTTAATTTCGTTTTCTAGGACGGACACCTGCGCTCAAACCTGATAATATGCCCTTTGTTTTGCACTATCTGTTGGCATATATTAATTCTTGTTGCTCAGCTGTTACGCTCTTCTCTCTTCTTCTGTTTCCGCAATATATCTTCCTTGTCTTTGCACAATACGTCAATATAGTTCAGTTGTAAAAATGAACTAAAATGTTTCTCCGTTAGCTCTGGGAACGGGGCAATAGAAAGTTCTTTTTACTTTTCCTACCAAGACGTCTACAATAAATAATTATATTCCACTCCAAAATTCGATAACGATACTTCACTGGCAATAAATGTTTTGTGACTCCCTGAATTCCCTCCCCTCCACAAAAAAGGAATTTTAGAAAGCGCGTGCATGTGTATGTGAACTTCATAACTCAAAAACTAAAAGTTGATTAAATATCAAACTTGGTATTAGGTTCAGCTTTTTCCAAGAATTAAAACACGAAGCTTTAAACTACTCTTTACATGAAGTTTTTGATTTTCTCAAAAGTGGCTCTAACGATATATATCGTATACGTAAAATAAACAAACACACACACACACACACACACACACACACACACACACACACACACACACACTATACGTTCACGATATTTTCATGGTAAATGTAATTATATTATTAGTTTTCTGGGTAAAGCAGAAGTCACCTTTGGATTACTTTTAAAGCGTAATTATAATAGATAAAATCTTACTGCACAAAATAGTAAACCTGGTTAAATGTAAGTTATGTCAAATACATAGCTTATACATGGATGGCTTAAGCGATGGTCCATATTTTAAGAACTACTCTCTATGTGGTGGCTTTGAAATTACATTCGGCTTAAGTGACCACTAGAAAAATAAAAAATAACGAAAACAAAACAAATAGTGACAAATTTAAGCCAATAAAAAGCA
Source organism: Tenodera sinensis (assembly GCA_030765045.1). Lineage (NCBI taxonomy): Eukaryota > Metazoa > Arthropoda > Insecta > Mantodea > Mantidae > Tenodera > Tenodera sinensis. Next base: position 83,032,940 of record CM060969.1, on the reverse strand, counting down.
ATGCTTCGAGATGGTGTACTCCAAAAAATGTATTTGACATACACTGTGCACTTTAATGACATGAACATATTTTGTGCGTAAGATTTCAAATGTCCATTAGCAACTATGCGAAAGTCATCTAGAATGAAGAGTTCATAAACTCTGCCAAGAAAATTCAATCACTACGTTTCCATGGGAAATTGAAATCGATTTGAGGCCAATCCTATTCTCAATACAACCACGTTTCCATGTTGAATTCAATGCGTAATGAGTTTAATTTGGATACAAAAGGCTCAAGCATAAATAATGCAAGCCTTTATGTTGGCGAACCTGTAAAAAATATGTTGTGTATTTTAAGTAGGTTTTGAGAAGAATACATTGAGAGATTATAGAAACAGTAAAACTGGTTCTGCTGTTTTTTACACTACTTTCGCTTAAAAAAAAAAAAAAATTACGAGCATCCAGCGTGTTACGAGTACAGTGGAAGTTAGCATCTTTGACGGATTCAAATCTATTTGAACCCTGTAGGTGTTTCCATGCAAGAACATTTTAATCCGACCCCACTTTATAAGAGGATCGTATCCAAGATTCAGTTCGGTCTGAATCCACATTTTCATACAGTATTGAATTCGGAATGAAGACTCAAATTCATTTCAATTCCCCAGGATAATGATGTTATCATAAACACTTAATTTGTCGTGAAAATATCAAATTCATTAGACATTTTTTAAATAATCAAAACTTTCGAAAATTTGTGTATATAAAGGATGGTTTGGGTTGGGGAAATTTCTTGAAAATCTGCGTGTCGTATCCTTGGACGATGTTGAACTTAACAGACTATTTGTTTTTGAGTTATACTGTTCACTCACATACAAAGGCCATGTCCTAAATATGACCTTTTATGGATTCAGAGAGTCTCAGTCTATTTCTAGCGAGATCTCGATATCGAAATATTGGGTGAAATGCAATTTCTTCTCCATCATGTGAAAATTCAAAGTAATCAGAAGAAAATTTGAAAATTTGGATTTGGATTTTCACAGATACATTGGTTCCATAAAAAGGTCAACATTTCATGCATCCTTATTATTCACACCGAAATCGAACTTTTCTTCAGGAATACCACAAACTATTTTAACTGCTTGTATAACATTTGAAGTGCTCATTGTGAAACACTGCTAATGCGTTTTACCAAACTTATTTATTTATAACTTCCGGATGGAGAAACAAATTTAAGAGATGTTTAAATTGGATTTAAAAACAGCATACTAAGGGTGGCAAAAATAAGAAAATGAGTTATAGTATACAACAGCTGTTCCCTAATGATGCCATTTCATACAGCGACGGATTCCAGCAATGTGGTTACAAAATATAAACACGTGTCAAAGAAGTAAACATGTGTTGGCATGTGGGTTTTCTTGCAGATAAATGTTAGGTTTTCCTGCTCCTGATACATCCAATAAAAGACTTCGTAATTCTTTTGAATAACAGGAGTGGAAAGAACTAGCCTTTGATAGTAATTGTGGTATCAAGAATACAGAATATGCACTAAAAGGTCCTATAAATGTTCTAGTTTGGTTGCAAAAAGAAAACAACTTAAGTTTTAGCAAAGTATGTATTTCATCCGACAAAAAGAACAAAAATGTCTATTGCGTGCACTCACAAGTCTTTCTTTACTCACTCTTGTAAAATATATTCTTACAAATCTTATTATTCTACCTAATTCATTTTAATTGAGATGAACCTTTGAAGAAATGGTATTATTATTATATATTTCCTTATAAGTACGCTGGGAGTAGGGAAATACAATAGGCTTAAGCGATAGTCAAATCTTGTAAGAGCTGGTCATTATGTGATGGTCTTGACATTCCATTCTCTTTGCATGGCCAAAGTTAAAAACAGACGAATAACAACTTCTTGTTGAAAGAAGTATTTGAAACCGATAAAGGCTATCTCAAATATGTTTATCTTCAGAAAAACATCATTTCAGATAAATAATGTGCTTTAAACAGATCTACATTATTTGTGAGAAGAATTTTGTCTATTTTAAGGTTAATGGTTATACAAAACTAACGCTGAGTAAAGAGAACTTTGGTTGTTTTCGGGATTCCCCGAAAATACAAGATATACGTTTCAGTTATCATGAAAATAACTTAAACAAATGGTATTTTCATCCAGATCGTTTGAGCCATTTTTGAAAAAATAAGATGTTCCGAAAAATGTCCACGTGACGGATAGTTTAGGTGGAGGGATTCTCTTTAAAAGCTTCACGTCGCATCCCTAAAGCTGAACTTGAATACCAAGACTTTTCGTTTTTGAGTTATGTACTCACACCAAGACATAAATGCACACACACAACCATTGACCTTTATCTAAAATCCGTTTTGTATTCGCAATCTAAACATATATATTTGCGATGAAATCTCGATATGAAATTTTTGGGCAGAATAGAATACTTCCGCTACATACCATACGTAGTGGAGAAAGTAAAGCTTTGATGCAATACATTCAAATTATTTTCTCTTCTAATGAGATGTCCATCTATACCTTCTATTAAGATAAAAGTAATTATCCTTCTATCCACTTTATGTTATTCACGATATATTTTTGTTTAGAAATGTTTAGGGAGCTCAGAAGCTGTTGCGAAGGAAATATGAGAAAAGAAAAATAAATACATAAAAAGAATCACAAAGCTCAAAGCATATTTCTTAGAGTACCTTGGGAAAGTTAAAAAATTACAACAGGAATATTTGGGAAACGGCTGTTGCTACAAAAAATAACATAACACTTGTATTTTACGAGGTTTGAGTTTTTTCTGTACATGGTCTCTATTTTTAAACCTATTTTTTTATACTATACAAAAATCATTAATCAATAAAAGGGAATTTGATACGATATTCACAGTAAATTCAAGATACACATTTTATCCCCTGCTTCAAACATATCTTAATCAAAATAATTAAAGCTAATTTTGAAAAGAGAAATCGAAAATGTTTCCATGCAAAGCTGTAGTATGTATGGAGAAATTCTCTTGAAAAGCTTCGAGTTGCTTTCTTGAAAGTTTCTAAATTTAAATAGTCATTTTGCTGTTTGCTCTCTCTCTCTCGTTCTTACATTCACATGCACGCTAAGAATTTATGGCGATGATGCGTTTCCTTTGGACTCCATCATCACCCTCGTTCTCTGGCGAATCTGCTGCAGGTGTTCCAACTTTGAGCATAAGCAACACCAGTTATTCTGATGAAAATTTAATGCAGGCTAATAATGATCTATTTAAAGTGACGTGGCCACTCTTGAGAAGTTAAGGAATTAAAATGTTTCTAAATCTTGTAACTCGTAATGGTAACTACTGAATTATATGTGATAATTTCTGATGTATCTAGAATTTACGGTTAAAAAATGTTTCCATAACAATAAAGCGAAGTGTATGTTATCAGTCGCTGAAGTTACCGCTAAACCTAGTTCACTCTAGCGCGGTCTTTAAGCGCTAGGGGGGACACCGACAATGGATCATAGTAGGCACTTGTATAAGATTGTAACACTGGACAGTTAAAGACGCCAATTTTAGTAATGCACGTACTTTTATTAACGAATGTATTACATGGCTGCCCCTACGAATGTTCTTACACAATGTTGCCAAATCTTAATGCTGCGATTTCTTGTTTAAAAGGTGACTTATTATATTCCATGCTAAAGTTCCGAAAATTTCCTAGCAGTTGTAATTTCCAGAATTTTATCTACGAGCTTAGCAACTGCAACTCCCACTAACAGACTTCCAAGCACACCTTGAGCTAATGTATTCTGTTGACTGCGTCCAACATAACCTCTCGGAGAGAGGTATGAGGGAGCCACTGGGGTTTAAGTTAGAAAATAAAACAGCGCAAAAATGTACAAATCAGAATTAACATTTGTGCAAAATTCTTTAGTAGAAACATTATTATACTATTAAAGAGGGGTTTAAAACTGAAACATGTGCATATTGAATTGAAACCAACATGGTCCACTAAATGAAATATTATTTTTGTTAAAAATCAACTTGTACACATTAATATCCACACATTCCATATTATATCTACACTAAGATACTTCCACTACTTCCTTAAAACAAATTTATCCATCACTTTCTAAAAAGCACATGCATACAATTTATACATTTGATAAGGATCAGTGGACCACACAGTCCAGATCAGAAATTATCTGGGAGGAAAGCGGGGTGTTATTTGTTTCTGTAGCAAATTATCGCATTTTTGCGAATGCTGTCTTAAAGCTCTTCGCATTTTTCGATCTCGAGCAGTAAAAGCACAATAGAATTTGTAAAGAAGTAGAATCAAGGGTAGAACATATTGATAGTCAGGTTATTTTTGCTAGTATAAGAGAAAAAATCTCATTGAGGATATATAGGAAATAAAAACAGTGTGGGGGAGGGAAAAGTACATAGATGTGTGTAATGAACTAGGGCGAGAAGGATTTGCTTGGACGAGGACAGGAGCTAGAAACCTGAAAGGTATTAGACATGATAAGCATAAAGAAAACTGCCCAATGTGTGTAGAAGATAATTCAGACTGGCAAACAAACAAGGGTATGGAGAGAAAAAATTTGACAACAAAAGTGGAAAAGTTTTAGGGAGGGGGGAGATGTATTACTAATGAGAAAAATGTCTGTAAAAGGAGAAAATAATGTAAAAAGTATAGGAAATTATTTGGGTAAAGTCGGGGATAAATGATTAAGAATAACCAATAATTAAACTTGGCGAAACTGGAACAAGGGACATAAGATAGTAGAGGGTCATCAGTACACAGAAAACCTAGGGTTGTGTGTATTGAGACCAAAATTTAAGGCGAGCAGGTAGGAAGGCTATATTAGGTGTGAATAAGAAAGTTAGTTGTTATGTGTTAGGAATGCTGTTAATCGTAATGTAGCATGTATGTACGAAGAAAGATGATAAATAAATATTCTATTTAGTAAACGCAACAATAGCAACTGCAGCTTAAACTCTAGAAGAGGCCCAAAGCTTGACCAGGTTTGGGTGGCGACGTGCGCAAGCATAGAGCTTCAGTTCAAACGCATCCTTCAATCCTAAACAAATGAACCATGAAGAAAATGGTAGCAGGAAATGAGGGATAGCAAGATAGTGGTAGAAAAGGAACCACGCTGCAACCTGAAGAAACCATGAACAACCTATAGTCACTGTGGGTGTCACCAGAAATCAACCCGGGACCTCCCAAATGCGAGCCTCTCAGGTTACGTGGAAGTTGAAGGAAGTCATGATGAGGACTTTCGTGCTCAAAACATAAGGTTACGGTGGAGTCACTTCGCTTGGTGCCATCGACAAAGCATAGTCCTGTCAACAAGGTTACTAACATGCAACATCACGTGTGTACAAACTTCATATTAAAAATTCACCTTTAGAGCCTTACCCAAATAGTCAGCAACACCTAGTATCACATAGTTAACTTATAAACTAGGAAAAGGGAAACCACTTTTGCACACTGTTTTGAACGTGTGGAGCTTTTATCCTATTCTAAAACAAATTCTCCACATCTGTCTGTCTCCCTCACACTGAAAAGGTGTAAATTTCATATCTCGGTTACTGTGACTTGCCTGGATTTCTTTCCTTTTTCTCGTGGTTTTCTGTTTATCCTGAAAGGCGAATGCCTTCAAATTAATGATGAATGTAATTCAATCAAGCAAGAAGTATGATATTCAGGGAACTAATTGGTCCGTGATACGGAAGGCCTCCCTCCAAAAACTGTTTCGCTATTTTAACGCATATATCCCTGAAAACTGGTACTAAACGGATGTGCAATAATATTTTAAAGTTTAACACAACAGAGAATTCCTTTAGTGGAAAGGAAAGCTATATTTTTAGTAAAAGCCCACTTAAACTCCTAAAACCGAACGGGGTGACTCTGTGGTCCACATTCGTAATAAAACAAAGTTAGCAAACATGGCACCATTATAAGGAGATTTAACATCAGAATTCGAAGAAGCGTAGGCACAAAGTTTACCTAAACTGTAATACGGTTGCTACAAACATTTTAATAATATTGACTGAACTTTGGAGGTTGTGTTAAACGTTCTACAAAAACAGGACAAACTGTTTAATTGTCCTTACATTTCTTATTTTTCGTACTGCCGGCACGAGAACATCTACTGACATTTCCTTCGGAGTTCTTCAATTTCAACTTACGTTTTCTAATTTTTAACTGAGTTACATAGACATTTTGAGTTAATCGGTCAGTGTTACTAAAGTAATTTTCCTTCTCCCTTATAACACTTAGCACCCAATGAATAAAACAGATACTAAGAAATACAAAAAACTCGCACATTCTCCCTTAAGCTCTAATTACATTACACCTGTTTTGATAGTGTTTTTCATCCTTAAACACTCAATGACAAAAAGGTATACTGCACTACATAAAAATTGACCCATAAAGGAACGTATGCATTCATGTTGGTATTGACACCCTCTGCCGGTGTGTTCTTCTCTTTCTCTCGAGCACAGTTATGAGTTGGCAGGGCACTTATCCTCCCAAATGTGATTGAATTGCAGAAGGATAACATTACAACTTAAAGTTTTCATGCTTTCTTAATATCGGTTTTTTATTGCCGTTCTATAGCAGCTATAACTCTAACCTTCGTTTTCATTCACTGATGAAAGCAGTCATATAAATGTCGTAGCTATCATTCAGTTAACACTTGCAAATAACTCGTAGATCTAGAGGAAGAGATGATGAATTAAGTGAAATTGGTTTTGTCTTTCTTTGTGTGCCATCATATTGAAAATCTTTCATAGAGGCAATATCCGAACAACTACGTTTATCATCAATTATTAACTTGGTACATTGGTTCCTTTTTATGTTCTTGGATTGTTTTCCGGTCACATAGAGAACTAATACTTGCTGGGTGGAGTCAAGGGTTACTTAGCTGAAGGTGGAAATCTTAAAGAGGGAAAAGCACCTTTTATACACGTCATTGTACATAGAGGTTTTTCTATACATTACAGCAGATTATGATAAATGCTTGTACACCAAATCCTAGGTGATGCCTAACATTGACATACTGCCTAAATTATTACCTAACGCTGTGCTGGTTATACAGTGGAATTTTAATATGACTGCTGTGTGATTTCATATGAAGGAGTTTGTAAAGCGGGGAAAACGGCAGCAATTAGAAATATATAACCCTGGCAATTGGGAGCGTCATTAACATAAAAAGTTATTTCCTCCCTCTGCTCTGTCGTGTCTCCTGTTCCGACAGTCCTTTGTCTTTTCTCACCTCATCTCACCTCATCTCACCTCACCCCTCTCTTCCAGGGGCGCTTCATTTGGGGTATAAGCTCAGAAGCTCCTGAAGTTGAGGTGCTAAGCCCCCTGCGCACCTGTTCATAAGTTATGCTTCCCTCATTTATTAAGATAACTCAGTATTTATGAAATTGACACTACGTTTTTATTTGTTTATGCTTTATCCATCCCTTTGCACTGCTCTGTCATGATCCAAGCCGACTGTCTTTTCCACCAATAGTGTTCAGCCAAAGCTGCGGGCCAAAGCACGCCTTAGAGCTAATGGATTTTCTTTGAGTGAGTCTGGCCAAGTAGAATTGGTTTTCTGAAGTGAAGATGAGCGAGATATTTGGGATACAGGATATTTGAATGATGACAGCTGCTAGTTTTGGCTGTAAATGTTGACAGCGACGACGACGATGATGACGAAGCTGAGAATGAAATATCCTGCGTATTAGGAGTCGGTTGAATGAGATGTTTATGAAGCATGTGTACCTTGCTGGTTCTTGTTTCCTTCTATTTTACGATCATATGCATGTAGTTAACACTGGAGTATTTAGAACCGGGCAATTTTAACGTTCCACATCCATGTTTAATGTGCCATACGAGCTTTGAGCCAGCACTCTGTGCTTTGAAGCAACAGTCGGCATTCTTTTTTTTCCAAGAAGGACTCTCGCGAGCCAAGAAGTAACAGGTTATAAAAGATGCACAAGTTTTTACCAACAGTACACAGCTTTTACGTTGCACAAAGCATATTTTTGGCAGCGCTTTAAATGTGAAGAATCTCACATGGCATACGTGCTGATCATCCACGTAATTACACATGCTTAATCGATACCCAATTTTTAAGCAATAAATTAACTTATCACCACCAACAGCAGCACCACTACTAGCACCTCCATCACAACTACCACCACCACGAGCACCACGACTGCCGCTACCATTACCACCACTGATTAGCGCCCTATTTGATGTCTGCTTGCATAGACTGCAGAATGCTCAACTCCACTAAGGGGATGCCACACCGAAATTTATTATAAATTATAAAAGAAAAACTTCCCCTTTACTCGCATGTTTCATGGCTTTAAAAATACCAAGGGGCCATAAACTCAAAAAGTATTCCAACTTTTATATTGTGACGTCGGCCACCCGTTATAGACGCGCAAGGTCAAGACACCTCACACCACGACGCGCCGCCAATAAACAAGAATAGACGGGCCAGAACAAATACCTGTTCTTGACTGTTGAAGAAATTTTTGACTGGCTTGCTTACGAGAAGTTTTTCGAGAAAATGTGTATTTTTCAGAGAATTTGCCGGCACTTCCCCTGGACTGCAAACGCGAGAAAAGATGGACAGAAGAGAGTTAGTTTTTGTGTATTGAAGCACTTTCTGAGTTGAGCGTACCGTCGAATCCAGCTGTTTGTGGGACAGAGAGAGTAGAAAGACATTTTAGAAAATCAGATTTTCAGTGTTACATCCCTTAAGGAAACTAAGGTAGCTCAGATTCACTTCCACTCCTTACATGCACAATTTCCAAAGTAAACTTAGCTCTGTAACACGTACTGAAAACTACTCTACCCAAATTTTAAGGATACTCAATAAAGAACAGTATTATTACTTATTTTCGAGATTGATTCTATCAATTTAAGGAACATACTTAACTTCAAATTTTGACTTATATTAATGAACTAGGTCCAAATTTATCCTATTTGGTTAATTTTTATTCTTGAGAAACTCTTAACAAATTCTATGTTTCAGGGCAGAAGATGATTTCTTTCTTGTCACGAAAGGAAAAACACATGAAGTAAAACTCTAATCTTAATTACCCAATTAAAAATGATGTACTAGTAAAGTAGCTAATAATGGACACATGAGCCTTATTCTAAAATAATGTGACTTTGGAGGGTGTGAAGTAAAGAAGACAGATGTAGTCGAGATGAAGAAATACTTTTATTTCCGTAAACAGTAACTTTGTACACTCGTTGCAACAGCAGAAAGTCTTTACCGATTCACCAACAGCACGGCTCCGAATTCGTAACACAAACTACTCTTCTCACACTTTACCGCTATTTATATCTCCCAGGCACTGTTCTGGAAACTTCAGGAAAGTTCAGTTATTATTGCGGTCAAATACAAAGCAGACAATTCCAGAAGTCTCTATCCCTTTCTCTCTTTCGGCAAGCGCCCAATAATGCGGCCATTCTCTGTCTCTTCCCTTCGGCTCCTTTGCGGTAGTGCCGACAATAATGCGATGGGCGACACTGCTCCCTCCTCAAGGCTGGTCGTTAGGCCAGGTAGGCGACTGGCTGGGTCCCCCCTCCCCAGTGCGGCAATCAGATGCGGCGGGCGCGGTGAGAATAACTTCCTAGTATTCAGGGGCCTCAAAACATATTTCTGGTGAAATTTCGACATTGAACTGATAAAACTGACATGTTTGCTATTGTATAAACAAATAAATAATTAAAATATCGTTCTCTGAGGCTTACGAATAATCTGCAACAGCTATAGACATTTAAAATGAAACACACACACACACACACACACACACACACACACACACACACACACACACACACACACACACACACACACACACACACAGAGGATCGACAGACTGACAGGTAGCTATATAGAAGCTTAGGCCAGTGACTTTCAGTGATTAAATTTCGGAATCTAACAGTTCGAATACGAATATTTGTAGGGTTCTTTGGATTTGTCTAATTTTATGCCATTCTGAATTTAGATCTCCGCTCTTGGCTTCATATATTATTGAATCATTAATACTGGTGGTCATAAATATTAATAAATTTATTGCACGAAACACAGGTATTGTTGTTATAAACGGGGATATATTTTCGCGAACAGCTAACCACAGAAGGACATTATTCGTTCCATGTTTTATTAAACTAATTCCTGCCACAGATTTCCATGGAGATTGCAACGTCAAACAATGGAATCACATGGCTTGTACGAGAGCATGTTTTCAACCTTGTCTTATATTTGCTTTACATTTCAAATTAAATGCTTTAATTAAATTAATTTGAACAGTATAGCGATAGGGCGGACCACAGCATAGTGACCTCTGCGAAAACAAGAGGGCAGCACTGATTCTCATTTTACCAAAGTGTAATTACAAACACAACACAGAGGTATAAAGATGATGCTGTGTTGGAACTTGAGTCCACAGGTGTGCTGTCCCATTGGATTAAAATAACGAACGAGATAAAAACGAGACACTTCAGGAATGCATTTCTAAATATATGTGGCTCCAAAGCAACAAATCCCTTTATATAAGTTTTGTGTCAAAAGTTATGGATGTATTCGATTCTCCCTATTTTGTTTTTGTGCTTGGTATTATACCATTACATACTTTTAATTTATAATTAGTTTCAACTTTGAAATACACGGAGAGGGACACCTTATTCACTGGCCCTACACAGATCTAGTGTGGCTAAGATAAAGGAATCACTGAAGACTACTAACCGGAGGCACACAGGCCAGAGAGACGCGCGAAAGTCTCTAACGGATTCCAAGTTTGAGAACCCATCCCACTGTTTGAGCTGCCTATAGAGGGCGACGAATATCCTCGACCAGCAGCCCTCTAGCGTCTAAGGAGAGTACTCTATTTGAGGAGGAGGAGGAGGAGGAGGACATGTAGGTTTAAGGGCGTTCAACTTGTGGACATCAGCGCCCTTAATAATTCATGGCAAAAACCAGATATAACTTTCAATAAAAAATAAAATTACTAGTAAAAAGGAAAATATATACATAAATATGCAAAAAAGAATGGCAAAAGCCAGAATTAAAACAAAGTGATAAAGATGTTAAAAGAGTATAAAAATCAGGTATGTAAAGTTTGAAATCCTAAAACTCACGTTACATTCCGCTACAAAATTAAAAATTCTATCAACCGCTGTTTTGTCGTCCGCCAAGACCTCTGCAACTCTGACAGGCAGCTGCAGGGAGTCTCGAAGGTGCGCTAGAGATGAGCAGGTGAGCAGCACGTGACGGACTGACAAAAAGTTGTTGCACAGCGGATCCCGTTTAAATAGGTAACCGTACGAAAAATTGCAGTGGCCAATTCGCAACCGAGACAAGTTAACCTCTTCGCGACGAGATATGCGACGGAACCCAGGACCCAGTTTATTGGAAGTTCTTTTACTCCTCTAAGCTTATTACTAGGGCCCGGATTCTTAGTTTTTTAACTATTTTATTCCTTGATAGTTAACTGCAGGGGTTTAATTTTATTAGCTGTTTCACGATCATCGGAGCCAAATACTTGAATCTTATAAAACCTAAAAATGGCTAAATGAGACTTCAAAACCTAAAAGAGGTTAAATCTCCTATTTATTTTAAAATGGGAATAAAAAAACTATTTTAAAATGGGAAAATGAAATGTTTATAAAATTATGAATAGACTTTGACTGTTACATCTTTGCTATGTCTTTTCGCTTATGTATGCTTAGAGGAGTATTGAAAACAATGCAAGAGGCAAGTGACTTGCATTTTGCTGTGTGGGACCAAGCTCTGTATTGTTGCAAGCAAGCAATGTGGGGACTGTTGTCGAGGAGAAAGGGGCATTAGCAGAACCCGCCATAAACTCAAACCAATCAGTTTAAAAACAGTATCCGTTATGTTCAGTCGACTATCGTGTTATGTTAATGCATACAATTACTATATCGTTAGAAGTAAATTTTCCTTAGATTAAGCAGGTAATTTAAGGAGCCAGTGTCATGCTTAAAGTCAGCTCATCTCGAAGGTGGTTGATTCGTCAGTGGATAGGTAACGATCCGAACTTCACCACAAATGGCAAAGTAATATTTTGCCAAATCTGCCAAAAGCGAAAGAAACAATGCCCACAGACACCAAAGCTTGAACAAATATGAACACCTTCTATACTGCACAGATAAAGTGTCATTAAGCGGCTAGGTGCTGTGCAGATAAACATACCGTATGGGATAGCCTGTGCAACCTATTTTCGAATGCTGGAATGCAGGTAAGGATTAAGCACCTGTTATAATGGACATAGCGTATAAACTATAATTTTATTTACGTATTTTCCAGGTGACCTCTGGCCAAAAATGGCATTTTGAGCAGCACAAAGGATCTACAGGTCATATCAGCAACATTGCTATAAAAAAGAGGACAATTAATAATAAAATTAATAAAAAATAATATAAAAACTATTTCAGGAGGTTAAAGAACTAAAAAAAACTTTTTTAAGATACAAAAATAACTAAAACGTTAATTTTAAGAACCTAAAAATCCGGGCCCTACTTATTACTCTTCGTGCGAGGACGACAGCGCTGCTCTCCGCACTTCAAGCCTAAAGTCCTCCAAAGTAACAGGAGAAATGGTAATACTGAGTCCTGTGATTGCCGCTTTTGCTGCCAAATCCGCCATTTCATTCCCCAACAAACCTACGTGACCAGGAATCCATGCACACATCACGTTAACACCAGAAGCGTGTAAAACATGGAGGGCATCCTGGGTACGTTGTACAATAGGGTGGGGGTTATACAGCTCACGAAGGTCTGAAGTTCGCTAAGAAAATTACTCAAAATCAGGCACAGCGGCACACATATAGAACAGCTCGGTATATTGCATACAGCTCTGCAGTATAAATGGGAGTGCTATTATGGGAACCGAATGTATGTGGTACTCTTTTGAGGCACTGTCAAGCATTAAGAATCCTACAAGCACACCTTAAAGGTGTGCTGTACCCATATGCCTTTCTCTACTCTCGTACTACTTTTACAAACTCTTATTCCTGTATCTTTTTCGTGCTAGTTGAGATAAACATCTGCAGAAATTATCTAATTGATTATTTCCTTGTAGGTGCAGAGAAAATACAGTAGACTTTGGGTGATAGTCAAATCTTTTACAGCTTTCAAATTCCGTTCTCTTTGCACGGTTAACATATAAATAATTGAATAACGAAGTTCATTTGACAGAAGTATAAGTTCTCGAAAACTCACACAAATAAATAGGCATGTCTCCGAAATGGTTCACTGTACAAAATGTGTAGTGTATTTTAGCAAAACCCACATTTTTGTATAGTAAGATTTAGTCTATCTCTTACGTTTACCAGTTATGCAAAAGTCATCCACAGTAAATTCGACTACAGGGGCTATAGTCAAAAAATGCACGATACACATTTCATTTGTCATAAAATATCTCAAACATATGGCATTTTAATCAAAATCATTAGTGCCATTTTCAAGAAAATAATAATTTTCCAAAAATTTTCCATATAGGGTGGAGAAATTTTCTTCAGTCTTCGTGTCGCGTCCTTGAAAGACATTAAATCTAAATACCAACTTTGGTTTTTAACCGACTTTTGGATTTTGAGTTATGTTGTCCACACACTGACAGACACACATACACACGGACCTTTTTCTAGAAATGTTTCTTTTTGGATTCAGGGTGCCTCAAAACAGATATTTCCGGTGAAATCTCGACATCGAGTTTTTGGGTGGAATACAATACTTCCCCTACTTTAGTATACGCAGTAGAGAAAGTAAAAATGTGTAAATGCAAACCAGCTTCAGTCATATTTTGTGCTAAGAACACGTTATGGGATACAAATCTATTATGTAATTGTTGAGAACCTCATCGTCATGATCATCATCTCATCAATGGATTAAAAATGTCTCCTGCTCCAGCTTCACGTTTCTCTCCATCTCCTCATGGGTCTTCCTACACTTCTTCCATTTGGCTGTTACTCATAACACAACTTAGGGAAGCGTTTTTCATCCATTCTTTATAAATGTGTATTCCATTGGCTTCTATATTCCTGTATTTTTCATTTATAGAGGAATATTTAATTCGTTTCTTATATCTTCGTTTTTTATTTTGTGCACAATTGCAAATCTCTTAATTGCTCTTAGGTATCTCATTTCGGCTGCATTAATTCTATTCCAGTCCTTTTTATCGCCCATGCTTCACATCCGTACATCAATGCTGGCACAGACATCAGTTTTAAATGCGTTACTTTCCTTATTTATGTTCCCTATTTAATGTTCTCTCTATTGTCCCAAAAATAAAAATTTATTTACTTTATTATTTAGATCTGCATTATCATAATAATCATAAGTAATTAAATTGATTTGGTTGAGAACTTATTTATAATGATTAGCATTAATGGAAGTCTAGTTGCAAGAATGAAGTATAAAAATGCCAGCAATGGATTAAAACCAATGTTGGAATGTTGAAACAATAGTTTATATAGCACTAGCGTATGAAATAGTGAACTCTAGTTCAAACCAGCAAATACTACTTAAAATGCATTTTAAGTTTAAATGTCACAGAGACGGGTTAAATAAATGCATAATAACGAAACGATACTTTATGGCTGCAAATAATTGTTGGGTATAATTCCTCTGTTTTATATCAGAAATATGCAGTGCATTCCAATGCATCATTGTATACTTCTACCAAGTATAAACTTCCTCACCAACAACGAATGGAACAACGAAAACAGAACATTTTCAACAAAACTGTTTGTCTGCTTCTTACATTCGAAAACAGGAAGATTTCAGACAGGTTTCCCACGCATTCACGTATATTGTCGAACTTTGTAGGTCATTGCCAGAAATAGTTTTGTAAATACACTTGCATACTATGCCAAGCGTCCTTTTTTTTTCTTTAAAAGTTGGCAGGGGTCATCGGTTTGGCAATCAAGAGAAGACAAATTGGGGTTAGTTTATTAATTAGCTCTTTTTCTGCAATCGACAGCACAGGCGGAGACTGGCGCAGACGCAGTAATTCTCATTCACTCTTCCGCTTCCTCCCTCTTTCTTTCTCTTATCCACTTACAACTGTTATGCTTAGCCTGCAATTTTCTCTATTCCAGGCTAACTGCAAAATAATTGAGGGCACTATTGAGGTTTAATGAAACTGAAATAGTGGAAGGTGCGCAGAAAGACACGCGGCCCTGTTTCGATCAAAGGGAATCGTATGTGGAATTCGAAGTGAACAAAGCGGCGTTGGCCTGGGTTTTCCGGTTTCCTCTGACATTCATTCCAGCAGCTGCTTCATAATGTCATTTTCTTTCATCCATTTCACCTGGATATCCTCTCTGATCCACTACGCATTAGTCAATCACATGTTGTGCAATGGATGAAAATTTGTACCCTAAAAATCGCTTTAAAAATCTGACGTGTTGCACTCACATGACTTTCTCTACTCTTGTACTAACCATTCTTACAAACTCTTATTCCTATATCTTCGTGTTAGTTCAATAAACATTTGCAGAAATTCATTATTATACTTACTGCAGAAGATCCATGGTTCAAACCCCGGCCCCACCAAAAAAAAAAAAAAAAAAAAAAAAACTGTGTGTTTTAGGAAGATCTACATTTTTTGTATAGTAAGATTTGGTCAATCTATCATGGTTTACCAGTTGGACAAAAGTCATCCGGAGTAAATACGACTTCATGGGCTATTGTCAGAAAATTCAAGATATACATCTCATTTGTCAGAAAAATATCTTAAGCATATGAGATTTTAATCAAAATAGAGCTATTTTGAAGAAAATCAAAATTTTCGAAAAATTTTGCTTGTAAAGGATAGTTTAAGGTGGAGCAATTTTCTTCAAAATCTTCGTGTGGCATCCTTGAAATACGCTAAGCTTAAATGCCAACTTAAGTTTTTAACCGACTTTTCGTTTTTGGGTTATGTTGTCTACAGACTGGCAGACTCACAGACACCACACACATATACACGGACCTTTTTCTAAAAATGCTTATTTTGGATACAGAGGGCCTCAAAACATATAGTTCCTGTGAAATCTAGACATCAATTTTTTTGGATGGAATACATTCACAAAAATTTCTCTAGGCACTCTTTTACAAAAGCTTATTGTTCTATCTACTTCTTCCGAATCGAGTTAAATGGTTACAGAAGTGCTTCTGGTACACATTTAGTTGTATGTAGATACAAAGTAAAATAAATATCTGAAAATCTTAAATACTTCGCACCTAGTGATCTATAGTGCTTTTCAAATGGGAAGGGCTCTGATCTGCAGCCAATGAGATACGTTTGCGTGCGCAGTGTTGCAAGCTCATTACCCCCACTCTTCTCATATTTCTTGGCGCGTCAAGCTCCACTTAAGGGGAAAGCAACATGACAACACAGCGAGACTCCGAGTGGTTACCGGCCTGGAGTCGCTCAAGGACAAACTCCTTCCCATTTGAAAAGCACAGTAAACCGGGATGTGAATTCCACATCCTTACCTCATTATTAAATTCCATCTAATACATAATACTTACATATATTATTTTTCAGATATAAATACATAAAAATAAAATAATAAAAAAAATATAAAAGAAAACAAAAAATACAAAATAAAAAGAACCAGCTTATAGCATTTCTATAATAACTAAAAAACTTAAAATACGGGCATCATTATTTTTGGCAGCTGATATCCAGCTACCTTTTTCAGCTACCATTTACTATTTCAGACTTTTTATGTATGTACGAGTAGATTCAAGAGGGATAAACAATACCTAAGTGGTAGTCAAATTCTTCAAAAACAGGGGACCAAATGATGGATTTAAGGTTCTACATTTTGCACAGCCAAATGAGAGTTAGTGGGAAAGAGAAGAAATAAAACCGAATAGTGAATTAGTACTTTTTAAAAACGGTGTACTTAAAATTTCAAAACAAACATGAAAGTACATTCTAAATATGTTGTAGTCTCTAATACTCCCCATATAATATGCCTCTATGACTTTCGAGGGTAACTTCATTCCCCCAAATACTTCGATAGGGCCAGCTTTAATTCGTTACCTCAGAGCCACGGACAGATAAATTGTTCTGAAAGGATTTACATATGCTGTACTGTTTACAGGTTACACCAAAATGTTCAAACCTTATTTAACCTATTCACAAGAAATGAAACATTTACACTTTATTTTTCATGCAATATGTTAAAGGGTAGCCTTTTATTAAAAATCGTTGAGTCATTTTTGAGAAAAATCAAGAACAATTAACAAATACCAATGTAAAGAGCATTTGAAATACACAAATTTTCTTAAAAATCGCCTTGTTGCGCTAGAAAATTTCGATATCGAATTTTTGGATGAAATACAATACCTCCTCTATTTAACACAAGTAAGCAATAGAGGAAGAAACGTCCCAGAAGCCAAAGTAATAAGGGTATTCCTAAATTTTTAATATTTTGAGTTTCATCATGTTTCTGAAAGTCTACATTTTCAAATCTGTATGTTACATTTTCAAAGTTAGTTTCAGAACATTTAATACATTACAATTTATTTTTAAAGCCTAGTATTATATTTAAAATAACTTTAATTGACAGAGAACCAAATTGATAAATTCGTGAAAGTTGGTCCGTTTTAAGGGGGAAAAAGTCAGCAAACACATCGATTATTCATGACCTTGTATCTCTGTCAATTAAAAAAAAAATTGAATAACTTCAGATATTATACAATACATCTGGTCTACTAAATGAACATATACTTTGTTACTATAGAACATTAAAAAATATTCAAAAGGAGGTGCAATTTTCCAAGAATTATATTTGTGAAATGCTAAATTGTTGAGAGTCTCCGGAACATTTAATTGCATTATCTTTGTTTGCCGGACCCTAATAACCTAGTTGTCCACAGGCCCTTAAACTCCACTCACTCACCCACCCACCCACTCACTCACTCACTCACTCACTCACTCACTCACTGTTTGCTGTAGGTACAAAAACTAATTTTCATTCTATTAAAACTAGAAATGTTATGGTTAAGTATGAGTGATTTCTCCTCTAATTTGGAAACTATTTACACAACAGATCAAACAAAGAAGATAATATCCCCTTCCTTTATGTTAGGATATTCTGTTTCAAGTTCATAACTATTGAGTATTTAAAACGTTCTTATTAAATTAGTACATAATAAAACTGCTAAAATTATTTTATAGCTCCTTTATATTATAATTTATAATGAAGGAATTTAACAAAATGCAATACATGATAACTAAATTTATGTTATGGATAAAATTGACTAAAAATCTATGCAGAATATTTCTGAATATAATATAAACTAATTTCTATGAAGTTTATCTTAATGATGCACTAGTATTTATTATTAGGGCAAATATAAATAAAATAAATAAGTTAAAAAAATAAATTCTACATATAAAAAGAACGATATTCCTCTTCCTCTTCAACTTGCTTTTTATTGTTCCATATTTACCCCGCCTTTAATTAAATGCCCATCTCGGTGGCCTTATTACCTTTAGAACACAGTGCCAACTGGTAATGGCATTAATTCATACTAGTTCTATCTTTGGGTTTTACGAATTAGATGGCACACATACACTCACACTCGCATTCATATTTCCAGATTCCGACAAGGACATGGAATAATCTTGGTTATAGAAAAGAAATATTCACCCTAGTCAGCAATCGAACCCGGGACCGTGGCCCAGTTGGCTGATGCTCTGCGAACTGAATTACGGAACTGTTCCATCTTGTACTTGTTATTTTAAGTTTTCAAGTATCTTCTTCAAGAGTGGTTGCAATCCTCCTTTATTTTGTTTCAAATTAGTTCTCCATTTTGCTGTATTATATGAAAATGCAGATAACTCCAATTTGAAATGGGCGGTTCAGTTAGTCTGTTGTATTTATTTGCGGTTATTACTAGGAATTCACTATGGTCAAAAGTCAGACATATTTTATTTCATAAGTCGAACATATAATGAAAGTACATTTTTAAATCATAAGCACCATTAGGTTGTCTCTGGATATAATATAGTCAAACACTATATAATTTCTTCCTCTTCATGTGATTACCCTACCCTTATGTAGGACTTACACCCCCTGGGACTTAAAAAAAGGGGGCCCCCTAGCCTGTGCAGCTACGGGCTAGAGGGCTCCTGTATCTTTTTAGTTCGGTATCTTTTTATATTCCGAACTATTTGCTGTCTTTATTGGTTCCTCAATTACAATGCCACAATAATTTTATATGACAGGAATGAATACACTAATACATAATCTAACTCCTAAACAACAGTTTTCAAATTAATTATTAGAATGCTACATACAATGTAACACGAATGTGGATATACAACAGATAACAGATATGTGGATATGCATATACATAACAGGTATGTCTAAGCATAACCTAATTAAATGTTATCCCCCCCCCCAGTTAATTTCATCTTTACTCCACACTTTCAGTACTACATAAGTTTATAAATATGTGACCTAATTACATTTTATATGTCATCCCCACTTTTTCTTACCAATTTATATATCAAGAATATATAACCTAATTACATATTGCATATGCATAATTACATGCTATCCCATTTTATATAACTAGATGTTATGCCCCCAGTTAATTTAATCTTTATTCAACAATAACAAAATTCATAGAATTTAAAACAGAATACACAGTATATTAACCTAAACTGTTTTACCTATGTCCTAACTAAACTTATGACCAGACATGGGGGAAATTCTCAGCGGAAATGTTCTCTGCGTGAGCATAACTGAACTATGGAACTTTTACGTCACAGAAGGAAGGTCGTATGAGAGGGTGTGCAGTCTCTTCCAATGACAAAGTGGAACTGTGGCGTGAAAAACACGGTGCATTATTGACACTAACTTTCCTACCTCTTTTGTTTACATGCCAATTACAACGGCCCCCGCACTCTACGGTCGATGCGTAGTCAACGGAATGTCCATGTGAGATTTTCTCCCATGTCTTCTTATGACTACGAATGTCATGTCCAGTAGATCCAATCAGGTGATCGTCAAATCCAGTGTTGTCTTCTCGGTGGTCATGGATGTCTTCTAACTTTGATTGCCTCTCTTGTGGAAACGGAATTCGCTAGCTTATGCAGCGCGTCTACGGCATCACAGCAATTGCTGCTCTCTCTTAGACCAAACCGCATGAGATAATCGCCTTAGGGTCCATGTCTCATGATGTAGTGGATTAATCCTTTTGAAGGTTTAAAGTATCTCATACGGAGTCTCTCGACAACATCTGGAAAAATGTCATAGGTTCTCCTACCCGTGGTGCTCGCTTCCCATTCATGTTGTCATTCACTGATAAGTCGTTCTCTAATATCTAGTTCATCTTGCACTGGAGCTCCTGCAATTTGTGTAGCTTGCACCGGGTGTTGATGGCAGGCGGCACGTCTTCTAATTTCCAAGACAAGTGGCTGGATACCTAGGGTGACTAATACGGCATCTGTTGGAGTTGTTGAAAAAGCTCCACTCAAGCAAATCAGTATTTTTCATTGCAGGTAGCGCACTTCTTGTTTGGCAGTGACTAAATACAGTCTATAGGCCCAGGCACTAGCAGCATGGCCCATCATTGAAGTCAGGCTTACATGATCATTCAAGTGAATAGCTCCATAACGGATCGTCCCAAAGTTGCGTGCTAGACGTCCTAGTTTACCCATGAGCGCAAGTGTCTTTTTTGCTGTTTCAGTTATATGATGCCTAAACAACAGGCCCTCTTCCAAGTTAACACCCAGTTATCTTGTATGGTGATGCCTTTGTACTCTTATCCTATTACGGGATATCGCTAGATCTCCTTTTACTTTGTCTGTCAAAAGTACATAGTCTTTACTGGGGAAATTGTCAGCTTGCGCTCCATACATTCCCAATGAAAGACATCCAGGGCATCTGGAGTATGACGTTCCAATACTGCCCTAGAATTACCAGTAATGATGATGGCAACATCATCTGCATATGCAGTGTGTCCACTGACTGCTGAAGTCCAATTTAGTTCATGTAGTATCGGTTCAAGCCCGATATCCCACAGCACAGGCCCGCATACTGAACTCTGAGGACATGCTTTGGTTACTGCTCTCGAAATCTTAAAATCGCGTAAAGTTACCTTTCTACCGTGGCAGTAATCACGAAGGAGCAGACACAGGTTCCCAGGGCAGCTCATACTACGAAGTTCAGCAAATAGGTCGGGCTACCATAGGTTGTTAAAGGCTCCTTCTATACCAAAGAAAAGACCCAGCGCATACTTGGTGTCAGCTTCCTCCACTATATTGATGGTATAATGCATAGCATCCTCACAAGATCTTCCTCTTTGGAAACCAAATTGGGTTAATGTAAGACCTGCTATTTCCCTAATTGTCTACTGCACATGAGTTTTTGCAATAACTTGCTCATGCCATTTAGAAGCGCAATAGGCCTGTATGAGCCAGGTTGTCGAGGATCTTTCTCAGGTGCCTTCATAAGAATAACCAAATTAGCCTCATCCCAACTCTGACACTTTGCCCAACCTCAGGCATTCATTGTAAAGATTGCACAAATAAGGTGTTATGAGGTTAGCAAGGGCTTTCAAAACCTCATTACCAATTCTATCTGGCCCAGGAGCTTTTCTGTTCCTTAGTTGATCAATGTAAATGAGAATCCCCTTCTCTGTGAAAGGATCACGTGTTCCCTCTGTACAATATTCACCTACCATTTGCAGCCTCACCTCTTTTTGCGCCAGGCTGTCTTCCCGGAGGTCGTCTTGGGGAACCAATGTGTCCAGCAGAAGTTCCGTGGTTTCACTCCAGTTCTTCGTGCTTGTACCGTCCTGCCGAAGAAGCATGAAGGGACATAACTCTAAACGTATGTTGCACAATTATGTACGGTACACCCCATGGGTCCCGTCTTCCAACAGCTGTACCTAGTCTATGCGAGTTGCTTGCATAGGCCTCTTTCTTGTGTCTATAATTAGGAGCCACGTCTCACGCTCCTGTGAAGTTCTGGCCTACTGGTATCGTTTCCTAGCATGCCGAGCACTACGTCCAAACCTTTGTAAACGAACATTCTAGGGGGCATTCTGCTTATGCGAGCTAGGTAGGTATGGTTACATCCATTTTGCTCCTGATTGCGTTTTTAATGTTATTAGCCGCGCTTGAGTGTTCATCCCTTCTGAGACCCGTTTAGGCACAGTTAATGCAGCTCTCAACCTACTCCAGTCGGCCTTCCTATAATTGTACCTCCAGGATACCTTTAGTTGCTTATTGATTTGCGCCTCATGTAGTTGAAAAATATGACATTGGGGTCACTCGTGGTGTGCTGGTCAGCCATATTCCAGTTCCTTAAAAGGTTCTCGGCCTGACAATTAGTAAGGGTGACATCTATGTTCACTGTTACCCCTATCCACCCAACATAAGTTGGCGGGTTGCGAGGTTGGTTGGCAATCCGCAATCCCAGACGCATTAGGGTTTTCTCCAATCTAGTGCCTCGTTCATGCCTACAGTGGCTACACCACTGGGGCGATTTGGCATTTGTGTAAATTGTGGGTACCAGTGCAAGATGTTGGTGAACTGATTCCAATTTTTGTAAATGAGGCTCAATCTCCTGACTGGGTTGAAAGTATGCATTCACCAGTCCAATGTGAAGGTCCCTGTACATTAACTCCACACAAGCCATGTGGGTGACGTTGAGTTGTTGCAACTTAATAACACGTGTGGCCCGATTGAAGACCACGATTGCCACCATAGGAGCCATACCAGTCAAAACAGTCCTGGAGGACAGCGGCATGTAGGGAACTATGCCATTGATAACATAGAGTTCCTGAATAGACAGGATATCAATGTTTTTCTTCTCCAAGTTGACGTAATTCTTGGATTACTAGGTGACTCCTGGCAGCATTTATTTGTAGTATATTTAAATTGTCCTCTCTTCTATGGTTGTTGGCGCTATTGGTCATAGTCTGTTCTGGGGATGAGGCGACCCACCAACGCTTTGTACGTGGCACAATTTCTTCCCTTAGGATTTCCACGGGAGTGTTTGTTGCGTGTATTGCAGCCAACACAGATCTCTGCTTGACTCCTTTTCAGGCAGTCCTTCCTGAAGTGTTTTTCGCCACAATGGCCACAGACCTATTTGGCCATGGGGCATTTTTTAAGGACATGTCCTATGTCCTAATAATAGTGGCAGCGTGGTACCACCAGATAGTCTTTTGCCATGTATGACGCAAAATCTAGATAGAGTCATCCCTTTCTTAGAATCGCTTTCCGCTTTTCAGGGGCAACCTCTACAACATGGTGGACTGTCGATTTCTCCCTACGGCCAGTGAGGAATTTGGGTTCACACTCGCTCTGGAAATGCTCCTGATCATAATCAGGGAAATTCTGCTTACGCGTCTTTTCTTAGAGTTTCTCCTGTGTGATCTATCTGGGCACGCCATACCGATTAGCCGTGAACTCCACTTTCGAGGTCTTTCAACAGTAACCGTCTCCTGAAGCCTGGGATGAATCAAGAGTTTCTCCACATCCTCCTCATTCTCCGTACGAATTAGTACTTTTCCACTTCCGGACTTCTTGATGACCTTTATCCGGATCTGGTCCTTTACAGGATGAACAGCTTCAGTTATCCGCATCTGTAGCTGCTCTGCCCTATCATCTACCTTCGAAGTGCAAAGCACCATGTCACTTTGGGATGTCAGGGTCCTCTCCATTGCAAAACCTGTGGTGGTTTTGCTGCCATCATTGCATAGGACGGAGGCTGTATGACGGGTGGTGCTTTAAAGCTGATGTTCTCCTCTCGTAATCTCTGGTTTTCTTGTTCCAACTCTTGAAGTAAATAATGTGCTTTTATAATCTTATCTTATCTTAAAGTTCATCATAAGTTACGATTTCTGACTTTTAGGCAATTTGTCACATTGGTAAAGGACCTCCTCCAGCCCAGCCTTAACAGATGTTGGTGTGCACCTATCTTATCCTCTTCCAGAGAAGGTAAATGGTCCTCGGATGGAGCCGGGGTATCCATCATACCATTCAACATTTCCTCCCTAGTCTTGTTTTCCTGTCCACTAATCTGGTGTTTGTCAATTGCTTCTTGTGTCACTCTATGCTGTTGATCAATTGTAGAGCTACTTCTCGGTTTTGGTTGTCTTCTTGAGTGACATCCGTTGTAACCAGATTGTTCGCTATTGCCCAGTTTACCTTGGGCTTCTCTAATTCTCCAACCGCCACATTAACTGGTGACATTTGAACATCTCTTTGTTCAGATGTCGCTCTCTTGGTTCTTCTGGCCTTTCTGGTATCATAATTGGTGTATCAGACTTTTGGTTCATCATTTCATCACACACAATAATTTACACTAAAAGTGCAAAATGTGAATGGCAACAAACATTGTTATTTTAAGTTCCGTATTTCGCAGTAGATTGAATTATGTCCAAGTAAGTCCACCAGATATTATAGTACTTCACCAAATAAAGCTTAGTAGCTTAACACTGATAGTATGCAAGGCTAAAATACAAAATAACACACAATTACATCAAACGTGTAAAACGTGAAGGGCAACAATGTAATTTCCATATTCCATAATTGTACTTTAGATAGTGTAATAATTCACTGAGGACAAACTTAATAGCATTAAACTCGAGTTCATATAGTACAACTATCAAATTTTACGAGTTTTGCTATGCATAAACAATGCAAATATTTTAGATGGCCTTATCCGTATTTCGTGTAAAATGTTGCTTTCTTTAAATATTATCACTAGGGTATTAAATATATCAATAGTGAATGTTGAACACAAGTTAGCATGCCAGAACAATACCATTACATCGCTCAAAACACAATTCTACAGTTTTAACATGTTATTGTTCAATGTGCTTAGCCCAAGTTGATGTAGAGCACATAGACAAGATTAATCTTGCAAACATTCTGCACAATCCTTTGGTGTCCGCGTTACTAACACTTCCATTGATGTAGTATGTTAATAGACAGAATCTGATTACAATCGTACACAATTAAATAGCAAATTTAAAAATATACTTCGAAAATGAGGCACTGAATGTTCAGAGTTACTAAGCTCAAACCTAGGCCAGCTCATAGGGTCAGATGCCTGTTGGGGAGCTGATCAACCTATGGACCGGTCAGAGTGAAGACCTGGTCAGCAAAGCACCAGGTATAAAAGTGAGGAAGAGAGTGATATGAAATGCAAGCGAAATCGATAATTAGAAAGTTGATGAAGGAGTATTTGCTGGAATGAGTGGCGGGGAAAGTCGGAGAACCCAGAGAAAATCCGTCCAGACGCCGCTTCGTCCACCAAGAATACCACATTCGGGTCCCTGAGATCGAGCCCGGGCCACCTTGGTGATAGGCGAGTGGTCTAACCACTCGGCCACGGCGCCGCCTATTGTAATTTCTTTAATAAAATTGTATTATTGAAAATAATAGTCAGGAGCAAGTCGGAAACAATTATTTGGGCTATATTGTAGGTTTTGATCTTGACAGGGATATAGAAAATAAATATATTTGAACAGGTATGTGGGACCATAACAATAACTCTACAAAACAAAACAAGGAAAGAAACAAAACTAAAGTTTTGTAAGACCATAGTAGTCCCTGTGCTCATGCATGGCAACGAATCGTGGATAATGAAAGAAAAGGACAAAAGGAAATTCCAGTCAGCGGAAATGGGATTTTTATGAAGAATTAAAGAGTGCACAACACTGGGCTTGATAAGAAACGAAACATTCCGAGAGCTCAATATTTATAATGTAAACAACAAAATTGAAGAAAATAAACACAAATGGAAAGAGCACATGAACTGCATGAGTGAGTAAACGATACATCTTTTAATAAAGAGATAAGCAGTAGGGATAAAAGACATGGAATGCCACAGAAAAAAACTAGAATAAAGAAAACATGCGAAGACGGAACAGCCGGAAACACCTAACTCTTGAAGTGAAGAACTTCGACTTTTATAAAAACGCGCTTTAGTCTAAACATTAAGTGTTGTGCAATTGTTCTTCAGAAAAACAATGTTCTGTACGTGTCATCATGCCTTGATGGTCGTTTGAGAACCACTTCTCTAAGATGAAACACGACCAAGAAAAACACATATTGTACCCTCGGCTTCCAGAAGCTTACACCAGTTCCGCTTTACACTTGGTAGAAGTGCTCATACGTAACATTTAATGTTATTAGAATTGAGAAAGCAGATCAAGTGCATTTTTGTCTTCTGTACTACAGTAAGTATTCTATTCCAACCAATACACGTTTTCAGGGTCCCTGAAACCAATAAGCACCTCTTTTTAAGAAAAGGTACAAATGCATGCACGCGAACAGCATAATTCTTTAACAGAAATGCCAGATATGTACCTCTCAAACTTGGTACTAGGTTAGAATTATCTAAGGATGCGTCACGAAGCATTTCAAGAAAAATCCCTAAACCATTACCTTGAAAGCTTTTCAAAATATTTGATTTTCTCAAAACTGCCTGTATCAATTTTTATTAAAATAGCGTGGCAAACTGACACATCCAGTTAGTTTTCTTCTGTAACTTTAGTTTCTCTTCTGAAACTGAAGTACAAATTGCAGTTCTTTTTTATCATTAACTCAGCCTACAGTTCTTACATCTCACAGCTGTTCTGTCTTATCGTGACAATGACGTGTACTTCGCTGTCTTTCTTCTCTCACAAACTGCTTCCGCTTTGCACTACTAAAACTGCTTCGCACAGCAACAACTCGACACGACGACTCGAACTCGCGTCTACAACTGTCTGATGCTACACACGTTCTTTCAACAACGACCGTACACACACACACACAGCTAACAACTGCCTCCTTCAACGCTCACGACTACACAACAAAAACTAGTCATTCTTTTCGCCACCATATTCCCTTATATAGGCGGGAATGACGTAGCACGGATCTTTCTCAAAATCCACTCGAAACTCTCGTAAATAGCCGGCAGCCAGAAATCTCGCTAACAATCTGGAAACGCTTTGTTCTGCCGCATTCATTGTCTTCGGTCGTATATTCACAAGCAGTGATGTGAAGTAGTTTGACCTTGAGCATTTGCGGCGTGCGCCCACAGCCCGCTTCAAAATACTCTTTAAGATACAACCACTACAAAACAAAATGCTTGAATTTTCTGGAATAGTTGTAAAGTCACCTTTATTCTGAACGATTTTTGTAGAATTTTGTTTTGTATAACTGCTAAACCATTAGACATGGACAAAACATACCATACAGAAACATGTAGATCTCTTTAATGCGAGCAATTCATTTTTACTTTCTCTACTACATATATTAAAGTAGAGGAAGTATTGTATTTCACCCAAAAATTCGATGTCAAGATATATATGTTTTGAGGCCTCCTGAATCCCCAGAAAAATATTTTTAGAAAAACGCCCATGTGAGTGTATGTCTGCATGTCAGTCTGTGGACAGCATAACTCAAAAACGAAAAGTCGGTTAAAAACCAAAGTTAGTATTTACGGTTAATGTCTTTCAAGGCTGCGACACGAAGGTTTTGAAGAAAATTCCTCTACCCTACAAATGGAAAATGTTGATTCTCTTGAAAAAGATTAACAATTTTGATTAAAATGCCATATATTTGAGATATTTTTATGAAAAACGAAATATATATTTTGAATTTTCTGGCTATATCCCATTAAGTCCTATTTACTGTGGATGACTTTTGCATAACTTGTAAAGCGTAAGAGAGACCAAATCTTACTGTACAAAAATGTAGATCTTGCTAAAACACACAATTTATGTCTAAATATTTTTTTTTTTTTTTTTTTTTTTTTTTTTCGTAGAGTGAAGCATTTCGGAGATGTTATTTGTATTGGTTTTGGAGAACTTACACCTCTATCAAATGGAACATCGTTATTCATTTTTATATGTTAACCGTGCAAAGAGAACGGAATTTGAAAGCTTTAAAAGATTTGACTACCACTCAAGGCCTACTGTATTCCCATATTCCCCTTGCACCTACAAGGAAATACGTAGTAATTTCTGCAAATGTTTAGCTCAACTAACACGAGGAAGATGTAGGAATAAGAATTATTAAGAGTGGTTAGTACAAGGGTAGAGAAAGTCATGTGAGTGCAATACCAAAGTTTTATACAACAGTTTCAGTATCATCAGCTATTTCGAAATATCTTATTATTGGATTCAGTTTGTCAATATATCGGTATTTTCTAACATTTGTTCTCACGATGCCTTAGAAAGAATATGGAATTTTAAGATCAGTGTATAACGACCAGTTTTTAAATAAAATATAGAATGAATATTCGGGCTTGTGGGCCATGGTCTTGTGGAAATTCTTCTTCCATACGTTTTGTTCGAAACTGCGTTGAACATCATCAATGGTGTGACCGCAGTACTCTGCTACTATCGGCGAACTGATCGGAGGCAGCATTCCAGCATTCGAGAACAGGTCGTACAGGTTCTCCTGTACGGTATGTTTATCTGCACAGCACCTAGCCCCTTATTGCGATTTTATTTATGTTATATTTTTAACACCAAGCTTTTGTGTCTGTGGACATGGTTTCTTCCTGCATACCTAAGTTTGGATGCTGGAAGGGGACAGGAATAGGTGTTGGGGTGAATGACTTGAGTATAACTATTTTCTTTGCAACAATAAGGAAATGTGTGAACCAATATTTGCATCAACTGAATTGAAGTACAAGAATAAATCTACTTATAATTATACTAAGAAATCTTCTACTAAATAGAGAAAGTCATGTGAGCGTAAAAATTACAATTTTGAATTAAATGCTTTAACTATCTAATTCTTGACCCAAAAGTTCAACTTCTTTTTCCAAGACCGATCTTACTTTTCAGGTACATATTCAGTTTTGGGTTCTGTACGGCGTAAACGTTCATTACTTCTAACTCCTTGTGTAAAGAACTAACCCTAACATTAGATTTTCACGTAAATCCTACGCTAATCGCTGCAGGCTAGGAGCAACATCCCAGCGCCCAGTTTCATCGCTATTTCAATAATTTATGGTTGGTTTAAGCTCAGGGGAGAGATTTACTGCTGGAAATCGATAAGCTGAAGCTAACAGGAGGGGTTTCATACAATATACATGATCTAAGAACAGTGTATCTGCTGTTTAAGATATGAGGAAACAGGCACTCTTGCAAACCTTTTTTCGAAAAATACATGCTGTTAACAAGCTAAACTATGATGTAATCTGACCAAAATAATCTGAAGTGTTGTATTCATACGACTTTCTCTAACCACTATTATTTATTTTTATACAGTTTTTACAAATAAGCAATTTTTCTACCTGCTTGACCTTCATCAAGATAAACATATGAAAATCCATTTTTTACACATTTAGTTGTAGGTACAACACGGATGAAGGAAGCGGAATTGACTGATGTTTGCAAGCGGCTCCCATGACATTAGAATTACAAACCTTTTTCGTTACATAATGAGCAACAATGGAATAGCGAGTGCTTAGAATGACGACGTATTAAAAATTCAAACCAATAATAACCATATCTCGAACATAATTGGTTTCGCTATAGGTTATTTTAAAGAAAGTCTGTTTTAAAGAAATCCACATTTTATGTACAATACGTTTCGGCCTATCAATTACAATACAAGCGCATATAACATTTCTTCCAAATGCAGAAGACTTTACAGGAGACTCCTTTAGAGTGGAATATTTGCATTTTATTGGCGCGTAAATATATTAAATATATACATAGTATAATAAAAATAGAGCGATCTTTGAGGATATAACATTTTTCGAACAAAAATATTGTTGTGAAGGATAATTTGGGTTGCAGGAATTTGGTTGAAAGTCTTCGTGCTGCATCTTTGGAGCATACTTAACTCATGACTGGTAGCTGACCCCTACCATTGTCTTTCCTGTTGTGCATACAAATAAATTTTGTGGAGTCCAGGGGTCCAGGAGTGAGTACAAGTCGCCTGGGTTAACCCAGGCGGATGGTAAGGTGGCCGCGGTACCTATCCGTTTAATTACGGATTTACTCATGAGGTAGTATAGGTTATGTTTAATTTTACAAGCTTTAGCGTAATGTCTTGAATGGTGCAGGTTAGTTTTCTATGTTGTCACTGGCGGTGGGATGTGTCAGATCTTGGATGTCTAGCCATCCGAGCGACCACTGCCCTACTGCTTACTTCGTTGGCCGCTTGTGGAACCGTCGAGCAATGCAGTGCCAGTGACAGGAAACCGAGAGGAATAGGTGAAGGGTGTGGTGGTGCCAAGTGTGATTACATTTGGCGGTTTGGGTGTTTGAAGGGATAGCGGTAGTTACCAGTCAAGGCCGTCCTTGGGCAAGCGGTAGCTCTGCCGCCGTCTAGGTAGGCGATGATCATACTGCCCCAGAGTGTTGACCAACTGGTTTGGGTTGGGTGTGAATTTGGCATACATTGTGCGAGTCCTGTCCCGCACGACGTCCACAATATATGGTATGTCAGAATAAGTGTGGAGGATATGTGATGGGAATCTACGGTCGGTATCGTAGATCATCCTAAGCGCCCAGTTCTGCATGGCCTGCAGCCTGCGGATGGTGGAACGAGCCACCGTATCCCAGACCTAGCACCCGTACAGAATCAGGGGCGGGACGATTGCACGGCACAAGCGTAGTTTCAGGTGAGTAGGCATGGTTGAGTGGAGTATGGGATATAGCTGTCTCAGGGCGCCATGTCCCAGACCGACCTTTGCTCTGACATGTGGAGTGAAGGTTAGACCACGGTCAAGTAGTATCCCCAGGTATTTGGCGGAGTTAACCTAGGGGATTCTTCTCCGCCGCAGTGCCAGGGATACACCCGGCCGCCATTTTCGAACTTTGCCCAATAGAAGAACCTGACTCTTCTGTGGGCTAATGGCCACTCTCCACTGTTCACTCCACCTGCCGATGGCGTTAAGCTGTCGCTGTAGTGGAGGGAAGCAGTACCGAACATTTTTGTTGTGTGCCAGTATGAGGACGTCGTCTGCATACTGGCGCGTGTGCAAATGATATTTATATCAACAGCTTTACAGCTTGATTTCATAGCATATGTAACCTGTAACACCGCCAGGCGTGGCAAGCTTCTGATTGGATGCTGTGTTGATCAGGTCTTCCTGCCACCGACCATTAAATTTTTTGTCAATAATAAATACCAAATTGGGTACTTATTCGAGTGCTTTTTGAGCTATGCTGCTTACTCACACACGGACAGACGGACACACGGACACACGGACACACACACACACACACACACACACACACACACACACACACACACACACACACACACACATTCTGAGCTTGTCTAGTTATCCCTGAAAGTTCACTAATGTGACTTCAATTCTCACTATGACTTCGCTAATACCGCTCGCTGGAACGTCTAAACAAGGCTTCTCTAATCTTTCGCAGTGGCAGTTCTCACAATCTCACTCGTAGAAACAGTGCTTTACGCCGCATCAAGAACAAGGACTCTCTATCTCATTCACTCATTGACTCACTCATTCGCTCACTCAAGAACACGCTTATTTGTATAAAAGTGAGGGAGTCTGTGGAATATGCCGGCTGTTCCAGAAGGATATGTTTATCTCTAGATAGCACTTCTGGCTTTTACGTCTGAAGAGCGCTACTGCGTCTACTTATCTCTTTAACCGGTCATTCGTCTGCCACGTTCCATGCGATAACCTTGGGTCACAAAGGCGTCATAATACGTATTTATGTGTATGCATTTTAATATTAATGGAATTAAATTACTATTGATTCCTAAAATATGAACACTAAGCAAGGATGATAAAAGATAGAACTGTTCATGTTCTTTGAGTGGCTTGCAAATGGCAAACGCTTCCCTTTCTCACGGCCTGCCAGAGCTAACTGGGATTTCTTTTGTTTTTTGTACAACATACCAAGTGGCAATGTCAAAGAACGGTTATCTCATTAGGATAATTCTGCCTTTGTAACGGTTACTATCGGTTGGTATTGTTAAAAAATAATATTCAGAATTTACATTTGAAATGAACATGTTAACATCCAGCTTTATTTAGCTGTATAATTAATTTAAATACTAAACTGCTATGATACATTGTCTACCTAAAACATACTTTCTGCGGGCGTTGTTAAGTGCTGTTTATTTAACAAATCTACTTATTATGAAAAGTATAAACAGCATTTAAAGATTATGCAATTAAATAATTCACAAATGTGTACATAAAATATAAGTATTGAGCATACAATCAGTATAAGCACACGAATTGTTATTTTTTTTGTATTAACGAAGATTTAAAAATATGTAAATGAAAAGAAAACCGATTTGCAGATTGAAGCCAAATATGGCCTCATTTAAATGACTCACATTGTATAGGCTACTCCGGCAGCAATGATTCTATTATTCAAAGACAGTACACTAATTAAATACGTCTTCAATCTGTCTACCTTATCTGCAGCTACCAGAATCCGAATGAAATAAAACTATTTGTAGCACAAATCAAAGCTTGTCTTCACATACTTGACACTATCCGAATGCATTTACAACGATCACTTCCAGGAACCATTAAGAACTGCCATTAGGAGGATTCTCAGTTTTGAAAAGTCGCAGTATACTTGAGACCAACCAGTGAATGCTGCAAGCCCAAATGAGAATTCGTCCATTACAACACCTCACTCGGTAAGGGATAGGCACTCTCATTAGAGATGGCGCCACTTCAGGGAGTTGCTTCCCTGTGACTTTGATGTAGCAAGTTCCTGTGCCACCGGGGATTAGCGCTGGAATGGGATCTTTCCCTAGGGAAATATCTGAAGATTGTAATGATAACTGCTACACCAAGGTGATAAAAGTGAGATGGGATAACACTGTCTGCGATTTGCTGAACAGAAGTTGCTAGTGGAGTTTTAAAATAACCTGTCAGCTTGGATGCGTCCAGAGGTTAAACCCTTCTTCAGGTACGTACACCTTATGTTACCTTCAGAATGCCTAGAAGGATATATAGCATAGACACATGTTTGACGTACGAAGAGAGCAGTGCTTTTTATTTGTCTGCCATAAATAGAAAACTGCTAATCAGTTTACTAGTTATTCAAGTTGATTGAAACAACGAAATACTGTTGCAACTTTCTGATGGTTTGGCTCAGCTTATAGAGGTTAATAAACAGTCCTTAAGTTAGCGGTTCTAAACTGTGAAGAACAATCATTTCCGCATTTATATAGCTCTTAAAGTGAGACATAATCCGAGACGTAAAAAGATCCAAATCGAATCTTGAAATAAATTATTAAAAGCATACCTACACAATAGTAATAACAGCAGTTTTGATATGAACTTCTAACATATATTGATAGGAAAGTAATATCTGCTAAACCTATATATCCTGCTAATCTTGAGGTAGATATTCTTAGCTTTTTGGAATTAAAAGTAGAGCATATTTACTTGGGATTATTTTAGAAAAAATGGAATAACATAAAACAATTTCATTAGTAATTGGGGTTGGCGATTTCCTCCAAAATGTTTATTTGCACTACATATTGATTTCATACTAGGCAGTAAATACCACAGTTGACAACTTTACACAACAATAATTGTTTTTCCCATTGGGGTTCAAAAGACCCACGTCAAATAGGCGAGTCCGGGTGATTCATGCTTAATGTCTCCGACTATTTCTATCCACTAGCTCATGGTACCGCAGGAATGCAGAGACCCATTACGAAGTACACAATTCCAGATAAACAGCGATATCTGAAGCTCAGCTCGTGCTTTGTTTATCTTTTCAATACGCTCTCGTCAATCTGATGTTACTATCTACCAGGCTTATATCCATATGTATGGCACATACCTAATTCTCCCGCTTTCTCGCAAATTGTTGTTTTAATCAGATAGTGGTACCTTCAAGGCACGAGTTCCATAAGTACTTTCGTTATATTTTGTTTTGAAATTTTCTATATTTAAAGTCCAGCTATGAAATTACTTTCCAAAGCAAACTTCGCCTGCATGAAAAATTTATCTTTTCCTAGACGGCAGGCAGCAATTTAATTACAGTAATTAAACTTTGTTTGAAAGGTCTTAGTCTAAGTAATTTTAAAGCTTGATTCTGCCTTGGGGATCAGCTACTTCATTTACAACACTAAAATGTTGAGCGGCAGAGCTTTAGCTAGGGTGTAGGAGCAACCAGGACGAATATCGCAATAGTCGACCAAATGAGGTGACCTTGCCATAAATAATTGTAAAGAAAATTCACAAAATTACATCGAAAATTTGGACATGAGAAAGTTGTGCACAAGATGCGTGCTGCGTTTGCTCACAATGGAACAAATTCAGTCTGACGGTCTTTCGCCACAATAAAGCTGAGCTTTAGCGTCCATTCATAACCATGGATGAAACATGGGTCAATCACTTTTTTTCCTGAAACGAAGGAACAATCGAAACAGTGGACTGAAAGAGAAGAATTGGGTTCAAAGAAGACGAAGGCAGTTCCATCTGCAGCCAAGGTCGTAGCATCACTTTTTGGGATACACATGGAATAATGTTCATTTATCTTCATAAAGGAAAAGCAATCAATGGTAAGTACGAGTATTATGCGAACTTGTTGCAGCGTTTCAGTGGTGAAGTCAAGCAAAAACGGCTAAGTTTAGCGCAAAAGAAAGCGTTGTTTCATGAAGACAATGCACCATTTCACACGTCAATTATCGCTATGACCAAAATTAATGGGCTAAAGTTCGAGTTGCTTCCTTATGCACCCTATTCGCCAGATTTAGCCCCACTGATTTTGTGTTTCCAAACTTGAAGAAACGGCTTGGTGCTAACAATGAAGAGGTGGAGTCTGCAGTTGATGGCCGTTTTGCAGAGCTCGACGGTTCTCGCTATAAACAGGGTGTCAAAGCTATTGAGTATCGCTGGGGAAATTGTATTGAGCTAAAAATAGAATATATAGAGAAATAAAGATGTTTTTTTCGAAGCTCTTTGTGCTTTTTCGTTAGATCGCGTACTTCTAGGACAGCCCTTGTAGACTAGGCGAAGTGTACGTGACCATCCCACTGCAACCTTTATTGTGTTTTCCTTTTTCAACATCTCCTGCTTTTAGTTTCAGAACATTTATGAGTACGGAAGAAGCTTGTTTATTGCCAATGATTCTTTGCGTATTTATATTCCATGTTTTGCAAAAAGAAAGGCAGGAAGAGATACAAAGACCTATTTGAGCTTATAAAATTCCTGTATATCCAGAAACAAATATACACATGAGAAAATACAACACTCGTGTATTTCCTTAGCTCCTGTTGAAACGTAATTGTGGGACGTTTCAGCTGATGGCAGACATCAATATCACAAGCAGCGATTGAGGATAATGCTGCTATTATAATGGGCTTGAGTGCATGTGATTTATGTATCATATTAAAGAGCATGTGAGCAGATGAAACAAGGGTAGATGTAACTATAGTTCAGGATTTAAACACAATACGAGGGCGATACTGAACATTTTTTTGAAATTCAAACAAGGATTAATTTAAAAAAATGTTTTTCTCGTTATTCCCATTTAACATAAATATATGTTTGCATTCAATGAAACCAGTCCTTAAAGCAAAGATGTCACTTTTCCTGGCGCACTTTATAAACCAAGGAGTTATAACAGTGCACTGATTCATCCGATGAAGAAAAACTTACTCCACGCATTTTATCTTTACTTTTTAGAAACAAAAATAAATCACAAGGTGCTAGGTCAGGGCTGTATGGTCCACGGTGCTGACCTTTAGAGCATTCAGATGCCCACTTGTTAGTTTTGCTTTATGAGACAATGCATTGCCATTATGTAAAAATGTCTCCTTTCGGGCGTTTTTCACGAACTACTTGAAAACCTTGCAGTAAACAAACTTCTTGGCAATAACGATACGTCTACCTTCTAATGCTATTGTAGGAATATGGACACTGTAAGGGGCAGGGAAGGGAAAGCTACCATCATCTTACCAGCACAGCAAAATCGTGGGACTTTTGTAGTTTAAGGTTCCGTTCTAAAGGTTCATAGAGCCGACTGACATTTATTTTCAGAAAAATAATAATAAATCCAAGACTCATCACCAGTAACGACATTACAAATCAAATATGAAGTGCCACTTTGGAATGTTTGCAGACTTTTTTCCCCATCAGTCAAAGCTTTGATGTTTTTGATCGGGAGTCAGTTTATGTGGAACCCATCGACAACAAAGTTTTATAGTTTTATGGTTTTATGGTTTATGGTGTCTAATTGTTGATGCAAAATATTTTGGATCGTAGAGCAGCAACAGCAGTTCTTGGGCGTCTTTCACGAAATTCATTACCAAGAAAAAAATATCTTTCGAATTTGCTTACCCATAATATATTTTTGCCTTAGATGATTCTTCGTTGCAAAATACATTTCTTCACATTGTTTAGGCGATAATGACGATTGATGTGGATGATGTGGAGTCGTCGCTCCTCCACTCCACTCTCCTACGCCGACTGCTGCTTTCTGGTGTGTTCTGCTCCGGCTGCTCTGACATGTGATCTTAACTTCAGGGTATGCGTGAGTGTTTGCGAATAAAACCAGAACTTCGTTGAAACACTTTTATTCTCCCAAAATAAGACTGCGTGAGATTTGCCGATCGTTATTAAATACGTTGAGTCGTTACCGTGTCTTTACTAAGACCGAAGATTGTTAATATTAACTATAATGTGTCCTCACACTTGAGGATCCGGAATACAAGTCCCGTAGCTGAGATGCTCGCTCGGCGGTATGGGCGGCACGTGTACTGCCCCGTCGGATTCTGGAGGGCCACTGTACTGCGCCGTCGGGTTCTGGAGGGCAACTGTACTGCCCCGTCGGGTTCTGGAGGGCAACTGCCTGCTCCGTGCGCTCCCGGTCAGAAGTCACCTCTCACTTCCCCTCAAAAAACCCTCCAAATTCATGGCGCGAAAACTCCGCGTCATGACGCTCTCAACGCTCTTCAGTTCTTAATGTCCCTACGAAGGGTTTCGAAGAAGTCTCCGCGGCCATCCCTTGTTCACCTACTCAACACCTGCGCTGAGCGATTTCCAGGAAAACCGGTATACCTATGTATCAGGCTGACTACCTGGAATTTACCACTAATGACTTGCCTGCAACAGTACGCCCCTTCCTACAATTTTAACCGTAACTAATCCGTGCCAACTCTGTAGCTTTATATATGTAATGACTTTAACATTTCCTGATTATTTAATTCTGCCATGGGACGCAGTATTATGTCCATAATTATGGCGTTCACAATTTCGGCTTCACGATCTAAAATCGTAAAAAATATAGCCTCGAAATTTTCTCTAATTAACTAAATTTTTGGATGATCACAAACATTTTGAATTATGATAATTTAGAAACTATGACAGCAAATCTAACATACTCTACGGCAATCAACTCATAAAATGTATTAAATAGCTGTCAAAATTAACCAAAAATAACTTGTTTCAGAAACATGGCGTTCTAACATTTACAAGTATCGTTCTGTTAAATCAGAAGTTATGGCAGTTTCGTTTACTAAGTAAGCGAAAAGTCCTTATAAAATGTCCAAAGTTTAATTTCTATTTTTCTCTCTCTGTGTCTGAA
This sequence comes from Tenodera sinensis, assembly GCA_030765045.1. Lineage (NCBI taxonomy): Eukaryota > Metazoa > Arthropoda > Insecta > Mantodea > Mantidae > Tenodera > Tenodera sinensis. The sequence goes on along the minus strand of CM060969.1, from coordinate 82,995,396 downwards.
GTTAAACGGTGCCCAGAAGTGTGCATAGCTAAATGATGAACGTGGCCAGTAATGGGTATCTGTTCAACGAGGGCACCTTTAAATCTAGGTATAGGTGATTTATGGCTTAACATAAGACAGATAAGCTGTTCACTTGTCCAGGTAAACATCGGAAGCGTTATCGCCAAGTTTGTCCAGAAGTTTCACCATCTGGAACGTTCTGGAACGGTGTGCAAATTTCCAATAGATACATAAGCAAGTGGTCTCGCAGGTTCAGTCAGTAGTCCCACGATGTTAGTGAATATGTATGAGTTAGGGACCCAGCAAGTGAGCCAGTGAGCTGGCGAGTTTCACCATCTGGAACGTTCTAGAACGGTGTGCAAATTTCCAATAGATACATAAGCGAGTGCTGTCGCAGGTTCAGTCAGTAGTCCCACGATGTTAGTGAATATGTATGAGAGTTAGGGACCCAGCAAGTGAACCAGTGAGCTGGCGAGTACATTTCTGTTATAATGAAAAGCAGAGAGAACCGTCCGGAAGAAGATGATGATGCGCTGTGCCTATTTCATTACGTTACGAGGGAAGTCAAGGGATGTGGTGATTGAACCAGTGAACTAACAGTTTGAATTAAGGACAGTCTCAGCGAATGTTGAATTGGCTTATTAAGCGACAGTGAAAATGAATGAACTGAAGTTGAAGACCTCGACGAAGTCACACTATGCTCAAAAGTCAGCAAGAACATTTACAATATATAGAAAAGTATGTTTATTTCTAAAATATTGAAGACATAATATTCAAATTAATCGAGATTAACATCTGTATAAATGTATTTATTACACATTTCCTTGTAGGGAAAATGGGAATAGGAGAATACAGTGGACTTAAGTGATAGTCAAGTATTTTACGAGCTGGTCGATATATGATGGTTTTGAGATTCGCTCTCTTCGAATGACTACAAAAAAGCGAACAATGACTCACCATTTGAGAAAGGTACAACCAATAACTTAAAATGATTTGACATAATGTCGCGAACGCAAGTTGCGACTGGAGATCATAGCTTTGGGGGGATAGGTAGAGACAAATACTTGGCTGCGATTAACTATTTATTATACTGAGTATAGAATACAAGTATGACTGACATGGATCTTGAAGAGACCTTAAATATAAGACATAGACATTATATAAGTACGGTATTCTTTTAGGCTCTTACCTTTGAAGATGGTGTGTGGACTGTTCAGAGGGTTGACGGACGTGGCCCTCCTGTGGCAGCGCTCTAATTCCGTCGAAAGACTCCCCCGGCCTCAGATCTCTATTCCCTTATATAGGTCATTGCCACCCACGGGAGACCCAATCATCGTAACGTCCCTTATACCATATAAGGTCGGGCTACGCCCGACGCCTAGTTTGAGTTGGCCAATCAGGAATGAGAATTCCAATGTTCTAGAATTTCCTGTATGATGTATTCCGAGCAAAGTGCATTTCTGATACCGTGCAGAATCGCACGTAGACCATCAGGAACTGATGTCAGGGTAAGTCCCCTGGGGTTTCACTGGAAGTGGTACCCGCAATGTTCCTGTCACACCATCCATCCTGTTATGAAACATTGGCCACGAACGAGAATTTATATAATTTAGAAAATATATGAGTTAATCTGAACTAAGGGAATAGTTTCTCTAAATAAGATTCCGAAGAATAATATGTGTCTATACATCCCTCAACAGTCCACGTGACAATAAACTGTGTGCTCTTAATGAGATTGACATTGTTTCTGCAGTAAAATTTTGTCTGTGTCTTAAGTAAACGTCATACGAGAAGCTATTCCCAAAAAATTTAAAACATTAATTTAAGTTGTCTTAACAAGATGTTTAAAAATAAAGGCATATAAGATTTAAGGCTCACTATATGATTTTTGAAACCACTCCTCGAAAAAACAGGAGTTTTAATTTAATTGTGTCAATCATGGAAAAAAAGTGTTTAGTCTTGTGCCTACAATGAAATGTGCGATATAACATTTATTACAAAAATTTATCTCGATAGTGGATAGAAGAGTAAGCTTAGCGAGATCAGATCTAAAAGTTAAGCAAGATCAGATCTAAATCAGTAGAAATGTGTGTGAGAGTAACCACATACTTTTAAAATATTTCTTTCTGTGAGATTGTAATAAATTCCCCTGAAATTCATTTAACTGTATTTTAAGAAAGATCAATATAATCTCTGTGAACAAATAAAGTTTCTAATGTCTAGCTATCCTTACCCGGGAGGTATATTGCAAAAATGCTAGAGAAATAAATAGGTGCTCATACAGAAAGGAGAACCTAATTCCCTATTGCCTATGTTGCATTGCTCAAGCATAGAAACATCAGGATATGCTACTTACATTTGAATTTTACTCATTAGACAGAATTGTTCACATTCACGTGAGGGAGAATGCAAAATGCATAGGAAAATTAGTTCCTATTCTGTTCGCTTAAATAATAGGTAACTAAGGATAAATGCCCACTTGTGTTTACTTTAGAAGTCAAAAGCCTACGATGAATAGACTATACCAGGTTGAAGGGGAAAAATCATCTCTTAAGAGGCATATTGTAAAACAAGAATGAAAGCTCCATTTCAGTCTTTGAATGATAATTTCATCAGAAGAAAACTAGTTTAAGATGCTTTTCATCATACTGGAACTCAAGCAAGGAACGATTAGGCCAACTCTTATTGAATTACATGATAGGACAATAGCTAATTTAAGTTTATCATCTTTAGTATTTGCTGTCATTAGAGTTATTCTTTTTAAACTGCTGAAGTTAGACACTTCGCCACTCACATAGCTACTTTTCTTCCCTCTTATCGGATATTGTGCAAGAATAAAGCGGTTAGCTCTTGGTCCCGCTTATCTAATAGAAAAGTAAGTGTTATATTTCCAGTCCTTAAACCATTAAATTCTATAACATATTTTAGTTCATTAGTTCTCATTGAAATACTTCGATATGCACCTCAAAGTTGTCACAAGTAATAGCATAACCCTCTGACCTAAGGTCAGATCATCGAATGATAGTCACCTGAACTATTTCGTAAATAAAATATGAACTACAATACTATATCGCAAATATTTGAGTAGAAAATGTTAAATTCTATAAATAACAATCTAAATATGTATTTATTTCGATTAGCGCAGTTCTACTTCCTGAGCACAGTAAACCCAAGAATTTCATGTATGTCGATCTTCTCTTGTTATAACAGAACATCTGTTTACACTTATAAATGTCCCTTTATTTTTAACATTAGCAAATAACCTTTCTTCTGGAGAAATACATTAATTACTAAAAGAACAATTGTTGAAAACACATTTGTCAAATTGAAATGGAGTGATGTTTTCATTGTTACTCTAGTGTAATGTATAATACGTTGTTTTCAGTATATACAATATATTGGGATACAATTGGCGACTAAACAAAAGAATGACCTAGTGATAATTTACACAAAACAATGAGTAGTTGATAGAAAGCGGTAGAGGGTTTATACAAAGGGGGACACCTCGCGCCCCTCGACCAACGCAGGTCTGTTGTGGTTAACATCCCCCAGGAGGCAAGGATGAAGTGATGGAATCTCAAGGTGCCGAGGGCCGCAGCCAGATGGGCCACAGAGATGTGCGGAAGTCCCTGTGTTGAGATTCATCCTGGCGCTAGACCCCGCCGAGCAGCCACCACCACGGGTCCAAGCATCCCCCGACGGAGGACAAGGCCATCCAAACGCCAGTTAGTACCGAGAACAGCAGTTACCATGAGCAAGCATCCGCGCCATCTGCCCAGCACCGCCAACAGCAGTCGCCTGAAAGCGTACCTGAAAGATGTTAAAGAAAGGAATGAAGGGAAATAATTGTGGAAACGAAGCCGTGATATGGAATTAAGCATCCCAGCATTCGCCTAAACGGCAAGGGCAAACCACGGAAAACCCAAGTAAGAGTCCGTGGTTGCCAGGGATCGAAACCGGGACCCCCGAATTTGAGTCGCACATGTTGCTGCGGCGCCACCCCGCTCGGAATAACCAGGTAACAATTTAACACCTCTATGTATGAAATAACCATATCTAATAGGTAGTTATAAAGCAGCACTTTGGGCTTTTCCTTAGGTTTATAACGTATTTTATTGCTTCATCCATATACATAAACTCATATTTCCGCTTCATCACTTAAATTTAAGGATTGGTTGTGAAAATACAAAGTTACTCTATCTCTTTGCTTTCTCTACTCCGTTTAGTAAAGTAGAGGAAGTATTGTATTCCACCTAAAAATTCAATGTGGAGATTTCACCGAAAATATATGTTTTGAGACCACTAAATCCAAAACAAGCATTTTTAAAAACAAATTCGCGCCGCGCACACGTGTGTGTATGTATGTGTGTGTGTGTGTGTGCGCGCGCGCGCGCGCGCGTGTGTGCGTGTGTGTCTGTGTCTGTGTCTGTGTGTCAGTCTGTGGACAGCATAACTGAAAAACCAAAAGTCGGTTAAAAACCAAAGTTGGTATTTAAGTTTAATGTCTTTCAAGAAACGCGACACGAAGATCTTGAACAAAATTCCTCCACCCTAAACTACCCTTTACATGGAAAAATTTTTTGAACCATTTCAGAGACATTCTTCGTTATTAAGTTTTGGAGAGCTGTACTTCTGGAGAGCTGTACCTTTGGAGAGCTTTTTACTTCTGTAAAATGGAACATCGCTATTCATTTTTACTTTGTCTATTACGTTTAGTAAAGTAGAGGAAGTATTGTATTCCACCCAAAAATACGATGTCGAAATTTCACGAGAAATACATGTTTGAGGCCCCTGAATTTTTAAAAAAAAAAAAAAAAAAAAAAAAGCATTTTTAGAAAAGGGTCCGCGTGTGTGTGTGTATGTGTCTGTGTCTCTGTCTGTCAGTCTGTGAACAGCAGAGCTCAAAAACGAAAAGTCGGCTAAAAGCCAAAGTTTGTATTTAAGTTTAACGTCTTGAAGGATGCGACAATGAAGATTTTAAGGAAAATTGCACTACTTTAAACTTCCCTTTACATGGAACTTTTTGCGAAAATTTTGATCTTCCTGAAAATGGCTCTAACGATTTTAATTAAAATGCCATAAGTTTGAGATATTTTATGATAAATTAAATTTATATTTTGAATTTTCTTACTATAGTCTATGAGGCCTTATTTACTCTGGATGTCTTTTCCATAACTGGTAAACCTTAAGAGATAGACCAAATATTACCATACAAAAAAATATAGATCTTGCTAAAACACAAGATTTATCTCCAAATAATTTTGTTTGTAGAGTGAACCAGTGAGTGAGTGAGTGTATCGGGTTTAAGGGCCCGTCGACAACTTGGCCATTAGGGCCCCGAGTGCAGGTCAAGTGTTAAATCATCACTCATAAAAAACTAAAAAACCGAAACTTAAAATAGATAAAAACAGCTAAACTCAGCTATTAAAACGTTCCAGTTAAAATGCTAAATACTGAAGCTTAAAATTGCTACAAAGTAAAAACTGTTAAACTCGAAGCGCTAAAACGTTAAAAAACTAAAAGATAAGGCAATCTAAAAGCTAAAATCTCCGAAATAAAATCTTACACTTGCTTCATAAAATCGATTGCGGAACAAAACCGCAGCACTGTATTTACAGCTACTGGGTCGTTGCCTAAAACTAAGCACAGTGTAAGGCCCAGGCCAACGAACTGGCGCTCACGAGCGTATCGCGGACAGAATGAACCATTTCGGAGATATTCCTTGTTATTTGTGTCAGTTTTGGAGAACTTATACTTCTATCAAAAGGAACATCGCCATTCCTTTTTTATAAGTTAACCGTGCAAAGAGAACGGAATTTGAAATCTTTAAGGGATTTCGCTATCACCAAAAGCTACTGTATTACAATTTTCTCCTTGTACCTACAAGAAGATAAGCAATAAGATATTTTCTGCAAATGTTTATCTCACTTAACACGAAGAAGATATAGAAATAAGAGTTTGTAAAATGGTTACTCGTAAAAGAGTAGAGAAAGTCATGTGAGTGCAACACATCAGATTTTTATGTGCTAACCGTGCCAAGAGAATGGAATTTGAAAGCTTTAAAAGATTTGACTATCGCTCAAAGCCTACTGTATTCCCACATTACCGTTGCACGTGCAAGAAAACGAGCAATACGATAACTTCTGCAAATGTTTATCTCAACTAACACGAAGAAGATAGAAGAGTAAGGGTGTGTAAGAATGGTTAGTACATGAGTAGAGAAAGTCATCTGACTGCAACATATCAGATTGTTTTCTTTCTTTTCTTTTTTCAATTTAACATCACTACGAAGTCAGTTCCTGTAAAAGAACAGCTTTGCAGAGACATAAAAAAGAGCATACATTCTAATTTGCGGAGGTCTGACCTCATTTGTCACGTATGATTTCCCACCCACATCAAGTGTAGCGCGCCCGTACAAAGAAAGTTTTCAACAAATAGAATGTTACTATAAATTAGCTTGAATTTGAAAAATATTAGAGGAATGAGATTAATACGTTTATATTATCGGCTTACAATTAGACTATTCATTCAAACATACTTTTTTAAAGTATGAAACAATTTTAAGCAAGAAATCCTTTTTGTCTAAAGACTTAAGTTTTTATTGAATATTTGGTTTATGCAAACCTGGATGGGCTACCAGTATGAAAGATTTCCCAATTTTTCTATTCTCACACTGAAGAACTGACCAGAACTGGGACGTCTGCACGCCAAAGAGCTCTGCGCCATTTATAATATGATTAATTTATTATGTTTATCACTCGGATTGTTATAGGTGCTTTGAAATGGACGATTCAAAGGGAATAGCAAAATAAACACTCAATTAGTGATAGTATATATTGTGGTGCATTGCATTGTTTATGGCCACTGAACGTCAATCCAGATTACAGGAATGAACGACGGGGTACAGGAAAACTGCGTAGGGCTGATGATATGGAATGATGACTCTTGGCAACACTGATTGTTTTAGGTGCCGTCTGGGTTTTCACTAGCAAGTTCTACATAATCTACTTCAGATATTTTATCATAGGAGTGTTATTTACGTTGTTTACAGTGACTTGATAATTGCGTCTCAGAAAAAAAAGTGGAATTAACTCGTGAAAATGTTCATGCGATGATTTATTACTTTTCAAGTTGATTGTCAAGACAAGAGTGCATCGATCTATTTGCTTTGACATTTGTGATGAAGCTCCATCCTTTGCCACAGGGTAACGCTGGTATAGGAGTTCAATCGTGGCCACCGTTCCTCAATGACGAAATTAGTGAAGGTCGTCCAACGTCAGTTCTTGTGCCAGAAAACATTGATTGTGTGCAAAATCTGATAATGCAAAACCGTCATGCGACATACTGTGAGATAGACGCAACCCTAGGCATTAGTTTCACCAGCATAAAATATTGCACGAGTATTTGCAGTGGTTTGCTCTCGTTGGATCCCTGATAATTTGACGCAATCTCAAAAATATGCTTGTGTCTATTGGTGCACACAAATGCTCAAGAAGTAGAACAGCAATGCTTCAAAAGACATATATACGATTATAAAAGGCAATAAATCGTGGATCTATGCGCATGAACCGGAGCGTAAACAACATTCGACTGTATGGGTATTTCTAGATGAACCAAATAAAAAAAAAAATAAATAAATAAACAGAACTGTTTGCTCACGAAGCACGTCGAAAAATATGGTCACCTGTTTTTTTTTTTTTTTTTTTTTTTTTTTTTTTAAGAAAAATTGGTGATGTGGCAACAGTGCCGTTAGAAAAATACACAACCATTTGTTTGTCGGAAGTCTTCGGTGAAATAAGGAAAAAACAAACAGGTACTGTCGGATTGTTCTTGATCAAAACAATGCGAGCGCACACACATCTCATCTAACAACCGACTATTTCAACACTCAAACAATGGAATTGATGGTTCATCCACCATACAGTCTTGATTTGGCACCCATTGACTTCTTTTTGTTCCCGAACCTCAGGAATAAAATGCGTGGACAACGATTTTCGTCGGCAGAAGAAGTTGTTGATGCGTTCAAAAACCACGTTTTGGAGGTGTCTCAAGCAGATTGGAAAAAATGCTACAACAAACTATTCAAACGTAAGCAAAAGTGTTTTGATCATAAATGAGAATATTTGGAAAAACAATAAAGCAGTTTTCAATGACAAATTACTGTTTTATTATTAGGCTCAAGGTATAAATAGTGGACCTCTTAAGAAGGAAAAAGTTATCTGTTTGTATGAACCTGATATAAGAACATTTTGCGTCAACTGAAGTAACACACTTATTACAATAGTAGTTTACATTTTGAATGCGTACTCTAGAAAAATACATTTTATAAAGGAAAAAAATAAATCGATTGGAAAAAAAAAAGTCGGACGATAAAGGAGAGAACCTAACACACACTAACACGAAATAAAGTTGTTTCTGAAAATTTCTTTATTTTATGCTAATCACACGTTTTGTATATGTTACTGACTTCAATATTGGTACTTCTTTTAGGAGTCTTCTTGTAAAGTTTCATCTGTCACAATCTGTTCCTTTTTCATTGTTCTTTATATTTTATGGTTATTCAGTGCATTATTTCCATTCATCTTTGCAAAAGTCTTTGCCTTGTTTGGTAAACTTTATTTTCTTCCATGGTGAACTATGTTTTACTTTTCATTTTCTCCATAAATGGGCTTGAGCAACAGCTAGAGGATTTTCTTCCATTATAGTCTTGTTCAAAAGGTTGTTAAAATACACATCCTTGTTATAACTTCTGATCACCATGAGCAAAAGTATTTTGTAATTAAAAAAAGAAAGATAGTAATGATACTTATATATTTATTTTTAACACGTGGAACGAATGTGGTTTACGGTTTTCATGAAATTCTATACCTTTTGGTCGCTTTTTTTACCTGCGTCAAATCCATTGTAATACAACACATCAAACATCAATACACCTCTGTGTTCTTAATATTCATCGTTTTCTTTGGTATTTTCTATACGTTTCCGAATATTAAACATTGCATTAAATAAATTATATGGAGTCTACTATTTCTATTAATCTCCTAGAAAAAAAAACACAATTACATTGCTGACTACAGACACATGTAACAAAAAGACAAAAGTTTTAGGGAGGAAAGAACCATCTAATAATTCAAAGGGATAACGCTAGAGAAGTCGTACATTTATATTATCTACCAAAGGAATATCTAAAAATACCGAAACATTAATAAGGATGGAAGGGTGGTACCAGAGTAGAAATACTCCCGAGATAATTTAACTTTTGGTTGTGTAGATCCTTGTTAAACTTTTTAATGATCATTTTCAGGAGAACGCAAAGAAGAAATCCATGCTATGTGCATAATTTGTCTATGTGCTACCACTCCAAGAATCATCGGAGATGGAACTGAGTCAAGCATATCTTGTAAAGCCGAAGGATCATCAAAGTGATTCTGAATTTCTAAATGAAGCCAATATCTTAACGTTTGTTCCAAATTATGCTAAATTAATACAGCTGTCTCATTATATTAATTTTATTTACGTGTATCTGCGACAGCCATAGAGGGCGTCAATAACTAAGAAAATGGAGTTTTGACATAGTAGGTTAAGTTTCCTTTTATTGAACTACAAGAAGACTGAATTTTGATGAGTACTTTCCTCAGTTATGAGCAGAAATGTACCTGTGTAACCATAAAAGTTTTACTGCAGGGCAGCATTACAACGCAGAAGGAAGGAATATTATGAATTGGGCCACTGATGAAATTAACCGAAATAGCAGTAAGCCGCTTTATGGCTCCGAGTTTTAGCAAAAATGTAATTTCACACAGTGAGTGAAATGCACTGAATAATGATGATGATGATGATGATGATGATGATACGTACCACGGGTGTGAGTAAACCCAGGCCAGAGCGAATCTAAGTGAGAGTCCCTAACGTGTGCTGCAGATTCTTCATCTCCACGCCAGAGTTCGCCAAGCTGCATAGGTTCAAGTTGGACCGTTCTACAGTTGTCCCCCCAAGGGCAAGTACACCCATCCTTCGAGAACAGTCGTTACAGTGCACAAATCTCCCAAGTGGCAGTGCTAACTCGGCCGTCGCCCACAGTTCGGATCCTGAAATACTAGATTGAAAGAAAGATGAAAGGAAATGGAGGAACGGGAAATTCAGGGAATGTAAATATCCTTCGCAGCATTCGCCTGGTGACCCGGGAAAACCCCCAAAACAAAACCCATTTTTCAAGAAGGTCGAACTTCACACGCTTCACCGCACTCGTGAGTCCTGGCGTGAAGGGAGGCAGTATTTTATCTTCTCCGTTCTCCTCTCCGCAATGAGCATAAGGTGGGGATCTACCAGTTGCTGTGGTGTGCCTGTAGGACCTATATAGAACGGTAATGAACGCCTAGTTTCTTTGTTCAATACCTATACTGGGACACCAAATACAACACTTTAGAGATCGCTAAACGATACTGAAGGGCAAACTTTCCTATTTTATTTTCATACTATATTAATATACGACATGATAATTTGTAGAAACATTTTAATACCGAGATTATGTGCTTTGGTTACACTTTTTAAAGCAATTTCGACGTTCTTAAATATTTTACCCACAATGTACACCAAATGTTGTTCCTAGTTGCCGCACTACAATACATTTTCCGATATTCCAATGTCACACACATACAAACGTAAAAATGTTTAATAACTTGAAAAACCTACAATGACGCAGAAAAACATTTTAAAATTTGTAAGTTGTAGCGTTATTTCCAACTCCTCCCCCAGAGAAGAGATCAATACATGTGAAATATAAATTGATTAGTTATTTTCGCTTATCAAATTATGAATATTTAAAGATTTAGAGAACTTTGTCATTTTGAAAGGTGATTGAATTTATGTATCTATAGTTTAATGTTCATGAATATTTGTAAATAAATAACCAGACAATTATGCAGAGAATCTTGCAAGGTTATTGGGGGATATATATTTAAATCGTTTGGACATCTAATAACAAAGGAACGCCATTTATCGCATGGGTAAGCTTTTCATCAACGGGTATTATTTAGATTTAAAAATTTAAGCTAAGAACCAATGTAAGTATTGCATTTATAAAGGATGAATCAGAAGACACAAGTCATACTAGTGGGGAAAACATGACAGTTTATACCACGATATATGTGTGTATATATATAGTTTCAGAGACTTTAGAGGCACTCTGAGGTAATCACTTGCCAGAGTAACATGTAGTCCGTTCTCCGGGGAAGATAGGTATAGGTCACAGATAAAGTAACTATTGAGAAAATCAGTGCGTGTAAAAGAATACAGTCGTTAAATGTGGACTATTCTTCACAAGAAGAAAATATAGCTTCAAGTGTTTAAAGTATAACGAGTGGAAAGATACTCGTAATTAAGTAAAAACAAAAGCAACTTGCAGAATTCTCAATAACACAAAGTGTTGCTTCTAAAGGATATGCGAGCGTTATTCAAAGTGTGAACCTCAATCCTTGTGATCCCTACTAAGTGAATACCCACAACCAAATCATAAACTCCTGGAAATCATGCGGAACCTCAGATCACAATCCTCCTTGCATAACATCCTACGTCAACAAAGATGGACATTCCAGTAGGAACAATCTTTCAACGTGGGACAAAAATTTAAACTACCAACGATCATAAACCGCCACAAAGTGGTAAACAATATTAAAACGTTTGAGAAACTTGAAATAATCTTAAAACCGAATCAATTAGCATAGCTAAACATCTTTGCAAATATCCCAAACTATTTTAAAAATCGCGATAAAGATTGCCAACGCAGTGTTGAAGTAATCCCAATGAAAACCTTCCGAAGTGTTGAGTTTTACTATTTTATTAACGTTTGGAGCATTTAATTATGAACAAATAAATTCTAACATAAGTAAGTTTAAATATATAGTGGAATCTTAAGGCTATTCATGAAACAACGAAAAACCTGTCTATTGCTATGGTTGTCAGTAGTGCGAGAAATAAATGTTCCAATCCTGGCTCTCTAAACCTTGGCTCGTGTCATCACGTAGTAAAAGAGGATTTTCTTGACCTGTAAGCATTGGGAAAAACCTGGCCGCTGAAACCTAGTAGGTGCAGCCAGTGCAAATCGCAGAAATGTACACCTCTAATAGATAGCAGAATTTTTAACATGAAGTTTTATGCTGGAGTTGACCTCTTTTTAATACCAAAATATTATATTGCAAATTTAAATTAAGATAATTTTACTTTTCAGTAATCGAAACTGTCGCAGTTATGAATAACAGCTTTCTGTAATCATACGTTATTTGCAGGATACACCAATCCTCTGTCATCTCATTAACACGAGAGGCGTGTGGAAATGATTTACAATTACATAGTTTAAAAAATACCGCTCTATCTAGGGCATGAACTCTCGTAGGACGATGAAGTGCACACCAGACAATAGACGGTAGTTGTGAAGATACTGTGTAGTACAAGAATAGCACTTGTTTGTTAAGTACAGAAAACCATGAACAAATGGAAGGCGTCTATTATGAACAAAGATGGAGTGCATGGTTTTTGTGGAAGGAGGAGTCAAAAATGTGTGAAAAAGGTGTGTGTGTGTGTGTGTGCGCGCGCATTGCATTCCAAGGGACTTGACACAGCTCCAGAAGGAAAGCATAGTTGAAGTCTGCTGTCGACTATTGGAAACGGAGAATGGAGACCCAAATTTTGTTTGGAGAAACTGGTGACGAAACACTACCGTACACCAGAGAAGAAAATCTGTGTTCGATAACATGAAGTACGCACTGCAAGGTAAAGTTTCGGCAACAGTAAGGAATTTCTGGTAATTAGCTAAAAAAACGTAAACAATATTTTCAGCTACTCTTTCTCCCACAGATCATTTTCTAGCTTTTCTACATATTTCAAAAATCCTGCTAATCTGTTTCGGCCTCAAATGATTATCCTGAAGCGTCAGATCGTGCAATTTCTGGAAGAATAAGCCAGCTGTTACATTTATTCAAGTATTCATTTTACCTTAGCCCAAACTAGTTCTATGGGATTGAGATCACACATGCAGTGGGACAAGCAAACGATATGTGGCCCAATGAAACCCAAAATGCGTCCGCTTTAGAAACTTCCTTAGGTTTGTTTGTTTCAATCATCCTGTAAAGATCTGCTTTACGCATAGAAGCGTTACTCCCATACCCTTTGCTCTGCAACCACAATATCATAGAAGATATAGCCGTACTTTTAGACGGGGATTTATTTGCTTCTAGTTTCCTATAGTCTTTACTTCCGAGATAACGCTAGTGAGTCGTCCAAATTTTAACTGAAATTAAGAGATATTAGCATATTAGCGAGCAAACTTAGCAGGAATAACATTGGAGGTAACTTGGCCACTTAACCAGCAGCAACGTTGTCTGGGAAGTTTACAAAACTTGTGTTACACTGCCAGTTCTACTGGGAAAACTACCATAGTCTACACTTATGATTAGTACGCGGAGTCATGTGCAGTCACACGAGATGCAGGTTGGTTGGGCAAGAACAATGACTAACCGGTACCGCGCAGCTGTTGTATATGCACGCCCATCAGCAGACGCCTGCAGCTGTGTACATGCGAGAGAGCAATAGTAGAACCCATGGGTACTTGCAGCTATTTACACACTTGTCCGCCCTTTACGTATGATAGTCTACGATAGCCTCCGTAGTTTTACAACTACAGTAGTACCGAATGCCTTATTTGTACGTATTAGTCAGTATTTCAATGTGTACCAGCACTTATTTGAGGCAGTAAGTAAATACTTCTCGCGGGAGCTGATTTTAATTTTAAACGATAAATGAATATTTTTGGTTAAGATGGATTTCAAATTTGTTCATGCTGGGCTCGTATTATGCCGTACCGCGATCCGATGCTTAAAAATGTTTACTCCATAATTTTTGCACGTTCTTTTTCGACTCCTTTATACTGGAAAAGGTGTAGAAGAAAACTAGAAATAATGGAATGATTAATATACCAGTGGTCACTATTCTAAAAGTTTGTCTTTGGTCTTCGAGATATTAAACCTTGCGGGTTCTCGGTTACCTTATCAATAAAGTGTATTTTAGAATATCTAATTTATAATTCTTGCAATGAGCCTTTAGTTTCCATTACCTATATATCTCATAAGAAGTGTTATTATGCTGGATGTATTCGCAAGCTGTTCACTGACGAGGCTAAACATACCTTCAAACTGCAGGCAGAGGTTACGAGATATTTCTCTTAGTAAAAGAAATATAATGTTTTTTTTAAACCCCTCGAGTTTACGACCAGTATTCTTCAGAGCAATTTACGACGGTGTCTAAGTGCTGTTTCTCATTTAGGATTCTTTCCTTTCCCTCTCATTACTTAATCTCTGGCTCTCTCAGAAAAACATTCGTGTTTCAACTAAGCAACTGCAGAGTATAATATGTCAATTTGTTCATGTCTGCATGAAAACCTGCGTTGTTTTTATTTTGCAGTGCGAATTAAGTACTGTCCAAAATTAATGACATTTTTTTCCATCAGGGATTTCACAGAGAATTTATACTACTTCAGACGTTTCGTGTGTTTATATCTGTGAACATAAGGGTAAACCCTTTTTAGTTGGAATCGAGTCTACAGCATCGTTACAAGATAAATCTCTGTGGACCTTGGCCTACCAATCCGGCCTCACACCCATTTACGCAAGGCAGAGACGAATGATCACCCTGTCCATACGGGGAAAAGATAATGGTTAGTATGCTTCCTCCTTCCGGATTATTAGGTTTTATGACTATCAATCGCTACCCATGTTTGTTCCTTAAATATATCATCGGATAGCCAATTGCACTAATGTTCACCGAAACCCGAGAACTGTCTTTTGTTTTTGAGACCTAACTAAAAATCTAAGGAGCGTCTCACCCTTTGAAGACAGTACACGTTAAATGGGGCGCAACGTTGCAACATGTACTATATTAATGCCTTCTTTTATATTCGAACCCCAAATCATGCAAGAACCGACGCAGAGCGGCCCTTGAGAAATTTGCTAGGCTATCATCACCGTGATGATACCGTGACTAAATTATATTCAACGTGGGTGAAATATTTTCAAACAGAAATGAGCAAAGAATGAACAATTCGCCGCACTCCGCTTTGCACTATTGCATCATATTGTGTTAACCTAGCGGTATTGTTTTGTCCCGGCATTTTTGCTTTCTTTTTCGTGGCGTTCTTAGATGTCCTTTCATTATGTCCTTTTTAATCCTATACAGTACTGCTTTTGAACACCCGATAGGTTTAGCTGTTTCTTTTACTGCCTTATTAATACTCATTTGACTTGAAAAATAATATAACAGATTCATAATTATTTGGCGTTCCTTACTTCTTAACTTACCAATATATTGTCTCTTCCTATCTTCTCCCTCCATAACTATAAATATTAACGGAAAATGTTAAATAAATAACATAATAACACTTCACAGATTCCACAAAGTATAAGTACATACGCATCTTTACGAAGTGATGTTAACTTTTACTGCTGTCTTCTGTTGACGCCGTTTAGCTGAAAAAGTGAATACGTTTTGTTTGCCTTTACAAGATAAAAGAAAGAGGTTACAAGCTTCTGGTTTATTTTAAAAACTGTCTTTAACCCTTCTCAACATTTTCTCTCGCTTGGTTCCCGATAGAAACTCAATAAGAAATAGTTTCACACTGCGTAACTTTTGCAGTGCACAAACATAAACTTTTCCGAAAACATTTAATTTAAAACATTGTAACACTTGACAGAGTAAAGTTAGAGAATTCAAAGTAGGCAGGCGGGGCACTATAGTATACTCTAGCTAAGAAAAAAATATAAACGTAGCCTAGCAGTTAGTTTATTAGTTAGTGCGTGATGAGTATAGAAACAGCAAACATCGGAGTTTTACTGGAAAAAGAACGTTTTCTGTAGAAATTTGGGCCTGTAGAAGTGTATAATGGTCCTAAAAAGATATAACCTATTAGAGAGAAAAAAAAAAGATCTGCATAGAATAATGTGTTCAGACTTGAAATGTATAACAACTAAATATTTACACCATGCTATTAGGAACCTGGCAACAGCGCAAGAGTAGAAAAGGACGAAGCTAACGGCAGCTCGTATGCGCTAGATAGAGACAGATATACCCCATTTAACTCCATACTGTCATCTGAGAGTGAGACAACCTATAGCTAGTGTGACAGACGAGAACAGAAAATCAACTATGTACAGGTGGCTCATATATAGTATTACAGTTGAGTATCGCTTAAACGGACACAAAAAAGTACCAAGAATTTCAAATCTTATAGGAGCAAGAGACCTTCCAAATTGTGGTATGAAAAATATTTTCATGGGGCACAACCTCAGACGTTTGAATGAGAGCATGGTAATTGTTTTCTATATACTAGTTTCCCACAGTAAACTAAGCAAATTTTATTAAAACTGTTTTTCTAAAATGAATAGTTGAGCTGTTATAAGCTGTTTTCATTGAAAAGTCTCCCCCATGAACTCGTAGAGAAAATAAAGTATCAAATGAAGGAACAAGTTAACACATAATATAAATTATTAGGTATTTAAAAATTTCCAGTGAATGGGATCTGTACCTTTTCAGCATCGTTGGTCGCTAATTGTTTGGTGCGGAATTTTTGATAAACTTGTCATTCGCGCGGTTCTGATTCATTTCGTTTTCAAATGCCAACTATGATATAATGTTTACATGATGGACATCCAAGTTACACCTTCGCACCACGAGGCAGAAGTGGCAAGCGCGCACGCACGCACGCACGTGCACACACACACACACACACACACACATACACAGACACACACTTTACACCTCAAGATCTCACGACAAAAAAGGGCTATGTATTAGTTTTACTATTCTCCTACTTGTCCTTACTTACGTTAAGCTTCTAGAAGCCATCGGACATGAGCGGAAGTCTTCCAAGGCAAACCACCCATAGACCGGCAGACCAGTCCTTGCCAACCTAATTCTTGTGTACTCGTCGCATCTCCTCCGGCCCTAAATCAGCGCCATCGTCGGCCCTAAAAATAAAAATTTCATTAGAAAAGGCTTGTACTTGTAACGGGATATTAAGACACAAACATGCCCAATGTTAGGGTTGTAGCTTCGTCTCCATCACTACTGGGCAGTACCAAGGAACACTGCTTCATGTCTCATGCACCAACTGCTCAATACTGTTAAATGCGATTTTTACAATGCGTCAAGAGCTGTTCATAGTTGTGCTGGAACTAATACAATGTTTCAAAGCACAACAGGAAGATAAGTGAACTAATTCTCTCACCATTATCTGTGGAAGTGACTCACCCGTATTAATACTTACCTCGCTATACATACTACCGTTTTATCAATTCTCTTTTGAAACTGAATTAACTTAGATATAGATGATATTTATTACTTGAATGTACAGGTATATGCAGCATTTCGGATATAGTTTGGGCATGGTGGGGTATCTACCTTCTCAAATAGAATAGACAAGATGCGGAGGGGGTACTTGGCACCTCGATCAATGAAATTTTTTGTACTGACGCCCCTAAAGGGGCGTTCCCTGAGGGGGAGAGGTGAGGCGAGAGGATATGAAAGGTGATCGAATCTGTGAAGAGACGACAGCTAAGGGCATGTCCCTAACAACTACAGATTTGAGCTTCCCGTTGACAGCTCGTAACACTGACCTCCCTCGTACTTGAGGATTAACATGTCCCCTGGTTGAGCCCGATTCGCAGATCTCCCCCAATCCGGAGGACGAGGATTTATACAGAGGATGATGCATCTGAAGTAAAATTGGAAGTGAGGTAAATGGAGGAACAGGGATGTAGTTATCCTTTCCATCATTTGCCTAGCAACACAGGGAAACTGGTGAAAAAAGCCATAGGTAAGGAAGATCGCCATAGAAATCGAATGCGAACCTCGTACATTACCGTGGAATCGTCTTGCTCAGCTGCATATACTGTAACCTTAAGATAAGGTTAAGCTGTCAGAAAATATTATCCATTAATTGTGAATCACAACATTTCACTACCTAGAATTGACAATGTTCTTTGGGGACAGCATCGAAATATGTTCTTAAACTTGAAGATTTTACATAATTTATATGTGTAACTTATCATAGATTAATATCGCACTTTTGATACCCTAATTAAAAGGAATACTTGATTTCTTAGTTATGCTTAACGTCTGTTGGGTCTTCATATTTCACACTGGCACTGCAGACAGTCAATAGTTGACTGACTCTGAAAAACCGGTAAGCAATTTCTGCTGAAAGTAAAGGACTGAGCTCAGAGGGGTGGTATTTTCGCCCTCTGTTTGCAAGTTTTACGCTAATGTTACTAGACTGTGTATACCTGCGGAGTTTTACGACGCATTAAACATTAAAAGTGTTTATAAAACATCAATGAACTAGTTATTTGCTGAATGAACAGATTAATGTTTATTGGGCATTAGGGAAGAGAGATGAAACTCTGTAGATAGGGTATGAACCCATTAGCTTCAACTTAGTTTACTTTCCTACATTTTGGTGTAAGGTGCACAACAATTTTTTATGTTTTAGGAAGCAGTTTTTCAGCACAAAAGAAACCGCAGAAAACTTGCGCCGATTCTGGAGTGTCAAACGCAGCTTAACTCGCTTATTTTAGGATAGCCGTGACAGCAATTGAATATGGGACCACAAAGCCACTATGCATATAGTTAAATGGATATATCGATTGATGGAAACATGGATGGCTGAGAGCAGCATAATAATATTAGAGAGCGGACACAAACATCCTCTCTGCTATGCAAATGTGCCTTGAATTGGCTTAGAGTAGTGGGAGGATTCCATGAGGCAATATGAAGATATCAGTACACAGATGGGACAGGTCAACTCACAGAATGCTGGCGGATCAAGTAAATCAGTCATTATGAAATACGTGGGTACATTAAATGCTCAAGCGTTTGTCAAATATAACGAAAAGTTCTCCATTCCTAACCTGCAAGCACAGTGAGCTTTACTTTGAACGTTTTCCAGTAATTTTTTCTTATCTACACTTTAATTTCATAACCAGAAGCTAGATTCGGCGTGTAACCGAGCGAGATAGTTCCAATTCCATTGGCCGACCTTTCTAACCCATAGGTAATTATCCTCTCCAGGCATGTTGACGAGGATGATTACATCCCCCAAATTTGCTGTCCTAACATTTCGTTCCATTAATAATTTCATTCATCCTTCATTCCTTTGATTTGGAACACTTTCCTTCCCTCGTTGTCAATGGGATCCGTGTGGAAAAGGGGGCGACATTTGGGGCTTTGGAGCCCGCGTGGAGATTCCCCTGAGTTGGCCCCGGAAGACCTGAAGACTTCAATTTCTCAAACTCTGTCAATGTCTGCCGTCAATCTAGATCTGGCCACCAGTGTCTCCTGTTACCTCATCCTTCCTACTGGAGGAGCTCCCTTGGGGCATAGGTACAATAATCCAGGCGTCGGTGCCGAACCCCTTTCGTTTCTCTCCTATTCCTATTCCCTAAAGTCGTGTACGGCCTGTATCTTCCTAAGGAACACGAGGCAATGCCAATACGGCATTTTTTGGTTATACAGGCGACGTCGGACGTCCAAATATATATCTTGGATCAATAAGCTACTCTACGTGTAGGAAGTCTAAGTAGGTATCTATGAACTTAAAGGTTGTTAATTTTTTTAATACACAGTCGTATTCACGTCCGCAACCCCAAGCCTTGATAAACCATTAGGGACAAATTGCCTGATCCCTGTATTTTGATGACCACACTAAAGTTTAGTGACGCATAAGTAAGACGTGTTCTGGTGTTTACTTCTTAAGAAATAAAATATGGAAGCTTTTTTTTATGATTGAACTGCCTATACCTATTTTAGTGGATTTACATGACCCTGAAAGAGTAATAGATTTCAGAATGCAAACAAATTGTACTCTTCCAGGACTGGGAACAAAGCGCACATATCTGACTGAGGCAAAATTCAGTAGTATTAACACATTAGAGTGCTTGGTGTATCTAAATTAAAGACCCCCGAATCCTGCAGCGTAGGAGTTTTAAGCTGGGCCCACCTCTAAACCCGATATGAAACGTCTCTACGCCAGTTGTAAACTCCCCGACTGTTTGCGCACAACGCTGCCTGTAGGGGTCAGGCTGGTCAAGGACCGCAATGGGGACACGATCCGGAGCCCTGCTCTCGTGACAGGGGATGGAGTTACTCAGCACATTCCGTCCCGACCATGCTGCACCAGAACTTCTTCTGACATTTCTACCCTGAAATAGACCAAACGGATGAAAGGATGAATGAAATGACTAGTTACATCAGGTGGGCCGTGACGAGAATCGAACCCACGACCTTCCAAAAGCTAGCCTCACAAGTTAACGCGAAGCCATCTCGCTCGATCTGCTTTAATAGATCGTTGTGTATATCCTCCCTCCAAAATATTTGTAGCGATTCTGAAATAGCATTCTCAATGTGTAAAGTCGAGGGAACCCTTTAAAGTAAAATTTCAGTGGTACTCTCTGAATTAACATTTCTGAATTTTATATTCCTGTGATTAAAAAATACCAAATATTTTGCTAACACCGTTCACGGAGAGACGTATTTATCTTCATCAGTGCTTAGTAATTATTTCTGTGCCGACTTCACTGCGGATTTTGTGCAGGTAACGAGAGGGGTAGAAAACCAGGGTGGCTGCTTATTCGGAGATGAGAAATGTGTAGTTTGTGGCCGACACAATAGCTGCCTATAACAGCTTTCTAATCAATACTTGTTTTATACCCATTTAAACACATAATAGCTTTAGGGACCTCCTTGAATGCAGGTTACATGGTCTACTCCAGTAATATTCAAGCAGAAAATTCCTTACTGCTGGGAACTGAGAAAACTACTTTGAAACTCCACAAACATTTTGATTAAATATTCCAAATTCGCCGTAATAAAATAAATTGTGTATATATTGTTATTACGAGCCTGCGGTGCTAAAATAATATATTTTAGAAAATTTTAAATTCATGTATTCTTTCCTTAGTTTTGCTGTTTCTACCCCCTATCCAAGCAAACGAGGACTTATAAAGCTTTCCATTATGAATAAACATTTTGAGAATACCTGAATCCAAAGAGGCATGCGTGTGTTTATGTAACTGAACAGTATGACTCAAAATAGGAGGGCAACATTATGAGCTTTCATATTTAAATCTGGCATCTTTCAAGGATTCTAGCTGAAGATTTTCAGGGAATTTTGCCGATTCCAAGCAGTCTTTTCTTGTTTGGTCTTTGATCTTTTGATTTATAGAAAACCCTCTAAAGCATTTGAATAAAATCTAATATGTTTATAACCAACTTTTGTTGAGCGCCGTTCACAAACATAAAAGCACACACCGTTTTCCAAAACTGGTTTTTTATTCAGAAGGCCTCAAAATACATATTTCTCGTGAAATTCGGTATCGAATATTTCTGGAACATCACACACACACACACACACACACACACACACACACACACACACACACACACACACACACACACACACACACACACACACACACACACACACGCAGACCGTTTTGTGAAAATGCTTTTTTTTTATTCAGGTCTTAAAGACACATGTGTGTTGAAATTCAGTACCGACTTTTTCTAGAATATATATCACACTCACGCACACACACACATACACACACGCACACCCACACACACGCATGCAAACACACGGACCATTTTATAAATATGTTTTTTTTTAATTCAGAAGGCCTTAAAACATATTATTTCCAGTGAAATTCAGTATCGAATTTTTCTGGAATGTAATACCACGCACGCACGTACACACACACACGGACAGTTTTGTAAAAATGTATTTTTGCATTCAGAGGGTCCTAAAAACACATTTCTGGTGAAGTGCAGTACAGAGTTTTTCTGAAATGCACACACACACACACACACACACACACACACACACACACACACACACACACACACATGGACCTTTTATAAAAATACTTTTTTTAATCAAAAGGTCTTAAAACAAATATTTCCGGTGAAATTCAATATAGAATTTCTCTGGAATGTAATAGGTACCTTCTCTTTCCACTCATTGCGTGGTAGTCAAAGTAGTAAGCTTTCATAAAAATAGTGTGTAGAAGTTATACAAAACGAAAATGCGCAGAGAAACTCATGTGAATGCAGAACACATCAGACTTTGACTTTTGTTTATTGTGAATTGTATGCATTTATGAGTTAACGTTGTCTTTTGTTTGGATATTTAAATGATCTATGGCTAAGGCGTAAAAATGCAATGCTCTAGAATTACAAACTGAGACCATTTCTTATGAATATTACATCCAAGGGCTTAGAGAAAGGGGGACTGAGTAATTTTTGAACATAACATACCACTTTATAATTATAAACTGACAGAATTTGGAGATGGGTTCCTCACAATTAATTTCTTAACTAGCTTTTTTTTGAGAAATGATTCTTTTTTTTCTAGAAATTAAACTTAACTTATGGATTTCTCGTTTTCACGTACCGATTTCGTCTAATTTCATCAAAGTTGTTACAGTCATTTTCAAGATCCTGAATATATGTACGAATGAAATATTAAGTTCATTAGTACTGGATCAATGTAAATTTAATTTCTCGAGACGTTGTACATTACATACAGCATAAACTGAAAATGTGGAACCTGTGGAGAGATGATGGAGGACATAATAATAAGCCAAATATCTATACAAACATGCAGTCAAATTCAGTAAGCTGCTGAGTTAGTCATTGAACCGAGATGACTCCCAGTAAAGGACGAGACTCACAATCGGAAGGTCCTGGTTCGATTTCTCAATGTCGGTACACAAATCTCTTCTGCCACTATTTTCCGTACCAATTACGTGCATCATCTGTTTCAGGGTTGAAGAACCAGGGGACGCTGATCCCGTGTTGCTTTTTTTTTTTTTTTTTTTTTTTTTTTTTTTTTAATTAACGTCCTCCAACATTGTGTCATATCGGACGAATGAATGAAATGGGTGAAATGATGCTCAAATGAGCCCGAGGTCCATGGAGCTGTAAGTTACCCGACATTCGTCTTCTCAGGGTAGGGAAAACCTCGGAAAAAAACCTTACCCGGATAACTTACCCTAAGCGAGATTCGAACTCGCGACCTCTTGAACGTGAGGCAGACACGCTAACCATCACGCTATCGAGGCGGGCATCGCGTGTTGCGCTGTCAATTGCAGGGTCACTCAGCGCCACCGGTGTCGCCCTTCGGGTATCTCCCTCACCCTTTCCTCTCAGAGTTCGCATTCGAACCAGAAAGAGCAACATCGGCCCTTGCACGGTTTCGCTGACCCCTCAGTAATACGTATAGTCACGCATTAGTTCTTGACGAATGAGACGTTTAAATGAGAGGTTAGATAGGAGATAGATAACCAGAAACAGCAGTTAAATGTTGTGTACGTCGCTCTCATGTTTCTGTGCTAAAGTAGCAGATTAAGTAGCAAATTATCACACTTCTAGTGATGTTAGCCACATGTATTAAATTACCAATCTCTGTACCGTTTATACTTAATTTGATTATATTTGTTCCATTCTCGACCAGTCAACTGTACTCTGTGCAGTCTTCGAAACATAACATAGAGAAGCAGAGTTGTTTGTCATAGAAACAAACTTATTTCTTGATCTCTTTATTAGGATAAGCTAGCCCACTCTATATTCGTTAAAGGACAGTCGTCTAGAAAGAACGATTTGCTCGAACCCACGTGCATTCCATAGCTGGGAATCGGATCACCACAGTCGCTCCCAATACGACACACGCAGGACTACGAAAATAGGTCTTAGTTTCTACTTTCAAGCATTCTGGCCGTCATGCAAAACGGTGACAAAAATCTGATGTGTTACACTCACATGACTTTTTCTAATGCAAACCATTGCTACAACCCTTATTCCTCTATCAACTTCATATTAAACGAGAAAAACGTTTACAGAAATTATCCTATTGCCGGTTTTCTTGTAGCTGCAAGGAATAGGCGAATGCCTTCAGTAGGCTGTGAGCGATTGCCAAATCTTTTAAGAGTCGGTCGTTATGTGATGGCTTTGAACCTCCGTTCTCTTTGCATGGTAAAGAGATGAAAAGCGAATAACTATTCCTGCATGATAAAAGTGTAAGTAGCAAAGAATATCTCAGAAATAAATCGTACTCCAGAAAAAAAAATCGTACTTGACATAAATTTTGTTTTAACGATATCTATATTTTTGTGGATTCTTCGGCTTGCCATTTATGTAAAAATCACCCAGAATGCAGAAAATATCAGAAACTGTTCCTAGAGAATTCAAAATATACATTTCATTTATCACAGAAGTATATCGAATACGTAATATTTTAGTCCAAATCGTTAGTCGTTTTGACAAAATCGAAACATCTGAACATTTTTCCACGCAAAGGTTTTAGCGAAGGAGGATTTTCTTGAAAATTTTGGTGTCGTACCTTTGGAAGACGCTGAACTTAAATACCAATTTTGGTTTTTGCACAGACAGACAAATGTGCAAGAGCACAAACACACCCACACACTCAAAACGTATATTTGCGGTGAAACCTTGACATCGAATTTTTGGGTAGAATACATTTCCACCACTTCTTATATGTAGTAGAGAAAGTAAAATTCTTAAGCATAAATTCAATACACATTCTTTCCTAGCGGCTGTTTTATAGACGCCATTCCAACAGAAGATACCAACCCAGTAACTGCAAAGAAAAGAAGTGCAGAAGGTGCTTCTTGACAAATAATAACGGAGTGTTGTTATTTATTTTTATACCATTTAGATACTTTTAAATTAAATCTCCTATCTTGGTTACTGTCTTGTGCAGAAATTATGCATCAACTGAGCAACTGGTGCCCCCACTGATAAGCAAAAACAGTTTGTTCTTGGTATTACCAACATCAAGGAGAAACTTGTAAACTCTTCCGTGGTTCAGGAGCTTGTTTTGCTAGCTATTGCCTTCCTAGGAATAAACCGATCGAAGATACATTGTTTCTCGCTTATGGCCAAAGGCCTGTTTGCAATTCGGAACGTTACAGATAATGCGTCATGAAAATGCGCTTCGGTTTTTCTCGTTTTGCATGTTTTTCTTTTGTACTTTCTCTGTTCTTTACCTATTGCAGATAAACAAAGTACGCTATTCTACAGACACGAAGATTTTGCTGTAAATACATATTAAGACATTCGAATAAAAAGAAAAGATTAGGAGGAACATATGAGTATGTCAAAGAAAAAGAAAGGGGGAGAGGCATTAATACAGAGAGAAAACTATCATCCTAATTCAAAAACGAAGGTTGCATAAACGTCATTATTGGGATATTTAAGGATGCAAAGTATTTTCGTTGTCTTATCTGTTGGTCTTGTTTTGTCATAAATCTACAAGATTGTTTTATAGACACGCCATGTTTGAGATATTGGCATAAGAATAAACTGCGAATCCTTCATATTTAAATACACAAAGACAAAACATCAATCAGAAAATATCTAGAAGTAATTAAAACTTGACGCCGGTCCTGCCCACAACAAAGTGCAGTCGCGGCCAGGCCACCCCACTCCACTAGTGGTGCGTATATCAAAGGCGCTCAGGCACGTATTTGTTGAAGTTCGAGAAAAGTCCGTGTTACGTTATCCTCGAGATATGAGGCGAGGAGTCAGTCAGTTTTAGTCTGAGTGCGTGTGTCAGTTACGTGAGAGAACCGTCGCGTCGAAAGGAAGATAACGAAGTAGTTATGACTGTTGAGTGAATGTGTCGTGAATGTCAATGTTTAAGGCACAGGGAAAGTGGAGGAAGACAATGAAAGGCAGGAGTCAAAGTTACCAGAAGCAAACAGTTATGAGTTGTAATATTACGAAAGACTAAAGACTGTTTTCACGTCAGCAAAAGATAACTGTGTGTTTTTACAATCAGTTAGAGGGAAAAAAAAGCGAGAAAACAAAGTAATTAAACTATATTTTGTCACAAGAATATACAATTTTGACAAAGTATGTGGCAGCATTAGCACTTTCCAAAGTAATGTTACATTTATGAACTTTATTTCAAGTAGCATATTTGAAAATGTGCTGTTCTTTTCTTGATTGCATAAATGCATTAATTGCAAAAATTGGTTTATAATGTGAACAATTTAATGCTCTACATGTAAGTTTGTACTGCGCGCGAAAACTTTTCTAGACAAACATAATTATCTTCATATTCGTAAAGCAGGCAGCAGAGAAAGCTATAGTTTTTGCGCATTCAGTTACCGCCTTTCCTTTGTTATCAGTATAATAAAGAGAGAATTTGTATGTAGCATAAAGTGAGTGGCTATAGGGTTACCTGAAATCAGTGAATCGATTTAGATAACCCTTTTGCCATTGAAAAGCCCAATTCGTTATAACGGACAAGGTTTTTAATACCTTCTAATTTAATGTCATAAATTAAACAAATTTTCAAATGGATTTAGAAAGTCCTGGTTCTTGAAGACGAACGCATTGAAGTTACAGAAGTAAGTTCTTCCGAAGGCCTTAAATTCTAGCTGAGGAATCATGAAGTAAAAAAATATAGCTGTTTCATCATAGGGGCATTCAATTCTTGTACACGAATTATCACCTGTTTTGTTTAGTCGGACTACACTAATCGCAATGAATATATTTTAGGTTATTTTTATAGAACTTAATATTTTGGAAAAATATTTGACATATACTACATAATTAAATTTATATTTTAATTATGAAATAGTCCAGATAAATAGCATTCGACGTTTGACCTTTCCAGATAAATTCTCTCGCATCGCTCGAGAAGTTAACGGTTAGGTCAGACGTGCTTTTAATATAAGACAAATATAGCATATAATTAATTGAAACCAATATAATATTTAGATGGTTACGATTTAGCAACTAAATCACAGCAAAATAAAGCTGAATCGAATCTCGTACTTACGTTATGCATGCGTTACCAATGCCACCATATTTTAATAGTCCCCAAGTAAAAAACGCTTGCCTTATTTCGTTTGCATTTTGTAAACGAAATCATTAGCAGGCTATGTTAAATAATTGAATAAAGAGAGAACGTAAACGGTTTAGCAAGATAAGGAATCACTCAACATATATTTTATAATTAATAACACTATCTGTATTTCTTTCATATTATGCGTCTGTTACAACGACTGAGTTGACTGAGTGACTGGGAGTGGGGGATCTTCATGTTCACCTCCATTCCGTTACATATGTTAACGGTCTATCTATTATGTAAATGCTATCTATGTTAAGCTATTAAATAATTATGGGACCAAAGGGAAGGTTCAAATGTGATTTTATATTGTGATTATCTAAAACACTATCGAACATTCCGACTAATGATTGTTCACGGCAAACAATAGATCAGGCAGCTTTACCAGAACTTGTAAGATGTAGAGGGGAAGTTAAAGTGAGCAATCCGCCTATCCTGGGATTTTTCTGAATTATTTGGAGTAGGCAAAACCGTATGAATTACGATTATAAGGGCGTGATTAAGAATAAAAAGTTTGTAGTTCAGTGTAAAATAATTTCATAAAAAATGAGAAGTAAATGAAATTAATTAAATCGTCATTCAAGCTTAGAAAGGCACTCATGTAACTTTGGACAACCAGCTAGAAATATAATAAACACTTATGAAAACAAATTTATATATTCTTTCCGATTAATAAATCCCATACCTATACTGCTGTTTCTATGATAGTGGCAAACGGCAACGAGTGCCGAGAATGTTGTTGTTCTTTTCTAGTGCCTTGCATCTGACAATGAAGCCATTAGCATTCGTGCTTTCCAATACTTTTGAACTGTAGTTTCTTCTGATCTTAATGCTTCACAGGTCTTCAAGTGGTCTTCGTTCATTTCTGCTGGATCGTTACACAGGACACATATTGGTGAAGCTGAGATACCTATTCTGCCGATAGGGCAGAATTCTGCCGGTTCTTAAGTTTCTTGATTTCTCCTTATATCACCGGCTTTACAGCGTGATTTCACAGGTGTTCAATTATACGGCTTAGCAAGGTCTGCCAAGCCTTTGATTGGGTTTTGTGTTGCCCAGCTCCTCTTGGCACCCGCCATTAAATGCTGTGTCAGTCATAATACTGGGATTACATGAACTTTCCTTAACCTGATGGAAAGTAACGTGAAAATCTAACACATTCTATTAAATCAAGTTATTTATGGTTGACCTAACGTGATTTATTTAAGAGTTTGGCAATGTTAAACTTTTCCTTCACGTTACGTTAAGTTTGAATGCCACGTAACTAATTTGAACCAATCGGCGGGTAGTAGTGCCATGCAGTAATAAATTGCACATCTTTGTGTAACTATTTCCATCACACTCTTTCCTTGTTTCGTTTGTTTTGCTCCTAAAGAAGATTATGACCAGTTCAATACTGTATTCCGCCGTTTAAGAAATGTTTCTTACTCGACATTTTCGCATCTCTTTCTTTTTGTGTTTGGAAAACAAATACTGATTAGGAAAGGGTAGCTATTTCGAATATCCGCCATATTGCCGAGTAAAAGAATAAACAATTAGAAACATTCCCACTAGGTTAAGTACATCCTAATAGACCATGTTGAGCGACATTTTACTTCACATTACGTCCCGTCACGTTAAGTAAAGTTTATCACAAACCCAGCTTAATTGCAAATTCCTCTACATGACGCATTTTAGCAGTGATTTCCATGTGTTTGCAAAAGCTTGTATATGGCGTATTTCCATTAATCTCTTCAGTACGCATTATCGATGCACAATGCATATTGATCACATTTTTTCATTTAGGATAATGTTCACAAACGGAGAATATTGATGTACTGTGAATAACAGATAAGTTTATCAATATTGATTTGACTTCTCAATAAATAATTAAAACTCTATTCATTATTCGTGAATACACAATAGACATTTGAAACGCGTTTTTTATTCATGGATAACATTTTTGTTTAGTTTGGTAGCTGCTGACTGGATTGCCCAATGTTGCACAGTAAGCTTTTTGTCAACTCCAATGAGTAGTTAATTCATTTAATTTACCACCCATATTCTTTGTGAAATTATTATCTAATGATATAAAAGGATTTTTATAGTGAATCCTCCCCTTCACACATTATAATTGTAATTTTGTACAGCCTCCACTATTCCAAATAACAGATTAAAAATCCCCCTGTGCCGCGGCACACAGCAAAGGACAGTCGAAACCGGACTACTCCAACCCACTGGTGGTGCGCGTATCAAAGGTATTCAAGATCATGTCTCGCGCGACTGTTGTGCACGCTTGACAGCAATTAGAGCGGCAGAACCAAAAGGGGTTTTCCAGATTATGCCAGAAGTGTCCGGCAGCCTGCACATTTGCAGAAGTTCGAGAAAAGTCCATGTTACGTCATCTTCGAGTCGAAACGATTGAGTGAGTTACAGACAGGGGTCAGTACAGCTTCTAGTGTGAGAGTGTGTGTGTGTGTGTGTGTGTGTGTGTGTGTGTATGTGTGTGTGTGTATGTGTGTGTGTGTGTGTGTGTCAGCTGGGTGTGTACGTGAGAGAACCGGCGCGTCGTGGAGGAAGATAGCGAAGCAGTTAATGAATGTGATCGTTCGTCGAAGTCAACCGTTTCAGAGACAGAGAGCGTTAAAGAAGATAGAAAGGAAGGAGTTAAGCTTACCAAAAGAAAACAGTTGTGAGTGTAATATTCGAAAGACTGCAGACTGTGCTAATGTGGGTAAAAGAGAAGTGTGTATTTGAGAATTCAGTTGAAAGGCAAGTAAAAAAAAAAAAAAAAAAAAAAAAAAAAAAAAAAAAAAAAATAATAATAATAATAATAATAATAATAATAATAATAATAATTGGACTTGACTTTTGTCTACTGAATGTTTGACTTCCTTAACCTCTGCCCGATAGTCTCCAATTCCTGAAAATGCTGTGTAGGACATAAGTATGCCCCTTGCGTTGGAAGAATCCTCCATCGGAATGATCGAATAATTTTTAAATATTTATTATTTTTGACCACATATTTAATAACATAAACACTGCATAGTTTCTATATGATATGGAAAGTCCTAAAAAATACAATGAAATAATGTTCGGCACTACCAGGCTACCAATTGACCTCTTTGGAAAACACATCAATATCGAAAATGCAAATAATATTTCCCGTTAACATAAAACATCGGTTCTGTGATTTCTAAAGTCAGGCAGTTTTCCTCTATATACAATTATTTAGAATATTTTGCCAACGAACTTGATTATAACATAAATAGAAAGCTGGTTCACAACCACTCGGCAACAACAACCATAACGACAACGGCAACGGGAAGCAAGGAAGCACTCAATATTTTGGTCCACAACAGCCCAGCAATAAGAACAAGATGGAGTATAGATCAGCTATCAATACAAAGCGGAGGACAATATGGTGCATTGGGAATTAATTTATGTCTATATGACCAAAGATGACACAAAAAATTACAGTTTGACCAAGTTCTCTTTCCCGTTCCCAAGCGCAGTAGCGAGAACATAAAGTTAAAAATTGGCCAAGTTCTTTCCCGTTCTCGTGCGCTGTAACGAGAACAAAGTTAAAACTTGGCCGTTCCTATTTCCCGTTCCCGTGCCTAATAACGAGAACATAAAGTTAAAACTTAACCAAGTCCACTTTTCCGGTTCCCGTGCCCAGTAACGAGAACAGAAATTCAAAACCTGGCCAATCCTCTTCCCTTCCTTTGCCCATTAAGGAGAACCGAAAGTTAAAACTTGGCCAGTGCTCTTTCCCGTAACCGTGCCCAGTAAGAAGAACATAACGTTATAACTTGGCCAAGTCTTCTTTCCTGTTCCCGTGCGTTGTAACGAATACATAACGTTAAAACTTGGCACGGGAGAGTTTCCCGTCGATTGTGAATACTCCCTTTTGAATATATGTATGTCAACTTTCTAGTTCTGATTATTATCGTTGCGCTGTCGAGGTTGTGGACCAGCCTTGAAGATTATTCAAATGTTTGCGTACTGTACATCTGCAGTATTTGATAAATGGCAGGTGAAGAAATAAGAATAACACAGGATGGATTGTCGCTTTCAGACTTTCTTCTGTTTGTTAAGTGTTAATCATGGACACAATTGTGTATTCCTTGCAATAAAATGCTACTGCATTTTGTTGTTAAACTCAGTGGAGTGCAGCAACTAATTGCATTTAATCATAGTTCGATTCAAAGATATCGATGACAATTCACAAATAAACAGGCAGAACATACCAAATATTTCTTTAAACAGAATTATCCAGCTTTTGTGACTGTTCATTGGGGCCAGCGTTGAATGAAAAACTGAAACTCTACCAATCTTAGCAACTTATGAAAAAGAAACAATGAAAAGAAAACCGTATTAAAACTAGCACATATTAATTTAAGCTGCATTCCGACATTTTGTATGTTCTATTACATATTAATCCTTAAATTTCTTCCGTTGCATATATTAATCATATTTGTAAAACATGAATAAATGTTTTCAATTTTTTTACACCAACAAAAATGCAAACACTCTTTCGGTACTTAAGTTTATTTAGATATTTAAGTCCACTGCCATACGGATTAATATTAATTGTAATGAAATTTGGCACATCAAAACATGCCAAAAGTAAAAAGTCTGATGTGTTGCACTCACATGATTTTCTCTGCTCTTGTACTAACCATTCTTACAAGCTCTTATTGCTTATTTCCTTGTAGGTGCAAGGAGAATGTTAGAATACAGTAGGCTTTGAGCGATAGTCAAATGTTTTAAAGCTTTGAGATCCCGTTCTCTTTGCACGCTTAACATATAAAAATGAACAACGATGTTCCAGTTCATGAAAGCTTCAAGATTTCCGAAACTCACTTACATATATCAAGGAATATCTCCGAAATGGTTCACCCTACAAGAAAATTTATTCGGACATAAATTGTGTATTTTAGCGAGATCTACTTTTTTTTTTTTTTTTTTTTTTTTTTTTTTTTTTTTTTTGGGTACAGAATGATTTGGTCTATCTCTAACGGTTTACGAGCTATGCAAAAGTCGTCTAGAGTAAATACGACTACAAAGGCTATAGCCAGAAAATTCAAAATGTACATTTCATTTATCATACAAATATCTTAAACATTTGACATTTTAATAAAAATTGTTAGAGCCATTTTCAACAAATCAAAATTTTCGAAAAAGTTTCCCTGTGAATGGTAGTTTAGGATGAGACTATTTTCTTCAAAATCATCGTGTCGCATCCTTGAAAGACATTAAACTCAAATACCAACTTTGGCTTTTAACCGACTTTTCGTTCTTGCGTTATGCTGTCCACAGCGTGACACACTTTTTTCTAAAAATGTTTTTTTGGACTCAAGTGGTCTCAAAGCATACAATTCCGGTGAAATATCGACATCGAATTTTTGGGTGGAATAGAATACTTCCTTCTACTTACCAGTAGAGAAAGTAAAAAAGGAGGGTGTTTGCTCAAAACACTTGACATTTTTATATAGTCCTCCATATAAGGACCCCCTCTTAAGCTACGTATTGCTTACTATGATTATTTTGGTCTTTTGAGCAACAACTTTGGAGGACTATGTGGAACATTTCGGAATAGAATGCAGAGCTTCTGTTTTAGGAAAAAATAAGTTTTGGAAATCCACGCAATGATCGCTTCAAAAATGCTCATTCATCAATGATTATGCGATGGACTGAAATTTTTTCGAAATCACGCAAGCTGCTGATAACATCGGGAAACTCTCGAAAGCTGCACACGAAACGTAGTCCATATCACGAAGTCTAGGCACTTGCACACTGATTATCCAACATCGTATTCTGGTGACTATTTCGTACATAGAGACTTTAAATTATCATATACCAATACTTATCACCTGGTCATTCCTTCGTTTTGTGCAAATTACTCACCAGCTCATCCCTTGTTTAATCAATATCGCCAACTGTATCACCTAAATCGCTGAAAAGCAATGCATTACACATTACAATCGATTAACCATCAAAATAACATTGCATTTCAATTTGACAACTGTGTTTTTTAACAATTGTTCTGTTAATAACAATGTATTTTTCCAGAAGGAAAGGTTATTTGTTAATCTTAAAAATAAAGTGAGATTTATTTGAGATAATGAACTGGTTTTCTGTTATAAAAAGAGAAGATCGGAATACATTTAATTCTTGGATTTCGTTTCACTGAGTAGGTAGTACTGAGCGAGTCGAACTACGCTAATTGAAATGAATATATTGTAGTTTATTTTTATAGAGCTTAACATTTTCTGGTCAAATCTTTGCGATATAGTATTTAAATTCATAGTTTATTTATTATATATCTAGTCCAAGAGATGTCATTCGATGTCCTGATTTTCACAGATGGGTTAGGGGAGACGTCTTACGATATTGCTTCTGACAAATCGGAGACCAAATTGAACAGTTACTGCGTAAAAGTTTAACTACTAGAAATCGTAAATACTATCGTTCTTTGAGCTGAACACTTCTCTGCGACCTACAGATGTTTAGAGTCTATGAGGTTTAACTTGTCCGGTTTGGTTCTATCCTGTCTTTAGGGCATTCTACCTGCCCTGTCTAAATTCTTGGAAAGCATACACCCACTCCCGCCCCTCTATTGTCTGTTAAACGACTGCATGCGCTTTGCAAATACCCATCACCATAAAGAGAGAGAGGGAGAGACAACGAGAGTGTGTTCTTGTCTCTTTCTTTTTGGGACCAGACAAGTTAAATCTCACAGACTTCGCACACATCCCTACAGAACTAGTAGAATATCAACTTGCCATTTTGTTGTCTACCTTGGAATACTTAATTGAACTTATTGAGATTGCCAGGAATGAGCAGCAACAAGATCTTGAGCTGTCTAGGAGGATACGGGTATGTACCAAGTCTAGACACTAGGTGTGGAGATTCGTGCAACGAGGGAAACCCTTTGCGACCTTCAGGTGCTCTATTGTTCCCAGGAGGAAGAGATAAAATGAAGGAACCAGAGGAGGCTACAGGCTACAGCCAGACATACCACAGAGTAGTACAGAAGTTTCTAAGGTTTCCTGGCTCAAAAATTCGTTCCACCACAGAACCTGCCCAGAACGACCCGTCAACCAAGCAGATTCTACGAGGAATAAATCAATAATTAAATTGTTTTAAGCAAGCATCCCCGCCAGTAACCCGCGAGAGCTTGAAACCTGGCGCATGAGAAGGTAGTGGAATGGAAGGCAAATAAGGGAAATACAATTATGAAAGTTGAGAAACCACCCCAGCATTCGCTCAACGACACAATTTTTTTAGACGACCCTGTCCATTGCCAGGGTCATGCCAGGCCGATATTTTGTCCCACAGGAACCCTTTTACATGCCAGTAAATTGAACTGTCGCTTTTATTCACACTTCAAACCCATAGTCTGGACCGGGTTTTAACCAGTTACCTTGAAATAAGTAGGTAAGCGCCAAACTGAGTCACCCAGACCGACAGCTAACAACAAGGAAAATTCACTTAAACCCCAAGGTTAGAGTAGGCAAACGACGGGAATCGATTCCGAAAGGGTGCTCCATACATTACTGCGGAAGTGTAATTATAGCGCACCTTCTAATTGACTATAGAACAGTGATGTCCAACCATTGCCTCTTTGGAGACGCTTACGTAAATCTCCCACCTCCTCTTTCGGTCGGAGGATGAGTCAGTCCTGTGGCGTTTAGACTCACAACGAGTCAGTATCCTGTGACGGATAGAAACAGGCGATTCCATGGCAGTTTCTAAATCATACCTTGAATTTTCTAGGAACCTTCTCAGAATAACTCTTCATTCTGGATGATTTTTGCATAAATGGTAAACATTAAGAGACAAAGGAGGACTAAATAAAAAATCTGATGTGTTGCACTCACATGGCTTTCTCTACCCTTGTACATACCATTCTTACAAACTCTTGTTCCTACGAGTATATCATCTTGTTAGTGAAGATAAACATTCGTACAAATTATCTTATTGATTATTTCCTTGTAGCTGCAAGGGGAATATTAGAATACAGTAGACTTTATGCAATAGTCAGATCGTTTAAAGCTTTGAGATTCTCTTTGCACATTTAACATATAAAACAAAATGAACAACGATGTTCCATTTCACGAAAGTTTTAAGTTTTCCGAAACTCACACACATAACAAAGAATATCTCTGAAATGGTTCACCCTACACGAAAATTTATTGGGACATAAATTGTGTATCTTAGCAAGATCTACATTTTCTGTATAGTATGATTTGGTCTATCTCTAACGGTTTATCAGTTATGCAAAAGTCGTCCAGAGTAAATACGATTACAGGGGCTATAGCCAGAAAATTCAAGATACACATTCATTTACCATAAAAATATCTCAAACATATGACATTTTAATCAAAATCGTTAGAGCTATTTTCAAGAAAATCAAAATTTTCGAAAAATTTTCCATGTAAAGGGTAGTTTAGGGTGGGGCTATTTTCTTCAAAATCTTCGTGTCGCATCCTTCAAAGACTTCAACTTAAATAGCAACTTTGGTTTTTAACCGACTTTTCGTTTTTGAGTTATGCTGTCCACAGACTGACTGACTGACACAGACACACACGCCGACCTTTTTCTAAAAATGTTCTTTTTTTGGATTCAGGGGGTCACAAAACACATATTTCCGGTGAAATCTCGACATCGAATTTTTTGGTGGAATACAATGCTTCCCCTACTTACCAGTAGAGAAAGTAAAATTGTGGATCTAATCAAAACAATTTGTGTCAAATACTTCTTTTTTGTTTTGAGTCCAATATAAATACTTAAATTTTCTCAAACAGGAATTGTCATTCGTTCTCTGGACCCTGCAAAGAGAACGCAAAGAGTTCAAAGGCATCGCATAGCAACCAGCTTTTAAAAATGTCACTGTCGCTCAAAGCCTTACTGCATTATCATAGAAAACTAGTACCTATATTAAGAAAACTAGCAATAAGATACTGAAAATGTTTGTTGTTTAAAATGAATTAGAGAAATAAGCATTTGCAAGGATATTTTGTATAATAATGACTATAGCTATATATATATATATATATATATATATATATATATATATATATATATATATATATATATATATATATATATATATATATATATATATATATTTGGGAACAGAGTTTTTCCAAATTGAAATACACTAAAAGTTTGTATCCAATAGTTTACGTGACGATCACTTGGTGTATCTCCTAAGGCTATGCACTTCGACTTTGTCGCCAAATATTGATAAGACTTCTTAATCGTAAGCAGTAACAAAGAAGTCACTAATGAACAGATGTTTAGCGTATAAAAACCTTAATAATGCTTTAATAAATCAGACCGCCACTGCCTCCGCCTCCGTAGCGCAGTTGGTAGCGCGCTTACCTCTGGCGCGGAGGTCCCGGGTTTGATCCCCGGTACCACAATGGGGATTTTATTCCGTCTGGGAGGTCTGGCACGGGTTGCACTCAGCCTTGTTAGGTTCCGGGGGGACCAATTGAGGAGCTACTTGAAAAAGTAGCGACCCCAGGTTGTGAAGACTGCATAACTGGCCGGGAGGGATCGGGACGTTGACCACGTACCACCCTTCAGTACTGCACCCCACCAATAACGCCTGTAGTGGGCCGAGGGGGGGGGGACGCAGCGCCTGGGCGGTAAGGCTGGGCTCTTCATGGGCTGTTGTGCCGGGGCTTACTTTTAGTAAATCAAACGCCATGTACATGTAACCAACCGCCACTGCAATATAATGCACGTCCGAGTGTTAAAGAATGGCTAACTGTGCGTACAGTGGAACGGGCTAAATGCAACCTCCCATCTTTCGCAAACGTTAGACATCGCTGCTATAGATTGAAAACCCTTATGCCTGTATCCTTTAACGATTTGTTTATCTCTGATTTTCCCATACAAATCCGTCCTGGAGAGATAGGACATAACTAGTTTGAACCTTTACACAGCTATAGCGAAAAGAGGGCGCAAGTTGCCCCCACACGAGCAGAGCTTGATGTCATTGCGCGGATACAATTCCAGCGCGGAACACATTGCCTATAGCGCATAGTGCTTCTCGAATGTGTTTACTAGTCCCAAACAGTAAAGTGCCTGCAGCATGAAAATAGATATATTCCCGTATTGCTGAGCTTGTACAAGAATTTGGGACTTCATATTTTACTGCAGATGGTGACAACGTTGAATGTAAGTTATGCAAAAACTTTATCTAAGAGTTCCTATATTGACTGTACCTTGCCTCTTCTGTGTTGTGATTATGTGAAAGACTGACTCCTCCCACTTGCTATAGTCCAAGCCCCACAACTCTTTGTTTCCTGTATGAAGGTTCGGTCCCTATACATAACTGTATAAACAGCATGAAACACTGTAACGGCACGTTAAACTTCTCTCAGCAGGGAAAAAAGAACTATATATAGCAATTGACGCACAATTAATTTTGTCTACCAATGATAACTACTTTGATAAACACTATTATACTAGCTTGAATTTCTAAAGATAAGCACGGTTATACTTCTGAAATATTTTTAGCTCAACATAAGCTACCAACATATAGCCTATTCACACTTAGAATACCTACGTTGTTTACCTCTTTATTGAACTTGGTTTATATCTGAAACCAATTTTAGCTACCTTACTCGTAACTTGTCTCATTAGAAGTTCTTTCCATTTTTTTTAATTCAGTTCCATTTCATTTGAATGGTTTTTATTTACTTATTTTGTCATTTAGAAAAGGTTCGACTTCTGCTGCACGTATTCTTGCTTTATCTTCCTGTGTTAATGACCATGCTGCATTACCATATAACAATGGTGGAATCGCTATTATTTTACAGAACTGGAATCTGAGTAACTTTAGCCCTTTAGACGTTTTCTTTCTCTGTCTGTCTCTCCCTCTCCCTCTCTCTGTTTCTTTCCTTTTTAATATTCTTTTTAAGTTCATATAACCGTTCCACGCGTGTGTTGGAAATGAGATCGTTGTTGGGATCTCCTTCCCCTAGACCAATGGTGCTGATGGAGGGAACACGAGGTTTAACCCACCCCCTTAGTTATTCATCGGTTTGCATAGCGTACAAGGAGCTCCTATTCTCTGAGCATTGTGTCGCCGTAAAGTCTGACACCCACGACACATGGCGGTGGAGGGGGAAAAATAAATAAAAATAAAATAAAATAAAATAAAATCAAATCAAATCTGAATATTATACCCCGGCACCTTGACAACTATACCGGGGCATTTATTCAAATTTTCTATTTATTTAACCAAAATATTTATATACAATCATCATTATATAATTTATGTTTCAGAATTTCTAACTACAAAACAAAAGAAAACTACAACAAAAACATAAAAACTACCTAAAGTTACTGGTTTCCAGCAAATCTAATTCTACTAACAAGAAAATAACTAAGACATCTACACTATTCTAAAAAAGAAAACATTAATTTAAATAAACCTAAATCTATGCCACTGGTTTCCAGCGACTGGACGACTGGTTAAAAAAACTTCCAGCTATCTTCTATACAAAATACCATACTGGTAACCAGCACTATATATTAAAATTATATTTATATTTGTATAAATAAGTTTATTTAAATATGAACTAAAAATTTATATAAACATATTTATCTACTTTCGGAATATAATTATACTAACTTTAAAGAAAAATAAAATGTCACCTAAAGATAGATTTAGATAATTAATCTTTTTAATAATCTAGATTTTCACCTCTTTCTAAAAACATACATTTCTTATGAATACATATCCAAATAGTTAACTTTTATGAAATTTTATTACACTATACACAATACAAATTTACTTTTTATTCTCTGCAACCCGCCCGCTGCTCAGTTGCCTAGCAACGGCCTCCATCTTCCCCTGGCTAGACTCCTCCTTCTCCTGCAACAGCAAACTTCTCTCACACATTACTTCCGCCTCATTCCTCTTGCAGTCTCCTACTATAGTCGGCATATGCTTCTCCCTTTCTTCTTCTTGATCTTATCCTTCTTCTTTCTGCCCATTCTTGCCTACCCATTAAGACTACAAAATATCTTCTTCTATTTACTTGATTTAAATCATTTCTCTCTATTTATTGTTCAATTTCTATCTGTTCTCTTGTTGGCCTACTCCTCCTTCTTCTTCGATGCCTTCTATTGCTACATTTCCTCTTCTCTGCCTGTCTCGTAATCTAGAAGATCTTCTTATCTCATCTATTTCAATTTGTTCATTTTCAATCCATTCTACCTCGATGTTTTCAGTTTCCCAAGCTTTTTTACTAACATAATTGGTTAAAAACTGTAGTTTTTCAATTAAATTTGGATTTCTAATTATATCATTTATATAATATCCTCCTAATTGATGCCTTTCTTCTACATTCATAGTTTCATACCTTTCACATTCAAAGATCGCATGCTCCGGGTTATCTTGTACTTGACAGATATTACATATATCAGAATTCGTTTTTTTAATTTTTTTCCAATATGTTTTATATGGTCCATGTCCAGTTATATAATGAATGAATCCTTTTGTTGGTTGAATGAAATTTAATTTTAATCTTTCTGTAATATTCTGGAAAAATCCATAAACTCTTCTACCTACAGCACATTCCGACCATTCATTTTGCCATTTATTTTTCAAAGCATTTTTTACTTCCCAAATTTTATCTGTTCTTACACCACTAATTTTATAAACCTTTTCTAAATTTCCTTTCTTTAGCCAGAATTTTGCTCCCTTTAATTTTACCAATAGATCAATGGGCCATATTGCTGTAGAGGGAGGGGGAAAGTAGGAGAATGCCTTCGAGGGTCACAAAATGGCATCCATGCCTTAGACAACACCCTCCACTACGGCTGAGGAGCTACAACGGCCCCCGCCCCCAAATGACCCTAGTGTCAAAATACCTATACCTATTACGTGCCATCTCTCGGGTAACGAGGTACTCCTTGAAATGGAGCTGCTTCAAACAGTATCTTCACTCCTCCTGTAACCCGCATTTTTAGATCGAAATGTATTTATTCACAATCGACAAACGAAGTGCTCAACCTGGAAATGCATATCTGCATCGTTCTGTGGACACTTCAAACACTGCGCATAAAGTGTATCATTCAGACACAAAGAAAGGCTGTTGAGTGAACACAGGAGAACGCTTTGCGACAGCAGAAAACGAGAGCTAATTAGGTAATATTTTGCCCTTGAGACATGAACTATGTATGATGTTAAGGAACATTTTTATTGCAGAGCGGAGAGACATGATGAACTATGAAGTTCGGTTTTTTTTTTTTTTTTTTTTTTTTTTTTTTTTTCTCTCTCCCCATTATGTGAGAGCGGAGTTTGCTTTTATCTGTGGGTATGTTAGAGTGGTGCTAGCAAACTTGTTTCCCTAAAGGTGAAGTGCTGAAATTGGCCATTTTCTTTTGGTACCACTCAGGTTCACGCCGAGAAATGGTACACATTTTGTCCCATTACTTCAAAGGAATGTGATGGTAATATATTGCTTTGAATCCGGTTTGGTATACAGTGGTTTCAGATGAACCCCATTTTTGACAGAGCGTGTTTCTATGTCTCAGAAGTAGAAGTGAACCAGTTTATATACTGTTCTACAGTCAAATTTGTTATCAACCCATAGCATATTAATAATTCTTGTCATTCTAAAACACACTTTCAAGTTCGAAATACATTTTTACGGTGTCTTGTTGTTCAAAGAAAGCGAAATCTTACTCATCTTCAACGCTTAATTCCCTAAAAGGGCGGCCAGAAGTACAATAATAATATTCGCAGTGACAAAGTATAGCTTGTGCGTCAGTTCTTGACGAATGACCTTCAGTAAAGATCCAGTGAGTTTGTCTCATACTTAATAAATAGGTCAGCACACAGTTTACGTTACGTTAACTCTGTTTTCTTCGAATGGA
Organism: Tenodera sinensis; assembly: GCA_030765045.1. Classification (NCBI taxonomy): domain Eukaryota; kingdom Metazoa; phylum Arthropoda; class Insecta; order Mantodea; family Mantidae; genus Tenodera; species Tenodera sinensis. The sequence continues at coordinate 82,954,526 of CM060969.1, read as the reverse complement.
AGCAGAGTACACTTGACTACAAGTTTTGAGTAATACGGGTTCATGTCCTTGCCAGTGTTTTCATGTGTACTTATAATGAGTCATTTGCTGAGAAGAGTCGCTGTTTTCCGTTGCTTAAATTCTTCAATTTGGTGGTTATTTACACACAGCTTATTTATTGCCATGAACTATAAGCACCCGTTATCAATTAAAATGCACATTAATCTTAATCCATTTCCTATTTAAATCCAGAACAAAGAGCCTCACTCATATCGTAACTCAATAAAATCGTTCTCAAAATAATTAAAAAGGAAAAACATTGTTCCCGGCAACGTTGGAAACAGTAAGTGAAAAGATTTAATAGAAAACAGCTTTAGATCTTCAGCAGGATATCCGGGTCTGGGTTTAAGCACCAGGTGGAAGGCGCGGAAATGTGATAATGTGGTTGAAGTAGAGTATTCAAGGAGGGGTATCCACACTGAGCTAACTGTTGCGACTATTGCATGTCAGACGCCGGGAGGAAGGGATGACGTTAGAGCGTTCTAGCAGCTATAGTTTTCAAAGTCGCTACACAGCAGCGCAAACTCACCCATCACCACTTTCGTCTCTGAAAGACCGGATTGGAATGAAAGTGAAATAAAAAGGAGGGCTGGAAAATTCGAAGTATGAAATTATCCTCCCCTACATTTGCCGGATGACCCAGGAAAACCCTCGAAAAAACCCATGTGTCAGAAAGATCGGTCGTAGGTCGAACCCATGACCTCCCGAACGTGAGCCTCACAGACTAGCATGGAGTCATCTTGCTCGATAAATGTGATAATACTGCGCCATCTAATTAACTGTAAAGTAAGAAGAGTTACACTTCAAATTGTGACGGGTTCTCCCCGCGGTAGCTCAGCCAGTGATCGCAGCTGGTACTCTCAGGATACGGTCCCTGCTGCTAACGACTCCGTTGATCTTACTTAGGATTAAGTTTTAGGATGTATGGTAGGCATGAGTTTGGGATTTAGGTCTTCCTCAGGCGCGAGGTAGCACATTTATTTTGCAACTGACATAAATTGCATTGAAAAACCTGGGCGAATTTCCGCTAATTTGCCTTAAGCCTTTGTATAGCGCCCCAGTTCTACCGCATATTTCTGCTAGTCTCGCCGTCATTGTATTTTTTGCCAACTTCTGCTATTATAACGTTTAGCTGGTCCTACTGAATTTTCAGTATTTATATCTTTTTCACCCAGTGTCACTTTGGTAAATATTCTACCTCCCATTTAGCGCGGTGAACTTCGAATTTGCAAATCCCTGCTTTAGGACTGGGTGTTGTTTACCGTTACGTTGGTTCCCCAGCTGTGGCTTTGAGCTGGTGTCTCTTTATACCATTAGCCTAAGTGTCACAAAGGATGTTTTGCTCACATTTCTTTCTCGAAAATGCACCCAGGCTCCTTATACACAATCTTACAAGAAACACTGAAATTCCTCATTTTAATCTATATAGGTATAATAAAATACAATTAAACAGATCGTCTCAGAGTGCATTCTGATCTTATGATTATAAGCACTAAAGAAATTGAAGTTCTCGTGTCAAAGTAATCAACATTTCTCATCTCATTCGATTTTTCATTTTTGCTGTTAATTAGAATATGCTTTAAAGTGCACATGTGCACAGTAAAAAGAATTAGCCATTTCAACAATGAATTTCACTCCATCTCAAGGTGATACAACAATCAGTTCATTGCTGATAAAGAAAAATTTTATCCGTACAGCATATGAAATCATTTGCTTTGTTTACTAATAAGTGTTTTCATGTTTTCATGTTGAGGAGAATTCTATACAGCACGCTATCTCACTATGCCAGCAGGTTACTCGTTCGTTAAGTAAAGATGTCCCTGGCTTTGTGCACTCTGCACCACTTTGTCAGTGAAAGATTACGATTGGTCAGAAAGAAGGACCCCGGCCAGGCTTAGCACTGCACGTTGGTGACCTATGCGAACCGTCATGCGAAGGGATGAAAGGGAGTTCCGAAGGGTGACCAAATTCAGGTAATGATGCGTGCTAGCAAGGGCGAGGTTCCTAACGATTCCAGAAAGCAACCAATCTTGATGCCGGCGCGCGTCTGTCTTCACCATCATCAGCCCAGGAATTCGGCGCTACGACACCCTAGAGAGGGGCATCAGTCGGCCTTCCAAGCTCTGGGAAAAACTTTACACACAGAACCTACACCGTCCTACCGCAGCACATCAGTCCCTGCTGTCTGGCCCTGCAACTCTGAAATACATGAAAATGAAGTAGATGACAAGAAATTATGTATGTTTGTGTGTGTAAAAAAGTACTTTGAGATACGTATCAACCATTCGAGAGCACTACACATGAAAACGAAGTGATGTGTAGAATGTACCTCTCCAGTGCAATTGTTATGACAGTGTTCCAGCATAAGATCATCCATTTTCGAGTTCGAGTCTCACTCACTACATTTTCTTTTCTTCTCTTCTCTTTCTTGCATTAGAGAAGAGCACATGAATAATATATTAGTGTAGATTTTAAATGTTGTTGCAGTTGATGCATTTTTATTATTTCAATGTATGAATGCAGTTAGCAATTACAAAATTATTCTTGCTAACAACAACTTGAATCCTGCATAATACATTCATATGCTGTACTTCAAATGCAAAATGGATTAAAGGGCGAAAGAAAGTATAAAAACGTAGAAACATTTAATACCTTGTCATTTTCTAGGAACTTCTCGAAGTGATCTGGATTTTCATGACAACGTTGACAGCGATGAAGGAACTATTGTCGTATTCTATCCAAAAGCCGAATCAAGTAAATGATGGTAGTGATAATGCTAAAGAAAAAAAAATAAATAAACAGCCACTGCATGATAAGAAATGGATTGTGACCATCGGAATAACAGTCTTTGGCGTTACGAATTAAACCAAAAGAGGAGTTAAATGTTTCTAGAGTAGGATACATACTAATCGATGTTCAGTGTCGCACTGTCAAGTGATTAGTTCAAGATTTGAGAGAATTTTGTGGCATTAAATCTTGAGAATGCTGATAACGAGCTTCTGAAAATTGATATTTTTGTACTATGGTAGCAGCTTTAAAGACATTCAAAGTCAATAGTTCACCCGTTTTTGCTTTAGCACCGACTTATCAGCATCTGATACCAATACATTTAAGACCATACAAGTGCATTATGTTTAGCCATGGACCATACATTGCTTATCTCAAATTACTTGTATCTGTGACATCTAAAATCTCTCAAGTTATTTCGTGTAGTTCAATGTGTGTGTGTGTGTGTGTGTGTGTGTGTGTGTGTGTGTGTGTGTGTGTGTGTGTGTGTGAGAGAGAGAGAGAGTAGTGACAGAGGGGGACACCTCGACCCATCACGACCCCGACATGGATCATTTGCGGGCTACCACCCACCACCCCCAGGGGGACGGGATAAAGTGAAGTGCAACCGGAGGCTTCTGTTCTGTCCCCTACTCTATTTAGTGTTTATATGGCAGACTTCCCCACAGAACCACAGGTCAGTATAGCTCAGTACGCAGATGACGTATTGCTATACTGTACCAACCAACACATCCTCAGAGCCTTCAACCCCATACAGAGACACCTCCGCCAAGTCCAACAGTGGTGCCGGCGTTGGCGAATGTCCGTTAATCCGGACAAGAGCCACGCCATCCTCTTCACTAGGCGCCACACCCCCACAGACTGCCCCACCTTTCACCTTCGAGGCCGAACGATCGAGTGGACAAATTCCATCACCTACCTAGGAGTCAAACTGGACAGAGGTCTGACTTTCCGCGGTCACATCAGAGGCCTCTCGGCAAGGTCCCAGGGGGCCATTGCCTCCCTGTACCCCATGCTGAGGTCCGAGATGCCAGTCCGCCTAAAGCTACACCTCTTCCGGGCTCTTGTAGTCCCCCTCATGCTTTAAGCTTGTGAAGTGTGGGGCATGGCTGCAGGTAGTTGGCTCCTATGGCTCCAGAGGGTTCAGAACAGAGGACTCCGGTCCATCTTCTCTGTCCCCTTACCCTTCCCCGTGAGACTACTTCACGAAGCCTCATCTCTTCCATACGTGGAGGATGAAATTAGGCGCCGGGCAGCAAAATTGTACGCCAAATTACCCAACCATCAAAGCGCCCTAGTTAGGTCTCTAGGGGACTACGACCCCTCAACACGCCGCTTTAAGGCGTATAGGGTTCCCCGAATGGCTTGCGGGCACGCCCCATAACCATGGAGAACAACCACCAGCAGCTAAAGCTGATCTCCAAAGATCCCTACAGAGAGTTGATCCTCTCCAAAATTTCTTCCCCATTCAAAATTCAAAATTCACAAAACACAAATTTAAACCTTAAAAATTTTAAAAACTATTTTTTAACGTCAGAATGCAAACATTGTTGCATCCTGCAGGACAGCTGTCAAGGGGCTTTAGTGCTCCCTTCTAACCCTCACCAATCTAAACAAAAACAAGTCACCCTACAAAACCTCTTATCCTAATTTCCTACCTGCACCTTAATAGGGGTAGGCACGCAGCAAAAGTCGTCGGGCTGAACCTCAGCCTGCCAGTAGCTCGTCGTCGTCGTCGCTTGTCAGAGAGTGGAGCCAAAGAAGTTCAAAGACGTACAGAAGTGCCTAACAGTTACAGATGTTGACACCTGGCGTACAACCAAAGTGTTTTCTCTACCCAGGGAGAGGGCAATGAGGCGACCTTTGGGACCTGGGCAGCAACTTCCAGGAGGACCAGGGAAGAGGTCCCAAAGCGCAAGCATCTGTGCCGTCTGTCCGCATTCACCAGACGTACCGCGCTACCAACCAAACCTGAAAGATGACAAGAGAGGAAAATGAGAAATGAAGGGAAAGGAATCCGTGGAGAAGAGAATCCACTCCAGCATTCACCTAAGTGACAAGGGGAAGCTAGGTAAAACTCCAAGTCAGAGTGGTTGGCCACGAGGATGAACCGGTGACCTCCCAAATGCAGGCAGCAGACGTTACCGCCTGAGCCATCCCGCTTGGTATTAACACTAGAATATATCAACATTCCAAATAACACTTTCTTCAATTGTTTCGAATGATAAACCTTTATGACCACCGTAGTTTTAAGCATCCAGCACTTTCCCTTTGGATCATTCGCGTCTATGATAGTTCTTTAAATCTGAGTAAAGGACACAATCTAACTTAGTCACACTTGAACCCCGTCTCCTACTTGCCCATGACCTCACGGAGACTTTAATACACTGCGAAGGCATCTAGGTAGCCTCGGGAGCAAACATAATCACCGCCTGGCCGTCTTAATGGGAAACTGTGGCTCCACGCAAACTATTGCTAATAAATTATTTAGAGTTGCCGTCCGGGCTGCGGAATGTTGATTCAAGTGTGCGGTGGGTGAGTCGTGTTTGTGCAGACCAGTCTGCTCCTTTAATCACTATTTACAACAAAACTTTTGTGCTCTCGGCAAGCATTCCATTAACATTTCATCCGAACAGTCACTGTACGCTCCTTGCAAAAACTGACAAAGGAACGTTTATAACAGGCTAACGTTTTCCCTGTTACAATGCCCTCTTCAATACACTTACTCTTAGAATCGCGCTTTAATTCATTGGTTACGAGACAGTTATAGCAGGAGGCTTCCCAGAAATGTTCTTTGGATATTTTTCAATTCATAGATATCTTACTTGAATATGTTTGTTATTCATTTGTGTTATATAATTAATGCGATGTTAGCTTTCCTCTTTATTTATAGATATATTTATGTATTTTAATATGCATATGTCCGGAATAAGTAAACTCATCAAAATAGTAGTAATTGGAAACTTACATGGCCAACTTTAGCTCATTTGTCAAATAACCAATAAAAAGTAAGAGCAGGGAATACTTTTCTATTTAGCTTACATCGCTTTAACTCTGTGGTCATATTGCGACGGAACTGTTAGGAGATACCTCGGAGATGTGTGTGGTGGACAGTTACCCTTCAAGGCCTTATCCGGACAGATGGTATTAGAGAACTAGGTCTTCATGGACCCACTTTACACAGACTTGGCCATGAACCATATTCTCCATCTTATCCTCTTCACAAATGAAGCATAACCTTCCTTTCTTTACCTGGTTACCCTCCCCTTATGTAGGACTTATACCCCCTAGACCCAGTGAATGCCTAGGGTCAGACGCCTGTAGGGGAGCACTCCGACCGGACAGAGTGAAGACCTGGAAGCGGGTGGTCAACCAAGCACCAGGTATGATAGCGAGAAAGAGCATGATATGAAATGCTTGGGAAGGTGATAATGGAGCAATTGGCGAAATGAGTGGCAGGGGAAACCGGAGAAAATCCGCCCTCATGCCGCTTCGTCCAGCACGAACACCACATGCAGCTCCCTGGGATCGAACCCGGACCACCTAGGTGTTAGACGAACGCTCTAACCACTCGGCCACGGCGCCGCCCTATAAAGTATAACCACAATTATTTATTTTTTGTTGATCTTACCCTTTTTTGGCAAATCTTTTTTTTTTCTAGAAAGTCCTTCTGAATTTCCACTTGTTCTTGCCTTAGGATTTCCGAAGCTCTCGGCGAGTTTTCTCTTGAATTTCTTGAGTTCTTGGTTTGAGCCTTTTTTTTTTTTTTTGTCTTCTAGTAGTAATTGATAAAGTGTTTCTGTTAACACCTCTGCTTTTGTGTGTGTGAGAGTGTGTGTATGTGTGAGTAGTGTTTAACGGCCGCTTTTACTACTACGGCACCGCAGATGGTGACACTGGTGATACATGGAATGAAGATGGAGCACCGGTGGAATGATATGGCGGGGGAAACCGGAGAACCCGGAGAAAACGCGCCCCAGCGCCGACTCGTCCACCACAAATCCCACTTGCGGTTGCCTGGGATCGAACCCGGGCCGCTTTGGTGAGGTGCTTTTGTGAGCATTTATGACATATGTTGTGTACGACACGCGGAATCCGAAGAGGATAAGCTGCAATCAAATGCATTATAGAAGTACCAATTGGGGTAGCATGGCACAATGGTGGTGCAATTTGAGCAAACTGGAATAGTGCAAGTTCTGCAAAGTGGCCATTTCATGGTTCCCTCCCTAACCACATGTAAGTTTAACGAACATTTTACCATAAAATGTAGGTAAAGGAAGTATATAGCAAGAATATGATAAAAAAACTTGCCAATAGTCAGTATGCCTAGATGATTGCTATAAAAATTGCAGAAATATGAACATAGAGTTCAGATTTATACAGAGACGAAGCGAATACCAGCAACCTCATCAAACTGCTGCACAAGTTAGTACTTACAAAACATAATGCTGGGTGACACATGCAAACAGAAACATTGTTCCTGAAGAAAATGGTGCGATTTAGACGTGGTGCGATTTATGCAACGTCACATTATAATTCTATTCTAAAAGCTGTTTGATAAGGGTATTTAAAAACTTACCAGTTATAAGCGTATAGAACTAAATGAATATTTGTACTTGGTCTTTAAACCCAAACCGCACGCTGTTCGATTTTTTTTTATCTGCAGCGTTTCTTCCAATCGCCTTTGTGGTACACAAACCCCTAACTATGTGTGTACTATTTCCAGTTAACCGAGGTTCCATTGTGTGCGCTAGTTTGCATTTCAGCCTTGCATAAAGAGTTCGGTGCACACATATTACCCCTTTCATAAAAAGAGCTAATTGACGTGGGATTTTGCTCCGGCTTCAGCAGCTTCCCCTCCTACCTCTCGTAATTCTGCCTCTTGTATCTCTTTCTGCTCCATTTAGCTGTACATGGCCTTCTGGAACGCAACGCTTACAAGAGAATGATAACTGTTTTATATATTCTTAAAAATTATAAAGAATAGTGAAATTGACACAGAAATTTAACATCGAAGTTACATTGAAAATGTGAGTTTTTAAGGTCAACTGAATAAAAATAAAGATACAATAGTGTTTAGAAAAAAGTCGCAAAACCTTGGATGTGCTAAATTCCATAACTAATTCAGGCACTGTACAATATTGGTAAAATTTCTCCATCCCAAGCAACCTTTAAAATTAAGTAATATTTTTAGTTTGATTTTTCAAATTCAACTGGCTACTTTGATAAAGTTGTTATTTATTTTAAAAAATCGAGAGCTAAATGAAGCAAACATTTGAAATGTTCAGCAAAGAGCGTGATAAGTCCTCTTTATTCCTCTAGAACGTGCATGTTATTTTATGGCACTGTGTCATTTCCCTCCTTTCTTCTTTCAGCTTTGTGCGTTAGGAATGGACGGGGTTCACTGCGACACTGTGCTAAGCTTCTTGAACAGGAGGCAAAACGGAGAAAGAAATAAGATTGATTAAACCTCGTGTCCCCTCCAGTGTCAACACTCCCTAGACTTTTATAAAATAACAACTTTACTGCGAATGTTTCTGCGCTCGAGTGGTTAGAATTATTGTTTTTATACTTAATGGTATTTGGCTTCACATACCTCGGAAACACGCTGTTGTACTGCAGAGAGTATGTCCACGTGTGCTGGACATGGCGGTCTACTCACATGTGTGCAGTAAATGCGATAGATTGGATACAGCGAAGCACCGTTTGGTGTCCAACCCCAAGTATTCCTTTCAGACTCTCTTAGATATGGTTCCCGTAATCTGTTAAAGAGTTGATTAACAACTGGTTTCATACACTACCAAGTACAATCGACCCAAGCTGGACTGATTTCCTCTAGATGCTGCAACGGACGGCGGCTCTAACCAATTATCTGACTCCTCAGGAAGGATGACGGCAGATGTGAGACGGTGCGGCATAACTGTGTTTGTTTACAGTGTTTCAATGAAAATAAACGCACGTGCTACAATAGTATTAAAACAAACAAAGCTATCTTCAATAAGTTAAAAAGAAAAAAAACAAACTGATGTATTGCACTCAGATGACTTTCTCTACTCTTGTACAAACTATTCTTCAATCTCTTATTCCTCTATCTTCATCATGTTGGTAAACATTTGTAGAAATTGTCTTAGTACTAATTTTCTTGTAAGTGCATGGGGAATATTTACAGTAGGTTTTGAGTGATAGTGAAATGTTTTAATGCTTTCAAATTCCGTTCTCCTTGCACGCCTAAGACATGAAAAACTGAATAACGATCTTCCATTTGTGGAAAGCAAAACTCACACAAATAAAAAGGAATATCTCCGAAATGTTTCACTCTACAAAAACTAATTTGGACTTAAACTGTGAGTTTTAACGAGATCTACATTTTTTGTACAGTAAGATTTGATCTATCTCTTACGGTTTACCAGTTAGGCAAAGCTCATCAAGAGTGAACATGATTACGTGGGGTATAGTCAGAAACTTCAAAATATACATTTCATTTGCCATAAAAATATCTTGAACATGTGGCATTTTAATCAAAATCTTAGAGCCATTTTAGAGAAAATCAGAATTTTCGTAAAATGTTCTATGTGAAGGGTAGTTTAGGGTGGAGGAATTTTGTTCAAAATCTTCGTGTCGCATCCTTGATATTCAACTTAAATACCAACTTTGGTTTCTAACCGACTTTGCATTTTTGAGTTATGCTGTTCACACACACACAAACACAAACACACAGAGAGAGAGAGAGAGAGAGAGAGAGAGAGAGAGAGAGAGAGAGAGAGAGACATAGGCGTGCGCGAACCTTTTTCTAAAACTGCTTTTTTTGCATAGAGGGGGCCTCAAAATATGTTTTAGGTGAAATCTCGAGATGGAGTTTTTAGGTGGAAAATAATACTTCCGATACTTACTATACGTAGTAGAGAAATAAAAAAATCTAGAGGTCTCATGTTCAATTTCTCATACAGGTGAACAATTTGCCTTTAAACAGAACAATTTGCTATCATTCATAGAGTCTGGAGACATGACTTTGAGACTGAATGCGAGCGTGTTTAATAGTTGAATACTGAGAGCATCACTACCGTACTTTGTTCAGATTCTTTTGAGACAGTGGGAGGGCCAGGTAGGCAGCAAGTTGCTCGTGCCGGAGGTCACTTACGCGTGCTAGCACACTGCGAAGGCAAAATACACTGTTGCAACATTTGCGTCGCTTTCAGACTTCTATCACATTGTTTACATGCTTATCCTTCATTTATTTGTTTATTTATGCACTTAATTGTGATTGCTTTAACATATTTTGGTCACGCTGGGACGATAAATACATTTAATACCAAAAAACTAGAGTACATGATCATATTTTCTTGGACTACATTACTTTTATTGCTTTCTCGTAAGTATATAAATATATATCAATGCAGGTGGCACTACAAACGATCTCCACAAAAAGAACGAAAGAGGGAAATACGAGCAGAACAACGAAAGATCATTTACATTGACATAGATATGTATTTTGGCAGTTACTCAATCTTCGGATCTTATAGTCTCATTTTCTTCTTCTTCCTCATCCTGAAGACGAAACGAAGAAGACATCAATGTTATAAAATTCACGAACGGTTTTTTCATCTCATTTGTTTGAGTTGCATAGTTATGAATAATTATCTGCTTTAATGGTTCTTATTACTGTACTTAGAGGAATTGCATACATTTTGAATAATGTGTGCCATCTGGTTATGTACTGGTTTTCCTATAGAGTAGGAATTTGCTTTATAAGTAACAGATGTATCACCTGTTTCCCGCGGCCGCCACGTATTTATACAGGTTTAAGGGTTTTGTGAAATTTCTGTTGTGCGTCACTGCTCGTGTCAGAATGACTGCATAAACCTTCCAACTCTGCCCTGTTTGTTTTTGTTCCTATACACCACGCGATGTCCTTATCTCTCCCTTCCACTGTCTCAAATGACTCTGAACAAAGTATAAGAAACTCTTCAGTTCAGCGAGCAATAATGCCATCAGTGTTGTTTCTCAAGCCAAAGTCCCCGATGTGACCAAATAAATTAAAAGAGGCTATGGAAAAAACTGCGGGAAGCACTTAGAAGTAGCTAAGATATGCAGCTAAGTCAAAATTACTTTTTGATGGCACGCAAGCGAAGCTTCAAAGTGTTAACAAGAAGTTTGCCTTTCATAAAGTAAGAGCTCTTCAGAAGGGGTTGAGTATCAAGGCACTGAACAGCTGAATGGTAACTTCACCAATAGAAAACCTTTTAATGACAACAAGAGTTTGAATCTTACACAATAACTTCCCCCACTCCCGCATCTCTTTAAGGTTTGAACTTGCATTGGATTAGATTGGATTGCGTTCAGCAAGTTCACTAGTAATCACAAAGGCCCGTGAACATTGTACAAGGAAATGCACAGTAGTGCATATGAACATGAACATGATATTTGATAATGAACATAGAATGAACATTATATACAGACAATATCAGAAAAGTAAAGCCAAAGCAGGGATAGTTCAAAAACAAAATGAAATCTTTCCTCCAGTTATAAGACTAACATAAAATGTATATACAAATAGAAATTGAACTTTGATCCAACTGCGTAAACTTTCATGGCCGATGTCATTAAATAGAAAATGATTATCAGGGCTTGTGCGCCGTGGTCTAGTGGAAATGAGGAGTGGAAGGAGATTTTCTACTGGACCACGGCCCATAACCCTGGATAATCATTTTCTATTTACTAAGTTGAACTTTATTTTAAACTTTTGCTTGGCTTTCACTGCCAGTCTCATCATTTGGTTATCTGAATTGCGTGTAGCATCTGTTGTCAGTTCTTTAATACACATATATTTATGTAGTTTTCAAGCGATCATGAAATTTAATTGACATTTATTTGTCACTAAAGCGGCTAGATACTACACACAGAACTACATAAACATTATTTGGATAATTTTGTCGTTCAGATAATGTTGCACAATGATGATGAAATAAGGATTTCATAAAATAAATTCTCATTTTAAAAGAATAAGGGACATAATGAAGCAGGAGCAATGATTAATTGATGTATAGAGAAGATGGTCCTGTAGCAAGAAAGTATAAAATCAGTGGAATATGTCATACCAAGTTGACGTGTATAAATTATTCTGTATAGGACATTTGTTTAATGGGGAAAAAAGGCCTTGGGTAATTAATTAGTTTGTGGAGCATAAGAGGGTAGGTCATTAACAGGCTTCGGACATGCATTCACATAGGTGCACTTCTAGTATACCGAGCGGTACGTTGTTTACAAGCGAGCGCTTAGGGAGAACGGCAGGCAGTGCTTGGGGAGGGGGGGGGGGGGGTAGCAATGAAACCCCGTGCATACGTAACCATTTTCCAGCAAAGTGCAACGAAACAGCAACCGTGTCCGAAGTGTAGTCATTAGGGACAGGTACAAATTTGCCACGTCTCAGCGATTCCAGGTAATTGGGTGGTTACAAAGAATTAGAGAAGTGAAAGGGAACATCGCAAAGTAACTTCGAAACAAATGGGTTTATAGGAATTAGAAATGGAGGGACTGGTCCGATAGCCAGCGAGTAAAGAAGACAGACCTCTCCTGTGACTAGCGTGGTAGACAAGACTTCTGGGGTGAAGAGCGTAGAATCTAGACGTAACTTGGTCTATCGCTGCATATTTGCAACACGCATTTTAGTTCTTCTGCAACTGTCTTTGAGGCCACATTGTTCGCCCACAACGGAGAATTGTACTCCTATTATAGTTACCATTTCCGCAAGTAATATTCAATTTATATGTATTGTACTGCAACTTTTCCGTCACTGTGAATTTACATAAAGATTCATTAAATATTTCGAGTCCGCGTTGTCCTTTAACCAATTAACACTCATGCATATCCTGAGTTAGGATTCTCATCGCTCGAGTGAAGCCAGGTACAACAATGAGCAGAGATATTGTGGATTTAAGGTCCACTGGGGCCCAAAACACTTCATCATGGAACAGAAACACTGCTTCGTTGCGAGGCGGTGATCGGTGCTTCAACAGAATAAAATTATTTTGAGCATAGGTACCCTTAGCAGCAATTTTAAAGCATTAAAATTGTCAGCTTTTCCCTTAAGATCATTAGGAAGAGCATTAAATATTTTTATCGTCTCATAATATACGCCTTTTGTAAGCTGGACAGTTTTGATAGACGTTACTCCTTTGTTACTCCTCTTGAATTTCATTGTTTGCTATAAATGTGGCTCGATTGCATGCTAAAATACATACATGCAGGATAATGTTAATATCTTCAGTCCTCCAAACAAAATTTTTGCAAGAGCGTCAGTTTGAGTGCTCGAAATGTTTCTTATAACGTTATATTGCATGAGGAATGTTCGTTTGCTCTCAATTGAATTGCTCCAAAATAACAGTCCATATTCCGTGATAGTATTAAAATATGCATAGTATATTATTTTAAGTATGCAAGTCACTGTTACTAGTGCTCGGATAGTATAACAGGTGGAGCTGAGTTGAATGCGATATATTTAATAGGAGCTTTCCAGTCCAAATTTTATGCTGTCTGCTCTAACAACATGTCATTTATTCTGTACATACATTAGTTTTGAAAGATAAAAATGAGTTATAAATTTTTAAGCTTTTAAGATCAAAGTGAATGAAATCTGAAATTTATAGTACTCTCTTGGATCCATCTGTGAAAGTACATTTGTCAAAATTATCCTCCAGTAGATATTGGATACATTACAATAAATCTATAATAAAATCACAACTACTGCTTTAACAGTTAAGCTTTTCAAACCAGGTAACAACGTATTAAAAGTCAGTTGATACAACGAGTTTCGTCGATCACGGAGTACACCACAGGAATTAATATTGTTAATCCACACGGCTGAAGTTTTCAACAAAGAACACAATTTAATGGCGGTCCCCAAAAATTCGACATTACACTAAACTAAAGTGATACCAATTTTTCAATTGAGAATCACTAGTTTCAGGTCGGTCAACAAATAAAATTTTGCTTTCAAACAACGAAAGTTGATTAAATCACTTCCCAGCGTTGAAATCACATTCTATTGTGCTTAATGCAAAATTGTGATGTAAAAACAGCAGTTAAAATCTGTGGAATAGTCTTATCAGCATTAGAAATGTTTAAAATAAACGACTGTTGCACGCAAGGCCTCTCTCTACTCAACCTTAAATTATTTGCTTTAAACTCAACGTCTTGCAAGATGTCTGTAGCTGCAAAGAACACCAATTGCGGCCATATACAACCAGAAAGTATATTTTAGGAGCAGTTGTTGGTGTTGCCAATTGAATGAACAGAATGTATCCAAAAGTAATCACAGAGCAGTAAGTGGGGGAAATATGTAAGCTGACTTTTGGTGAATTCCACTAGGGTGCGTTCTACAGGGAGACATTCTTTAACCTGCTTTCGGATCAACAGCAACCTATTGCTTTTTAATTGTTCTACTGTTAGTCAGAGGCATAAAGAAATACATGGACAGAGTTGTAGCTTCAGAAAAGGAAAACGATTGTTCTGTTTTTAATTCCCTCTCTCTCTTTGTTTCTTTTTGTAAAATGATCGGGTTTTGTTATGTAAGGCTATAATCTTCGATTTGCATCGATACAAGAGGTATTAGATTCCCCCTATATAAGGATATATGTGAAATGCTATTATAGTAAGTTGCGCATTTCCTCTAGCGTAAGTTGGTTGCGATATGAATTCAACTCAGAAAGTTGATATTCAGCGTCTTTGGAGGAAGTAAGGACGCCGGTCTGTGAACAGCCCAAGTAAAAAATGAATGAATATATCATATTTTGTATTTTCTCTCTTTTTAACTGACCTGTAGTTGGAAAATGCACTTTCATTATGTCTATTTGTGTGTCCGACAAACGATAACATACGGAACAGAGGTTATCAATAAACTCAGCTGCAAGCTGGAAATATCGACTTGGTAAACCACGTGTAACGCGACGTGAGACTTGCAAATATTCTGCTCTACTAATGCGCTCAATTATATTTTCGAGGTTGCATCTACAGGGCAATATATAATAAAACTATTTCTCCAAATGTTTATCTCAATTATCATGAAGTGGATAGAAGAAAAGGCTTTTGTATTGATAGTTTGTTGAAGAATGAACAGGGAAAATTATGGAACTGACGCATCAGATATTATTTAGAAAAAGCACCAAGAATGATTTTTATCTTTGCATGAAAGCTATAGTTTCCTGGCAATCCTCCTTCGGTGAGGCATCAGTTGGCAACGTGAACCAGGCATTATTCCAACCGAAGTCCTCCATTAATGTAGCTGATTTAAGAATGGGCTGACCAATTCTATTACAAAGGTAACTATGCACACGCTTTCCAAGATCTCTAATGTGTTTTTCAGTACAGGTTGGACTGAAACTATGTGAAGTTTCGCTGTCTCTTTGGCCCATCATAGTGGACCAGAAAATAGGGCTTTAGGTTTTCCTTTTGGAAAGCTACCTCCATGCTTCAACATTTTATGATAATATGGCATGTAGATGTTTCAATCTATTGTAATGTTATAGAGGTGACCAAGATCACGGTATCTTTTCAACGGTCTATTCTTCAGAACGATTCAAACACTATGGCGCTGATCTAACAGAACTGTTGCGATTTCTTTTGTTTTTAACCCATTCAATTGTCGAATCGTCTGCACTGTAACCTGTGATTTCATTGAATTAACAGTGGATAATAACTTTCTAGTAATACATTTTAGTTTTGTAGTTCAAGCTACATTTCAAAAGTTAAACAAAAAGAAACTTTTTCATAATAAAATAAGATGAATTTCAAACTTTAAGAAAATGCACAATTTTTTGAACTTGGCATATTAACTACCAATTCACTTAAGCTATAAATGTACAGATAAACGCTTACTTATACGTGCGCTCATATTTAAACATTGTTTTCACATAAACAAAATGTTCCATACGATGCAGTGCATGCCCAATTTGTTTTAATTTTAGTGTTGTCTTTTAAATGCACACTAAAAAGAATAACATATAATTTCTTAAAATAATTGATCAATTTTGAGAATAACGTGATTAACAAGAATTTTGGAGAGCACAAACTACCTTAATACAATACAATTAACACGAGATATTTTTATAAAACTCCCTGTAGCACCTGAAATTTGGATGTGAGTGCTTCTGAAGCATATTAGAACTGGCCGTTTTTAAATATGTTGGTATCTACAGGACCAAAATGGTTTGCGAAAAAGGGCCTTAACTTAGCAAATCAGAACTCTAAATAAAAATACTTCGGATTTAATAATCAAAACCCACTTATAACTATGTAAGCCGCTGACTTTTACTATAATTTCCAATTTTCACTTTATCTAAACCATATTTTAAATTCTCTTAATGTAAGTGACATCTATGCAAGTGTATGTCTCTTCTAGAATCTAAGAAAAATGTTTCTGGTATTGTTGAATCTTTACATAGTTACAAAAGATGCATTGGACCTTCGGTGCCTCTGCAAGGTAAGGTCATGCTTATTCACAACGTCGGTTTGACTTTCGTTTTTACATCTTTAACGTAAGTCACAAAGAAGCATTGCTGTCAATATACAGGCAAATACAACCCTCTATTAACTGTAATACAAAAATAGCTATAAAACATACATTAAAACGCTTCTAATTATTTTAACAAATAAGTCAATTCTCCAAATATAAACTCATTCAAACATACTATTATAGAGAATTACTACCCAATTGAGGGAGTGCTGCTTAAATAAACAAACAAGAGTTTTGAAATATGTACAGATATTTGGTGCTATTGTGTGTCATAACTGGCATACATTTCAGTAACATGTCTTACACACTAGGGATTTTCTAATTTTCACAGATGATTTACCATAACGTTCTTTAATTGTTACATCTTATTGGACGATGCAATGGGTGAAGGTATGCTTAAACTAATTCGGCGTTCCTAAAGCTTAGAGTTAGTAGGTAATTTTTTTTATGGTAACAGAAAGCGCCAAAAAAATACTATCCGGCCAACTCACCTTACCGAGATGGAACTCGTAAGCTCTTGAATGTGAATCACACACGCTAACTCTACACCTCAGAGGTGGGCTATTATAATCAGTTTTCTCTTCATATCTTAATATGCTACATTAAATTTTAAAAAGATCTCGAATATATGGGTTACACGGTAAGCTTTTTAAATCTGAAAAACGAGCTGAATAATTTAATTCGTTCCCTCTGCTTTATAAAGCTCTGCAATAATTTAGAGAATTTTATGGTGAATCCCTCACCGAGCGGGATGGCTCAATGGTTGCGTCTGTAGGCTGCATTCGGGAGCTTGCGTGTTCGATCCCAGCCGCCAGCCTACCATGGTTTTTTTGGGCAGTTTCATTACATCCTCCGAATTTCCTGACCCTCAAATTCAATTCATTTGTTATTTCCTTTCAATTTTATCTGGTTATCGTCTCATTCAGGGTAGTAAGTATCGATGGGGGTGTCGGCGTTGCATGGCAGGGATATACTCTCTGTAAATCTTCGTCCTTCGGCGGGGCGGTCTCCTGTCTCCGAACACCCCTGCGGGAGGTCTAAGACCGCGGATGCTACTACTCTGGTTGTACTATACGCCGCCAGAGAGCTTCAATCTTGAAATGGTACGGACCCTGCGTTCTACTCTTTGGGTTGGTCTTCTGTCACCTCATCCTTTCTCCTGGGAGTTCCACGCAAGAGTACAAAAGATCTTAACGGTCGACGTGCCCAATTCCCTCAGCGACGCTATAGTTTATTCCTTATAACGAATGAAAAATCCCCCTATATACACTCAAAAGGATGAAAAAAGTAAGTAAAACTTCTCCCTGAATGTTTTCAAGCCGAAGTTGGTTGTGCAAGGATATCTCTTGAGTTGGTCGAGTAATTGTTTAGATACACGAGAACGTCGCATTTTAAACAGTTGTCCTACGTTTCCTTTGGTCCTATAGTTATTTTATAAGCAGAAGCTACACAGGTTTCACATAACGAAGAATATAAAAGTTCAGCACTCCCAGCCCACCAATTTAACCTCTTTGGAAAGGACCCAATGTCTGTGAACGCGGAGAAAAATAATATTACTTTGCACTTGCCCAGCAGACTTGTATTTCTTAAGGCACATTTCAAAAATTACTTAATACACTTACACAAACCTTTAATTAAAACGCCTAGAGTACCGTAAACAACAAAAATAAACAA
The DNA here is from genome assembly GCA_030765045.1 of Tenodera sinensis. Classification (NCBI taxonomy): domain Eukaryota; kingdom Metazoa; phylum Arthropoda; class Insecta; order Mantodea; family Mantidae; genus Tenodera; species Tenodera sinensis. Next base: position 82,936,519 of record CM060969.1, on the reverse strand, counting down.
AATAAGTAAATAAAAACATTGGAAAGACACCTGCAAAAGCACTGCTGAAAAACAAGCAAGTAGACAAAATCGTGTGAATGTAATACTCTACATTTCTGTTTCAATCATATAGAAATTATATGAATTTTTTGTAAGGTAAGCAGAAAAATATGTGAATGTGTTAGGCAAAATAAGCATGTAGATAAAACCATATGACTGTAATACATGGTATTTCTATTTGAATAATAGAAAATTGTATGAATTGTATGTTCAATGGCGAGCAGAAAACGACAGACTGTTAGGTAAAAGGAAAGCCAGTAGAGAAAACCGGTCAAATAATACGTTGCATAGTAAAATGGATAGCATAAAAACTTTCTTCATGAAAAAACACTTATGTGCCAATTTCCATGGTGAGTTGTCAGCCAGTGTTGGGGCTTATCAGCTTCATACATCTCCATTTTTACTTTCTCTACTACATATAGTCGACATTTCACTGGAAATATATGTTTTGAGACCCCCTGAAGTCACAAAAAGCATTTTTAGAGAAATGCGTGTATGTATGTGCGTGTGTGTATGTGCGCATGCGTGCCTGTGTGTGTGTGTGTGTGTGTGTGTGTGTGTGTGTGTGTGTGTGTGTGTGTGTGTGTGTGTGTGTGTGTGTGTGTGTGTGTGTGTGTGTGTGTCAGTCTGTCAACCTGCCAGTTTGTGGACTACTCAACTCAAAAACAAAAAGTTGGTTAAAAATCAAAGTTTAATATCTTTTAAGAAAGCGACACGACGTTTTTGAAGAAAATTCCTCTACCCTAAATTACCCATTACATGGAAAATTTCTCAAACATTTTGATTTTTTGGAAAATGGATCTAATGATTCTGATTATTCTTATGTCAAACGAAATGTATATTTTGAAATTTCTTGTTATAGCCTATGTAGTCTTGTTTACCTTTAATGACTTTTGTATAACTGGTAAACCGTAAGAGATAGACCAAATCTTACTGCACAAAAAATGTAGATCTTGCTGAAACATACAATTTATGTTTGAATACATTTTTTGTAGAATGAACCATTTCGGAGATCTTCCTTATTTGGAAAACAAACTTTCGTCAAATGGAAGATCGTGATTCACTTTTTATATCTTAGCCGTGCAACGGAATTTCAAAGCTTTAAAAGATTTTGGTATCACTCAAAACCTACTGTATTTCTATATTCCCTTTGCACCTACAAAACAATAAAAATAAGATGATTTTTAAAAATGTTTATCTGAACTAACAGGAAGAAGATATAGGAATAGGAGTTTGTAAGAATGGTAACAGCAAGAATAGAGAAAGTGATGTGAGTGCAACACATCATATATATATATATATATATATCAGGTGAGTCAGCAGCTCCTTATTTTTTTGGAAGTTAGGCCACCCACAAACGGCATGTGCGCCTTAGTCCAGTTTTGCGCTTACTAAAATGTATTGCTTGACGTTCTTAAAGAGAGGAATGCGCAAAATTGAGAGCAACAGCGGTGTAAGGGACAGAATGTACTCCTCGCTAAAGCACACCTCAAAAACATACGACTCGTTTACTGAGAGCGAATTCCGGTTTCCGGCCGATTTTACAAACTTTTTATTAGAGTATACAAGGCCACGTAATTCAGTAAACGCCTCGGAAAAATTGGACCTATCATATGGGTACACTAACAACGTCAGCTAAAAATAAAATACTGGATTCTTGTACTTAGAACAGGGGTTGGCTGCCAAAAATTACGAAAAATTTAGAGACACGCCTCATCCATCATGGACCCGTACAGTTAAAACGGACATATTAAACAACAGTTTATTTATATTTTTGCGTGAACTACGCCTCGTGCATCACAATTAATATGAATAACAGCTTTTACCATTTAAGCAATAATATTAAGGCGCCCAGCAAATTATTAAAAGTGTCTTAAAAGGCTAAATCAAGCACGAAAACTCGAGAGGTGGCAATGGCACAGCGCCAGGCATGCAAGTCCTACTATTGAACGTGGTACGTTCTTTCAGTGAAGTCTCGAAATAGCTGAATAGGATTGTGACGGGTTCTCGGCGTTAACCCCCAATGACACAGGTTCGAATCTCAGTATTGTAAATATTTTTTTATGTTCATCAAAACTTGGAACCGAATTCACAATAATCTAATTATAAAGTCCCTGAGCATTTAGAACATAATTTAAATCGTTTTTGGTTGTCTGCATTTTGTAATTGAACAGGTGTAATGACTTCTGCGCCATTGGACTGGCATGGTGTATTGCGTTGTGAATGCCGACCCCTGCGTCCTCCACACGTGTGCTGTCGCAAGATATTTTGTGCCAGCCTTTCATTATGTATTCGACAGACGGGTACGTAGATATGCTTTTGATCTACGGAGAAGTAGGAACAAATACACCGGAGAAAATATATTGGGAGAGCAATCCGAATAGACGACAACCAACAGCAAACACCCTCCGGAATGTTGAAAGGCGTCTGCGTGTAACAGCATCACTTGCAAGAATGCCTCCTCATAGACACGCACCAGCAACATTGGGTGTTAATGCAGAAGCAGTTTTGAACGCCTCCCAGAACAATCCGCATACTAGTACACGGGCAGTTGCTCTGGAGGTGAACATCAGCCAGTCTTCTGTAGTGCGAATATTGAACACTAATAAGTTCCATTCTTATCGTTTGCACCTACACCAAGTACTTCACGAGAGAAATTTCGAAGCTCGAGTGATCTTTTGTGAATGGTTGCTGGAGAGAGTAGCAAGTGGTGTGGGATTCGCATCCAGGATATTGTTTTCTGACGAATCAAGATTCCAGAACAACGGAAAAGGAAATCATCACAATATGCGCTATTGGAGTGTTGATAATCCTCATTGGGTAAGGGAGGCAGCATTCCAAGAGCAGTGGGGTGTAAATGTCTGGTGTGGAATCTTGGGAGACTACATTGTTGGACCATTATTCTTCGTTGGGTATCTAACAGGAGCACGCTACCTGGAATTCCTCTGTAGCTCACCCCTTACTATTACGCAATGTGCCACTGCAGGAGCGAATGACGATGTGGTTTCAACACGATGGCGCTCCTCCGTATAAGTCGAGGATCGTCTGCAATCATTTGAATGCTGCACATCCTGATCATTGGATAGGAAGACAAGGACCAATCTCCTGGCCTGACCTGATCTGACTCCCCTTGGCTTCTTTCTCTGGGGCTATTTAAAAGAACGCATTTATGCAGAGGAGATGGACAATCCAGAAACCCTTCGTCAGCGTATTACAGTGGCTAGTAGATCTGTTCAACCCTGTGTATACGTGATCCTTATTTCAATTGCACCTACCTATAGGTATGTTTAAACAACTACCTAATTGTAGTTCACCAATAAAGAAACATGCCAAACAATGACATAAAACATAAATAAAGCAATAAAAATGAATATAATAACCGTTTTCAGAATAATAATACCTAAATTTTCCGGATTGCACGGTAAAAAATTAGTACATGCAGGTGATTCGAACCACCTCCACAGCAGATAGATTACTTCGGGGTCTTGCGCTCGTTCCAACTGAGCTACCTAGTAGCGTGTGAGGAAAGCATTCCGTTTAAGATGATATGTTCGCTGGTTCCAGTGAACATTTGCAGAAGTGCAAACGTCAGCTGTCTAATTACGAATATATTAAAAGGCGATGTGATAACATCTATACTAGCACTAATTCATCGAGTGTTTAACATCCATGTTAAATACGCGGGTAGAGCCTAGTAACGGGGTCGCTGTTTTCATGTTGGAGTGCAAAATGCGGATTGCATAAAACTCGAGAATAAGAGGCAGCTGACTCACCTGAAAATACTCGAGTTCTACTTATTGTAGAATGTTTTGTGCAACTCAGGAACTTTTGCGGGAATGTGCACAACTTGCCAATCGGATGAAGTGTATAAGGACTCCAACAAACATGATATATAACTTTAAAAAAAAAAAAAAAAAAAAAAAAAAAAAAAAAAAAACAACTAAACCCCTAGCGCAACAGCCTTTACCGGCCAAGGTCTACCGCCCGGCCGCTGTGCGCGCATGTGTACCCAATACAGGCGCTATAAGTGGGCTGCAGTACTAGAAGGTGGGACGTGGTCAGTGCCCCGAGCCCTCCTGGCTAGTTATACCGCCTTCGCGTCCTGGGTCTGTACTTCTTCATGAAATAGCTCCTCAATTGGCCCCGCCGGAACCTAACTAGGCTGCATCCCGTACCAGACCTCCCAGCGGGTGAAAAATCCCCACGCCGAACCCGTGGCCCTCCACACCAAGGGCCGACACGCTACCACTGCGCTAGGAGGCGGTCATTACATATATAATAGATTGTAACTGGTTACGTCTTTATTATAATTTTACTACTAGGTAAATATTGAATATTTCTAGTGCTTCGACTTAATTGTATTTCATCACAAAGGTGCAGCATAGTTATTGGGCAATTGCAGTTGAACGTTCCATGTATTCCCAGCCTTTGTATGATGTAATTGAGGCAGAAAGTTGCACTGATCTCCATTATGGATATCCCTTTTATCGACGAGAGAATTACCAGGGATTTTCAATCCAATATTTGCCAGTGTGTAATTCCCAAATTAAAACGGAAGTGAAAAGTTTATTTACATTTGAAGCTTCAGTTTTCAGAGTCTGATAGGAAGTTTAATAACACATTTCCCAACTTTCGCTCACTGAGTTCTCACAAATTTCCTGTTCTCCTTGTTTAGCTGTATGTTGAAGCATTAGTAACAAAATTGGAATCGGCTTTGTCTATTACAGCTCCCTGCGTAAAGGGATTCGTAAACTTTGAGGATTGAAAGACGTTTCAATTTATTTTGCAACTTTTAATGAAGGCTTCATTTGAGTGTGTATAGCAAGGACCGAAAAAACTGATGCGTTGCATTCACATGACTTTCTCACTCTTCCACAAGCTATTATTACAGATGTTTATTCTTCTAGCTACTTCTAGTTAATTCACATTTACACACTTTGTTCTAGAATACTAGAGTAGCCGTTAGGAAAGATGACATATAACGCGCCGATAGGAGTAGCAGGGGAAGTGCTGCGTTGCAACCATTTCCTATCTTACTCAGGAAGTATTTGTGTACATTATACAGCATTTCCCTGGTTTGACTGTGAATTACTTAACGAACTTACTGTCAGATAATGGAGTGGACTTATTGCTCAGAATTATTTAATTTCACTGTTAAACTGTAAGCAAGTACTCTCACCCGTGCTCTGAAACAGACTACGGCTGATTGGCTAGAAAACACGTGACTGTGACGTCGTGGGATATTTTTCTCCTGCGCAATCGCCTTAATTCGTGACGGCGACTATAGCCCTACGTTTTCATGGGGAATTGAACTAGACTTGAGTTTTCATACCGGATTGAATACTGCATGGAAACGCGGATTCAGTTTGTGGGGTTTAATTGAAATTTTGTTGCATGGGAGCACCTATCTGATGCTAATTTCTAGTGCCCTGGTTCTAACACACATACAGACTCGTCATTTTGTTTTCTTAACGAAAATGGTGTAGTAAGGATTGTTATCTCAAAATATATTATTTTCATTCTACATGGAAACGCGGATGGCATTAGGAATGGGATTGGATTCAAATCGATTTCAATTCCCCGTGGAAACGTACTGAGTAAGTAAAGAAAGCGATAGTCAGGTTTCCAAAGAGTGCTTCACTGTAAGTTGGCTTTGAAAATTACATGTTCATTGTATGACCACAAAACGAATCAATTCAATTACAAGGGATATCTTGAAAATGTTTAAGTCCATAAAAATTACTTGACGAAAATTACTTGAAAATTGTGTGTTATAATTAGATCTCTTCCGGTTCTATGACTTAGAATGAAGAGGTATTCAGAATCTGGTGCTAGAAAATTTAGGATATACATTTTTTTTAATGTTCCAAGTAAAGGATAGTTTAGGGTGGGAAATTTTCTTAAAAACCTAGCCGAGTTTTTGCTTTTGAGTTATACGATTGACAGATACGCTCATGCATGCGCGCGCGTGATAAAATTTTCTTAAAAATGCATTTTTTTAAACAGAGGAGTCTCAAAAGGTTTATTTCCGGTGAAGTCTTGGCATAGAAGTTTTAGGTGGAATGTAGGTATAACCTAACCTCGGCGCCAATGATCCATACATAGGTCTTACAGACGATATGAAAACCACATGTGTAAGTGTTAGAAACAAACTAGCTTACTATTTATTGTGAACATGAATATCGTGTTACGTTCGTACAATTCAGTAAATAAAGTGAATAAGGGAACTAGCTTTTCTTCAGCGTGCAATCGCAGTAAGTAGACATGGACTTAACGTGTATTTGTTTAATTTCAAGTGAATTTATGCATTTCTGATTGATTAGAGCATATTTAAAGTTTCTCTTTTAATGTTTCTATCATATTTGTGATGTCTTAATGGAGGTAATGCAGCAACTGCTGTCGGAAGTTAGTAAATAAATTTGCGCGGCTTTTAAAAGAAGAATCCAATTCCAAGTAAGGCCGTTATCTCATTATGGCATAAGCCCCTCAAATAGAACAGGTTAGATGTTCAAACCTTTAAACGTACGAAATAAAATATTTGTAACTATGCAGAAATGTCAGATTTGAAGTAATGTTTTCACAAGGGGCAATCAGCCATAACCTTACCTTTTCACGTAATTATCTGATGTCTGGCGCCCCGCGACAAAACATCTGAATGCAATACATTGCTAACGTTATTTAAATGGTTTTTATAGAGCATTAGATTAGTTCATTGATCTGCCGATAGAACCTGAGTACCCGATCAACAGGTTGCACCACGTTGCCACACACTCTCACTTACAAATGCGATTATCTATTTAACGGTGTATTTAATAATAAAAAGTTATTGGAATTTTTTGTTAGTTTACATCCACTCGCTCACCTCCTTCAGTCTGGCGGATTATTTCACTTCCATCCTGTATAAAAAAAATCCTCATCCTTCTGAAACGTTTTTCCTAATTACAGCAAAATTAATGGAAGTGATTGACAAGTTGCAATGTTTGGATTCTATACTCTCGAAACGACCACTCTCTAGATCTTTTTGATGTTAACGTTATTTCCTAATTCTATTTCACCAATGTAACATCTTGAACTAATGATTATTTTATAGATAAGATTTAAATCTTACAGGATCTATATGACCATCTTCTAAGCTTACCGGTATACTTTTCAACGATACGTTTCGTTGTTAACCAAGGAAGGATTATTTTCTTCACTATGCTGCATTTTATTAAAATTTAATTTTCACATTTTTTAAAATAACCAGTCATTTTATTAACACCAAAATAAGTCCACAAGACCAGTCATATTACTAAGTATTACATTTAATTTAAGTATTTTAATAATTTTTGAGAAAACGGTCCATTTTACCGGAAAAAGTGACTCAAAGAAAAAACAGAAATAAAGAAAGCAAACTGTATACATTTAAAAGGAATGAAGTCACTTGGACTGAATACGTGGTATTAAAGAGCAAAAACTTCCCTAAATAATGGGCTAAAGTTTATCTCTCCGCTCCAAAATGTCATAGTGGTGTGCATTTACAACACAAAATCCACCATTTTAAACATGTATAAGTATTGTGCCTGTAAGACACTATATACTTGTATATCAAACTGAAGAGGAAATCCCGACACATAAGATTCCATATAAAACAAACTTGGGTTGGTAATTGCTGAACTTCGATATCAGAGTTGCTCGGATTGGCCTGGTAGCGCATTGTGTGATCACCAGGTGGTTGCAAATTGGAATAGAATCTCAGAAGCCCACATAAAGAGTCAAGAGTGTCAAAATGAAATAAGGGCGAATACACGCCAAAATTTTAGCTTACCAAGGGGGCGAGCTTAACTCAGGTTTCCAGCACTCGGTGAAACTGCCTGCCAGATCAAAACTCAGCTGGGGTGTAGGTACATTACAGCCCTGCCCCTGATGCCAACTTGTAACTCAGCGTCCCCTCCACAAGCCTAAGATACCCAAGTTGAGCCGTTGCCTCAAGCGAAACATTCCTCTTTAGTCAAGAAGTGGCATTAGTATGACAGATTCTGGGGTTGAATCTGAACCTGCTTGAGGATGTGATTCACCCAGGGAGGAACATTGATTTTGAGAATTGGCGCTTGTAAAAGGCTAAGTGCACATTTTTACATTAAAATACGTTACGAATGCAAAACTTTAATTAATTAAATATTCAAAATGTGCATCTAAGATCGGCTAATGTAAAAAACGTAGACCAAATTCCTATGACTGCTAGTGGTATTCAACTCGTAATGCTTCCCTTCAAGTTGCCATTATCAGCTGAGTATTAAATACTTTAGATTTCAACTCCAAAAGAACATAATTCGATAGAGAAATGTCAACAGAAATACATGTTTTGAGACTCTCTGAATACAAGGAAGGTGTGTGTGTGTGTGTGTGTGTGTGTGTGTGTGTGTGCGCGCGCGCGCGTGTGTGCGCGCGTGTCTGTCTGTCTGTCTGTCTGTCTGTGAACAACATAATTGGAAAACCAAAAGTTAGTTAAAAACCAAACTTGGTATTTAAGTTCAGCATCTTCCAAGAATGCCACAAAAAGTTTAAGAAAATTTCCTCACGCCAAACTCCTGAAGTAAATAGAGGTATATGTTTTTGTAAGGATAGCTTGTATAGATACAGGAGTAGAGGAAGTCATGTGAGTGCAATACATCAGATTTGTACTGTTAACGACGTTATCATTGGGTTGGCATGCATAAATAAACGTTATATTTCAACTATTTCTTGATTACTATTGCAACTTTGTTGAATAAAACTTACATCCTGTAAAATCATACACAATTATTATAAAATCTTTGAGGTGATGTACCAAAGATAGGATCTCCTTTAAAAATGCTCCAGACGATGTCAACTTGCATTACAATGCTATTAGGAATATTTGTTTAGGTCCAAAAGTATCTACTAAAACATATGTGTCGAGCGTTTTTTGAAAAGCATGTCCGTTATTCAAAACTACCTAGGCTTGTTTTCTCATAAGTAGGGGATATTATTGATGCACGTATAGTTTGCAATGATATCCATAGGCCGAGCAGATGATAGGAAACTCGGACTTAGTCACATTTAAAGCAACACAAAGTTACAAAAAAATTAAGTCTCTTTTTAAGTTTTATTTTGTATGTAAGGTTTGAACACAAAACTGGATCGTCGTCTCAGCGCAGTCATATGTCTAAGAGCTCAAGCTTTTATCTTTTATATGTTTGTCGTTTTGTAAAAGTGACTCAAGTAAGTACTAAAATTGATTTCAAAACTAGGGTTTTACAGAAGTGAGTGAGATGGTTTCACGGTAGCTTGTGAGACTCTAATTCGGGAGGTTCCTGATTCGATTCTTGTTGACCGGCCACCATGATGTAGGGTTCTGATAATTTTCCTTTGTCGATAGGCAAATGTTGGGGTGATGTCTTATATTATAGCACGATTTTTTTTCCATCACTTCCATTTTGTTGCGTTTCGTTATCATATTTCGGTGTGCTTCTAGGTTTCGTGGTCAGAATGGAAATCATTCTGGCTACCCATTTTGTATCATACTGGATACAAGGTGTACAAGACTCACTTCTTTGTTGAACGCGCCAGTCTCTGCAACGTAAGTTCGACTCTTCTTGTCGTATGTTCTGCTTGCTTATCTGAGATACGCCAGTCCCTTGGCCCGGGTTTTACTTTGTGCTCGATCATAACCAAAGACCCAGCAGCGGTAGAGAACGCAATGCAGTTCGTCACCAATAATGCGTCGGCTCAGCAAGTATAACTTGTATTTTGTTTTTGCCCAGATTTTTTGATTTTTAGAATGTGACAGACCTATTTTAACACTGCAAGTTTTAACTTTTTAGCACTTAACTTTTCAGTCTTTTATCCTTCACTCCTAACTTTAACTGTGAAATCTAGATGTCTTATCTTTCGGCTTCGGCGCAAAGAGCTTGTCGATGGGCTTTTAAAGCCCACTCACTCACCCGCTCACTCACTCACTCAATCACTATCACTCACTCTTTCTTGAGCACTATCTGCTAGTGTACACTTTCTAAGTTTCTTTCTTTGAAGCGGTTTTTACGGCAGTTCTAAAGTAGGTTTTGAAATAAGTGGAAGTCTTGAGAAAATTATTCACTTACTTTTCTCAATGTTTCTTTTAGGTTACAGCAACATGGTTTTACCCTCGTCAGTTTCCGGACTTCCTGCGGATACGAAAAAGATAGAGGATACTAAGATATCCGAGCCAGTTGAAACCAGTGAAGGCGAGCCACCAAAGACAGCAAATTCCAAACACAGCAATAGTGAAGAAAATATTCAACTAGTTGGTTCAGAAATAATTTCGGAGAATTCTCTCACTTCCCTACCGAAAGAAACGTGTGTAGCAAACATTGATGTGTCGCTGAAAGAGACAAAGACGGGTGGTGTTGAAGGAAACTTCAGAAGTGCAAGTATTCAAGATGAAGAAGATGATGTGATTGTGGTAGTTCAAACAGAAGACGATGGAGAAGACCATATTCACTGTGAACCGATTTCGGAGGAGTACTACTCCGAAGGGACAAAGGGACAAAGAAAAGGAAAACGAAAGAAGAAAAGGAGGAGAACTGCAAGGGGATCAGATGTGGAGCAACTGCGTCTGCAAGCAATGTAAGTATGAAACAGGGCCGTTATTAAATTTATGTTCTATACCTTTTTCCGGCACTTATGTTCTGGGCAGTGATGTAGCTGACAACCTGTTTGGATGAAATGTTGCAAACATAGTTAACAAAGAGCAAGTTCCCTTAACATTCTCTAATCTGATTCATTAAATTGGTGTTTTAAACATTTCACCTTTGATATGAGTCAGAATTCTCTTCCAAAGACAAATTGTCTTTCATATTGTCAGCCACTACCCGCGTGCCACTGTTCATGCAATAAGTGGTTGAGAAGGTGAAATAATAGGAATGGGAGAACAAAATCTGGCTCGTAACTACCCGGAAATGGTAACCAGAGCGGGACAGTGAAAACGTCATTGACAATCAAATGGTTAGCGCAATCCTAGCCTCCATTTGACCACTGAATACCAGTCAGACCTAGGCTGCAACCTTCATTTCTTTCATGGTTGAATTTTCATGGAAGAAGATCATTCATGGCGCTTGAGACAAGGTAAAGACATGTTGTACAACTGTCCTCTGAAACTTTCAATATCTCTGCCATGTCGCAAATACCACTTAATAGCCTTCTTTCATGTAAAACTCAACTGAAATTTACCAGTTTTTAAGTTTATATCCATTATATACATTTTCTCAAGAGCCACTTAGTTTACACCCATTATTTTTAGAAGGTATCCCGTGCATAATAAGATATTTACAATTTAAATGAATATTTCCATATATTACAATAAGTTTCATATAGTACAAGAATTCATTTCACCAGAATGCAAGAACAGACAGCGATACACTGACGGCGGAAGTAATAAAACTATATAGTGTATTCTTTGTAGACCTATTTTGGTGCAACGGTTATAAAACATACATTGTTAGCAGAGCGTCTGTTAGATTCGTGTTAGAGCGTGGGAGCAGCAGTTTCGCGCGCTCACCCAATGAGAAATCCCGAAGCAATTCAATTTGAAATATACCACATTCTAGGCAACCAATAGAAATTCAATATTTTGGCAGGCAAGAGTAGGGAGGTTTGACATAGTTTTAGCAGAGTGGTCTGTCTACAATCCTAAGGAGAACACGACGTATTAGTATGTTTAAGTGATAGAGCGAAAGTTTCCGTGCTACAAGACAAGCATCAGGCTAAATTCCATCCAAGATTCATTTAGGCAATACCATCGTATGTTTATTCGGCTGTATACGTTCTTGGTGACGGTGAAGTGAAGATCAGGATACCGAATCATTTGGCATATTTATTGAAAGTCGGTCTATATTTATAATATACAGTATTTAAGTTTTAGCTGCTGAACATTGTAATAAAAGTGCAATTGTCTTTCCCCTTCATTTCATTTTTATGAATACTTATTTCAATCCACTCTAAGATAACCACTCATTTTTCCCACGACCTATTAAGCAGTCTCAAAAAGACCAAGAACGAGAAGAAGAGGACTATTAATTTAACATTAAAAATCAATAAATATATATGCGCCCTAAACTCAAACAAGATACGACGCAATTTGTTGAGTACTTGTATGAATAATATACCTAGGTTCATACTGGTAATATCAGTTGGTTTTAGAAGTTTTATTTCATGATGTATAAATGCTTCTATTTAATACAAACATTTTAATAATTTTTCAAACATATTTATTTTATTTCAGTATTTGAGCTAAGTAAAAGCTAGAAACGACAGCATCACCTTTTGGGAAAAAAAAAAAAAAAAAAAAAAAAAAAAAAAAAAAAAAAAAAAAAAGCACAAAAAGCATCCTGAAGGCTGAATACTTTTATATTAAATAAAACCTGAGATATAAAGGCTTTAATTGCATGTTCATCTGTAGCTCATACAGGTTTGGTAGCAGCAGAATAGCAAACTTTTAGTACGTAAAAGATAAGTTTCAAAGTTTTGCAACTTAGTGCATTTTTGTTCCTTATCAGTTAAACCATAGTATTTCAAGTAGAAAATGCAATCGCAGTATTTTATTGCAATGGAGTTTTTATTTGTAGACGCTCTTTAACTGTTGTGGTTCTCAGCATGCCATTGTCGTATACTGGGCTTGAAAGACCGCGTTATCAGGATTGAGATTCTTTTACTTGCCGTGATTCCACAACATGTAATCAACAACTTTACCTCCTTTCCAAAGGAAGGCATGCTAGGGACTTTTACACCGAAAAAATCCATTGCCCTTTCCGGGTTTGTGCCTGCGAGTTTGGGAACCAAAGGCAAGGATCTTACCCTGCACCACGGAGAACGGCGGTATTTTATTGAAAATTAAAATAAGGTATTTATAATTATAATATACTTATAATCAATTTATATTGAAGTGAAGATTTCAAAACAATAGAAAGTGCACATGCTTAAAAATCCATTTTTAACCCAAAAACCCACTCCGCATGCTCTTAGGCACGTAGGGCTTTTAATTCACAACCAACCGAAGACAAGACCGAAAAGCATGTCAATATACCGATAAAACTACGAAAATCGATTTATTATTTTGTTTAGAACCGAATTGTCATTGTTTTGTCGGAATGCAGATCGATCAAATTTGAAATGCAATGCGGTAAGCATTCTTACTTTCTCTAGTACAGATAGTATGGAGGAACTATTGCATTCCAGCCCAAAATTCGAAATATAACTGGAAATATATGCTCTGAGGCCCACGAATAAAAAAGCAATTGTAGAAAAAGGTCCCCGCGCACGTGTGTGTGTGTGATTCAGGGGGCCTCAAAAAATTTATTTCTGATGAAATCTCGACATCGAAATATAAGTTTTGAGACCTCCTTAATTAAAAAAAAAGCATTTTTAGAAAAGGGTCTGCGCGCGCGCGCGTGTGTGTGTGTGTGCGTGCGTGTGTGTGTCAGTTTGTGTGTCTGGGGACAGCATAGCTCAAAAACGAAAAGTAGGTTAAAAACCACAGTTGGTATTCAAGTTTGATATCTTTCAAGGATGTGACACGAAGATTTTGAAGAAAAATTACTTCATCCTAAGCTACCCTTTCCAGGAAATTTTGTCGAAAATTTTTATTTTCTTTAAATTGGCTCTAACAATTTGGATTAAAATGCTATATAATTAAGATATTTTTATGACAAATGAAATGAATATCCAGAATTTTCTGGCTATAGCTCCCGTAGCCATATGTATTCTGGATGACTTTTGCATAACTGCGAAACCGTAAGAGATACACAAAATCTTACTATACAAAAAATCTGATGTGTTGCACTCACATGACTTTCTCTACTCTTGTACTAACCATTCTTACAAACTCTTATTCCTATAATTTCTTCGTGTTAAGATAAAACATTTGTACAAATTATCTTATTGCTAATTTCCTTGTAGGAGCAAGGGGAATATTAGAATACAGTAGGCTTTGTGCGATAGTCAGATCTTTTAAAGCTTTGAGATTCCGTTCTCTTTGTACACTTGACATACAAAACAATCAACAACGATGTTCCAATTCCTGAAAGTTTTAAGTTTTCCGAAAATCACACACATAAGGAATATCTCCGAAATTATTACCCTTCAAGAAAATTTATTAAGGCATAAAGTGTGTATTTTAGCAAGATCTATATTATTTGTATAGTATGATTTGGTCTACCTCTAACGGTTTAGTAGTTATGCAAAAGTCGTCCAGAGTAAATATTACAGGGGGTATAGCCAGAAAATTCAAGATACACATTTTATTCGTCATAAAAATATCTCAAACATATGACATTTTAATCAAAATCATTAGAGCCATTTTCAAGAAAATGAAAATTTTCGAAAATGTTCCATATAAAGGGTAATTTAGTGTGGGGCTGTTTTCTTCAAAATCTTCGTGTCGCATCCTTGAAAGACTTCGTTTTTAGCTATGCTGTACACAGATACACAGACACACACACACGCACACACACGCACACAGACCCTTTTCTAAAAATGCTTTTTTTTGGATTCAGGAGGTGTCAAAACATATATTTCCGGTTTTTGGGTGGAATACAATACTTCCTATACTGGTAAGTAGGGAAAGTATTGTATTCCACCCAACAATTCGATGTCGAGATTTCATCAGAAATACATTTTTTGAGGCCCCCTGAATCCAAAAAAAGGGCATTTTTGGAAAAAGATTCGTATGTGTGTGTGTCAGTCTGTATGTCTGTCAGCCTGTGTGTGTGTGTCAGTCTGTGGACAGCATAACTAAAAAACGAAAAGTCGTTTAAAAGCCAAAGTTGGTATTTAAGTTTAATGTCTTTCAAGGATACGACATGAAGATTTTGAAGAAAATAGCCCCACCCTAAACTACCCTTTACATGGAAAATATTTAGAAAATTTTGAACTCTTGAAAATGGCTCTAACGATTTTGATTAAAATGCCATATGTTTGAGATACTTTTATGACAAATAAAATGTATATTTTGAATTTACTGGCTATAGCCTATGTAGTCCTGTTTAGTCTGGATGAGTTTTGAATAACTCGTAAACCGTAAGAGATAGACAAGATCTTACTCTACAAGAAATGTAGATCTCGCTAAAATACCAATTTGTCTCAATATTTTTTTTTTTTTTTTTTTTTTTTTTTTTTTTTTTTTTGTAGTGTGAACCATTTCCTTGTTTTGTGTGTCAGTTTCGGCAAACTTAGTATTTTCGTGCAATGGAACATCGCTGTTCATTTTTTTTGTATGTTAAGCGTGCAAAGAGAGCGGGATCTCAAACTTTTAAAATATTTGACTATCGCTCAAAGCCTACTGTATTCCAATATTCCCCTTGCACCTACAAGGAAATAAGCGGTAAGGCAATTTACATAAATGCTTATCTCAACTAGTACGAAGAAGATATAGGAAAAAAGAGTTTGTAATAATGGTTAGTACAAGAGTAGAGAAAGTCATGTGAGTGCAACACATCAGATTTCTTGAATTCAGGGGGTCTCAAAACACATATTTCCGGTGAAATCTCGACATCGAATTTTTGGGTGGAATACAATACCTCCCCTACTTACCAGTAGAGAAAGTAAAAATGTAGCTCTTACGTTCATTTTTTTTTTTTTCTGAGTAAACCATTTCGGAGATATTGCTTGTTATTGGAGTGAGTTTAGGAGAACTTATATTTCTGTCAAATGGAACATCGTTATTAATTTTTTTATATGTTAACCGTGTAAAGGAAACGTAATTTGAAAACTTTAAAAATTTGACTGTCACTCAAAGTCTACGGTATTTCCATATTCTCCTTGTACCTACAAGAACATAATAAGATAATTTCTGCAATTGTTTATCTCAACTAACACGAAGAAAAAGAGCAATTAGGGATTGTAAGAATGGTTAGTACAAGAGTAGAGAAAGTCATGTGAGTGCAACACACCAGATTTTGTACATTAAAAATGTGAATAGCATCACTGGTGAGCTCATTTGCAACACAGGTGCTATGAAACAAACAGAGAATATTTTTTGTACGAGTAAATTGTTCTTTGCATCAAAATTAAAATAATAGTCACTAATTGACTGCACATTAAATTCGTTACTTTATAAGGGTAATACGCCTCCCCCCCCCCCCCCCCCTTATCTCCCTTCATGACGTCCATCTCATTTGGAAGGAGCAATTACAGCCTGACAAAAATGGGCAAGGCCTAAAATACATCTACGCTCTCGCGTCTCGAAAACAAAACCCGATCACTGCCAAACTCAGTAAACATGAACTGACAATAGACTGTGTTGTGCTCGAAACTAATGGTTATAAACAAAGCATTTATTTCAAGCGGCCTTTATTTCCATTACTAACTGGTTCATTAATTCTGCGGGGAAAAACCTTTTGCTCCCGTTTGAAGAGGAAATGAATTAATCTCTCTAGCGGGGACGATTTTCTTCTTTCATACATGGGTTTGAGAGACAGGTTTTTGTGGTCTGTGTATACACCGATGACTAAGTCAGCACGGGCTGGTACTCGACAAAAGAGCTGACATAGCCTAATAAAACAGTAGCAGTGGTTCAGAGTAAAAAAACTCAGTACTTGCTAACGACGAGGAGGAACCAAACCGCACTCTTCCGTTGCAGCAGAAAGAGAATTTATAGAGCCATTACTGGGTGTTTCACCGCAAATGTACCGTCGCACTTCGCTAAGTGTATTAGTCATATTACAGGGAGAGTAGCCGAGAGAGATGGCGTTGCGGTAACGTGGGAGAGCCTGCATTCGATTCCTGTCCTTCCTGATTCTTTCGATTCGATGGTTTCCCCCGTGTCACTTAGGCGAATACTGGGGTACTTGTCATCTTTCAGTTTTGGTTGGTAGCGCGGTTCGTTCCGGCGTTAGCGGGCAGATGGCACAGTTGCTTGCGCACTGGAGCTCTTCTCTAGCCCTCCCTAGAAGTTGCTGCCCGGGCCGCAAGGGTTACCTCATCGCCCTCTCCCTGGGTAGAGGAAACCCTTTGATTGTGCACACTGCACGACTGGAACTCTTAGGGACTTCTATTCGTCTCTCGGGGCTTCGCTGGTTCCGCTCTCTGACAAGCCTCTGGTATCACTTCGCCTCTTCCTTTCCCCTGGGGGTGATAGCCCGCAATAGATCCATGTCGGGTTCGCAGAGGCTTGAGGTGTCCCCCCCCTCCACCCGTTACGCGCGCGCGCGCGCGCGCGCACACACCCACCCACACCCACCCACACCCCCCCCACACCCCCCACACACCCCCACACACCCCCACACCCCCCCACACCCCCCCACACCCCCCCATACCCCCACACACCCCCACACACCCCCACACACCCCCACACACCCCCACACACACCCACCCCCACCCACCCACCCACCCACACACACACACACACACACACACACGGTGTTTTGGGCTAGGTATGCCTGGTTCAGGGTAAAAGAGCGCGTGGTACCACTGAAAGAAAGTGACTTCCTGAATTAGGTGGGATCTGGAGCTTCAAGAATACACCTCACGGAAGGGTTGGCAAGCACAGTTAATGAAAACAGGTGTAACAGTTAGGGCCTGGGTTTTTCAAAATCCATATATGCATATGCAAATGTATATTTTGAGGGATAATGCACGTATGTACATATTTCGGCATTTATTTACCTAATCTGTGATCAATTACCTGATATTTCTGAACAAGCTGAAAGTTTTAATGAATCTACGTGTTGGACACCCATTGGCTCCACAACAGCTCTCCTATTTTAAGTAATCAAAATCGTACTCCATGAGCGCGCAAAGTAGATTACGCATTTCAATGTGTGTCCATGTACACCATATCCATATTCATCACCTTCAAAGGCTATTAACGCCTAGAAATTCACAGTGCTTCCCCATAAGTCTCTTCAGTTGACTGACAACACAATTTCTTGTCTAAATGGTGTCCTTGAGAATACTGAAAAGGATGCGACGATGTACTAAACGAAGAAAAGTGGTATGTGAATGAAATCAGACAGTCTTTGCCAGATAAATTTTCCGAGCATTCAATACCAATGTGAAAGTACTGCACCATTTTCAATTTATAAAAGTTAATTTAATTGAATACAAAATCCTTAACCCCTAAAGGCATTGAGAAACTCTTGGTAACTCGTCATTTTGCATGGAATGAAACCTGTATATAGCAACCTTAGTGCACATTTTAACATTTTTATTGCATACTTGCATGCATGTTGTAGGTGTTTTAGTGCATATAAATACGAGCCCAATAGCATTGTCGCCTTCTTTACGTAGAACATTGGTAGTGTTAAGTTCTGCCTAAGAGGGTGCTCGCCATTTCTGTATCTGAAACTCTCCTGTTAAGAGACCTCGGGAATGAAATTTGCATTTTCTATATTTTTATAGGTATGAAACAATACTTTGCACACTTAAAGGTGTTAATGTCATAAACTACTAATCAACGTTCCAGCACAATCTGTTCTATAGTTTGAGGGAATTAATTATTCTATTTTTTCACAATGCAAAAATACTCAAAGTATTCAAAATATTTCATACGCATCAACAACTAAAATATCTCAGCAGTTTTATTACTTTATAAACTTTAACTACCCAACAAATGCCACCAGGAACAAAAAATAATTACTTTTAAAGTAATTAATTTGTTTGCTTTCATTGGCATCAAAATTATTTTCTTATCTTTTTTTGTGCAATTAATTTTTTAAAGCTTAACAAATTTTCAGATTTTGAAACCAAAGGCTGAAATTGATATCCTATATATGGAGCACATGCTGAAAAATTCTACGAGCACAGCACACAATTTAATGCGCATGGAGCAGATAGTGCATTGAGAAATGTAAAGTCGGAAAAAAAAAAACCACACAATTTTTCTAGACATGCATTATGAACATGTTTGCCACAGCTTCCCTCTTTTCTCTAGTAGTTTGTCTCCTCAAATTTATGACTTTTTCCTTATGGCGAGATGCCGCTGAATTTGTTTCTAAGCCTTTTTGGCCCCTATTTTGTTCAAATACAGCCGAAAATTTAAGCAGAAAGGGGACGTTTAAATGTAGCGCACATGATATTTAAAGCCTGCCTTAGACCTTTAAAAATGGCGGAATCTAAAATGCCTCACAGCCAACCGATGACTGCAGGTTGGAGAACATCCATATACATAAACTTACAAATCGTCAATTTGATAGATAATGTTCCGGTCAGGTTTCAGTCAGTTTTCAGTCCCAGGGTTCATTAATAAGGTAATACTTCATTGTTATTAAAGTTATTGAACTAGTCCCTTCAGTGAGCCACATTCCTTACCATTCTTTGCACACCCCTAGTTATGCATGCTTACTATAGACTACGTCCCTCCTGTTGTTAGTGCTATGAGTATTAAAATTCAGTAAGTTTTGGTTAATTTCAGAGTATGGCCATGACAGTATCCCTTTCACTGTGTTTCCTTCTCAGCTTCTGCGTTCTGCTAGGTTTCGTATAGCGTTGTCGGAGGGGCGCTTGGTTGACAGGTCGTTCAGCGCCTTTTCCAGATAGCAATAGAAATGGGACAGGTCTTCAGCCTGTCGTTGTTCGAAGAGTAGCCCTGAGTAGGCAAAAGCGTCGAATACATTATTCTTTCCCCTTCGAATGGAAAATACGTATTGTAAAGGGTTTTTTATTATTTTTTTCTCGATTTGCTTCTAAGAAGTCCTGAATGTCACAGTAAATGCTCATCAAGTGGAGCATTTGCTAAATGTCTACTCTACAACTCAGCTTTTTCTAACCCATTACAAATCCCCACATATTTAATAGTTTTTGAGAATTTCATAATATAAAAACCTCTTATATGTGACATTCTCTACCCATTGGCATAAAATTTATTCTTTAAAAAGCTTCTTAGTGTACCTGCCTCGTGTTAATCGAGATAAACATTTGCAAAAATGGTTTTATTATATATTTCGTTATAAGTACGAGGAGAATAGAGTGCGCTAATAAAGAGAAACTTTTGAAAGCAAAAAACATCACTGAACTTTCATTTGTCACAATATGTCTATTGTTTCTGGAGCATTTTTGCACATGCAATAATTTATTGTTCAGGAGCAGCAACAGTTGTTAATTTTTCATGTTTATAGCATTTGTCTGTTTACAAAACTGCAGTTTCATATCCTTTTATAGTTCCTATCAAATATGGTGTTACGTAATGCCTTTTAATGTGTTTCATGTACACGTTCCCTTAATGTATTTCCAATAAACAATTGGAAAATGAGTTACAGAATTGCAAAGAAAGGTCTTACATTGCGCCACGTGTCGCTTCATTGAGATGCATTCTAGATGTGTTTCCAAAAGGTGATGGGATAAAGATGACGAGGGGAGGGGGGATAAATTTGGCAGCAGCTAGATCAACACTAGAGCTCGAACTGTGCAACGCATGGTGAATTATTTGCTCTCTCACTCCAAGTCAAACAGATGCTCCCTCGTTGCTGTAACGACCCAGTTTGGTGCCTTGAGGGTTTGCATCCCAAGTTCCCTTTGCTTCTTAGATTTCAATTCTCTTACTCTCCTCTGCCTCGTTAACCGCAGAGTTCAGGGCGAGCCATTATCATGTCAAGCAGATCTTTGTGTTTAACCGCACAGCTCAAGACGCCAGAAAATGCATCAGAAACTCTCCTTCAGCTTTCCCTTAGGAGCTTTAATCTTGTGCTACTTGACACTCAATTCTTTCAGTGGCGGCTTATGCCTTTTATGGGATAAAAACATTCTTCTTATTTTCTCCACTACGTATAGTCCTTAGGTAAGTATTGTATTACACCAAGCGGAATGAGTCAAGTGCTAACGCCTATGGTCCGCATTCGGGAGGTCGCGAGTTCGATCTCCGTGGCCTAACTTCCTGAACTATGGTTTTTTTCCGAGGTTTCCCAGCGAATATCAGGAGGGTTTCCCATATCCTCAGAATTTCCTGTCCGTCCATTTCGTTACATTTCACATTTCATCCCATTAGATTTCTTTCAGGGTTGGAAGCGTCGGCAAGCGTGGCGGCAGCAGCACGGCAGGGTGAACAAATGTGCTATGGAAATCTTGTGCCCGGATTAGAAGACGAGCCTACTGGTTTCCGGGCCCCCCGTGGGATGGTACAGGACCGAGGAGGGGAATCGGAGCCTTGGGAGTACGAACCCAAAGGGGTAAGAGAGGAACCGGGCTGCCAGCCTCCACCGGGGTGCTTCTAGCTGGGAAAATGTAGAGACCTACCCTGTGCTCTGTCGTGGCAACGTTCCGGCTGCCCTTCAGATCCATTCGCTTCATACATCCTCTCCGGGTTGCCCCATTAGGGATATAGACACAAAAGATCGCCGTTTGGTCGAGATACTGATTCCCCTTTCGCCAGTTGTTCTTGAGCCACTAAGTGATTGTATTACATCCAAAAAATATCGAGTCAGGTGGCGCAGGTGGCAGCGCACGTGACTCGCATTCGGAAGGTTGTGAATTTGATCCCCGTACTGTGACTTTGTACTTCCTGTGGTTGTCCCCTTATACTTAGGCAAATGCTGAGGTACTAATCCACCACGGCTTTCTTGTCCCATGATTCCCTTCTCATCCATTTCAGAGTGGTAGCACCAGGCTGTGTGCTATGTAAGGTTCCTTATTTGACGTCATTCCGGGACTGTCAGGGTCAGAACCCGCCTTTTCAGTGGAACATCGGAGGGGATCATCCCTGGAGGAAAGGAGATTTAATATGTGGAGTCGGTGGCATCAAATGCGTTCGTACTGTAACCATTAGGAACTCCGTCCATGCTTATAACCATCGTCATCCGGAACTGATTTCCCTTCGGGTCCCTCCCCTCATCTCTCCCTCCTAGTGACAGTGGCAGCAGTACTGGCTTACATGCACAGATATGTCTTGGTATTATGGGGTTCTCTCCGTTGATTGAACCCCTTAGTTATTCATAAAAGAACTAAAATTTTAAATTCTTTATACGTTTTTAGAATAAATAGAGGAGGTATTGTATTCCATCCAAAAATTCGGTACCAAGGTTTCCCCCCATTTTGATAACTTCTGAATTCCAAACGAAAGCATTTTTTGAAAAGGTGTGCGTGTGTGAGTGGGTGGGTGCGTGTCTTTCTCTGAAGAACATAGCTCAAAAAGAAAACGTCGGTTAAATACCAGACTCGATATTTAAGTTTAGTTTATTCCAAGGATGTGACATCCCAAACTACCCTTTACATGGAACATTTTTTGAAAAAGTGCAAATCCCTTTTTTTGGGGGGTGGGTGGGTTGGGTTTCAGAGGTTAACCTCCGTTAACGTGTACAATGTGCTAATATGAAACCAAAATTAAAGCTTTTTTTAATTGCGCCATGTTAACCTTTTGCGTTAAGGTTTACCAAAACAATTATTCTTATTTAGAGTATGACATTCCATAAGTCTCAAGTCGCTATATGACACGAGGTCGAGCTTCATTTGGGATGTGAAACGAAACAATCAAATATTCGCTTATCATTAATATTACTCAAAAAATATAGCCTTAAGTCCCTTATCCATGATCAATTTTTTCTCACTTCTAGACCTGAAAATAAAAATTGTCAACGCTGAAAAATATTTGATAAGATTAAACAAGAAATTACAGTGTAGACCTATATGTTGTCTCTTTGCCAGATTGAACCCCTTAGTTACACACTAATACAATTTAATACGTGCAATGTAATTTTCTATTAGCGTCACGGTTAGAGTTGCGCTATACTAAAATTACGGTTCACTAGACTTGGTATAATACATGATGTAGTGAATGATAGGATTAACGGTAGTGCTTGTAGCATTGGTAGGGGAAGAAACAATACAAAATTCAAATAATAAAGACATTTAATGAGAAACTCAAGCATAACCATCATCAAATATATAGGACTTTGGTCACTGTGATCAAAATAAAAATTGTACTTTTTGTTTTAAAATAACATCGCTCATGATTACTACATGTCTTCGATTTGAACTGTAATTTACTTAGGCCAAATGTTTTTGAAAACATTGATGTTCCGTAGGTTAAGGGCCCTTTATATTGTAACGAAACAGATAAAATCCCCAATCGTGTTACTGCTATATCACTTTATTGGCTTCTATATTTTACTACAAATGCACCATTTCCTTCTCGTTAACACAGGTTATAGTCTTCTCTACTATCACAATCCACAAGTGTTCTTCTCATAATATTTCAAGTGTCTTTCTACGTCTTTCTCCACTTTCACTGTGTCATATCTACGACAGTCACTCGACGACACATCGGTGCTCACTAATAGCCTGGCCGACTCAATCATGTAACTAAAAGCTGTACACGACTACTTACGCCCTAAACAACTCAACTCTAATTGAACTAACTATTAAACCGACACCAAACTGCTCTGCTGTGTCTGTTCTACTTATACAGGAGCCGGCGTCACGTGACCTTCGAGTTCTTTCCGTCAGCACATGTGCAATGACTACAGAATTAGCAAGTAGCCTCTACACCTTGCTGGTATTATCGGTATTCGATCACATACACACAGTCGCTAGTTGCCCTGAAGTCTCGAACCCTTCTTTTGTGTTTTATCGCCAACATTACGGTCACGAACACAAATAGCCACTCTCCGTATCCAAGGTCACCCTATTCCCCTCTCGTCCGTATATTTTTGTACGCCCAGTGTCACAATATAAGCACTCACAGCTTTGAGAACGTTCAAAGCTCACACTTCCGGTTCCTAGAATCTAGCGAAACTTGATCAAAAGACATACGACGCCATCAATTTGAGGTAACGACCGATAGTATGCCAAGAGCCAAGAGCCAAGAGCCAAATCAGGTCGCTCGGGTTTACCCGAGCGGGATATATGCCCACGGTACCTATCCATTTAGTATGGATTTACCCGTGAGGTATGAAAGATGTAGTCATTTTACAAGCTATTTTTGTCAGTGTCAGCCAATGGTGATGATTGGTTACTCTCTCTTGCTATAGACTAGGGATATGAGTGCCAGTTAGAATGTCTACCCATCCTGGGGCACCCATGCCCCTCTGCTCACTTAGCAAAGGTCAGCTTGTCTAACCAGCAAGTCAAGCAGTGTCAATTTAGCGAGAAACCGAATGCATTGGAATGTTTGGTGAAATGAGGAAGCAGTGAAGCTAATTAGCCCAAGACATCCTTGGGTAAACGATAGCTTTTGCGCCTCCTGGGAAGATGGGGATCATATTGTCCCAGGGTATTCACCAGCTGGTTAGGGTGTGGTGTAAGTTTCGCATACATAGAGCGGGCTCTATCTCGCACAACATCCACAATATATGGAATGCCAGAATGAGTGTGGAGAATATGGGAAGAAAATCTACGGTCAGTATCGTAGATCATCCTAAGGGCCCTGTTCTGCACGACTTGCAGTCTGCGGATGGTGGTTTGAGCCACGAATCCCCATGCCTCGCATCCATACAGGATCAGGGGAGGGATGATCGCACGATAAATGCGTAGTTTAAGTCGTGTAGGCATAGTTGACCTAAAGATGGGATAGAGCTTTCCCAGAGCTCCGTGACCTTGGGCAGCTTTAGCTGTGACATGTTTGGTGAAGGTAAGTCCTCGGTCTAGTTGTACACCAAGGTACTTGGCTGTGTTGACCCAAGGGATTCTCCTCTGACCAAGTGTCAGGTCCCTTTCTGGTCTCCAGGAATGAATTTTGCCTAACACAAAAGCAGAGCTTTTCTGTGGACTGATTCCCATTCTCCATTTTTCACTCCAACTCTCAATGGCATCTAGGTGTCTTTGCAATGGGGGAAGGCAGTAACGTAGATTTTTGTTACGGGCCAGTATGAGGACATCATCGGCATATTGGCACGTAACAGTGCTGGGTTCAACGGGGAAGTCAGACATGTATGCGGCAAAGAGCAGTGGCGATAGAACACTACCTTCCGGTACTCCGGCCGCTATTGGTCTGATAGTTGATAACCTGCCCTCCACTCGCACCCTGAAAGTGCGGTCACGAAGGAAACTGGCTATGAGGGTCAGGTAGGGGGAGGGGAGATTTGCATCTCTAAGTTTGTACAGTAGGCCCTGGTGCCATGTTGTTGCAAAGGCCTTATCCACATCCAGAAGCACTGCGACAGTTTTGAAGTTTTCCTGGAAACCCAGGGCAGCCTTCTCAACAAGACGCAGGAGCTGTAAGGTAGTGGAATGGCCTTGACGGAATCCGAACTGATGATCCGGAATGAGCCTCCTTTCCTCAAATAGAGGAGTTAGACGGGACAGTAGAAGTTTTTCAAAAATTTTTGAAATTATTGGGAGTAGACTTATAGAACGGTAACTTGATGGAAACTTGGGATCCTTGCCTGGTTTCAATATGCAAATCATCCTCGCTTCCTTCCAAGCAGTAGGGAAGTGTCGGAGATACAGGCAAGCATTGTAAATTCTCGTCAAGTGGATAATGGCTTTGCGAGGCAGGTGTTGTAACATATGTGTCGTAACACCATCATATCCAGGGGATTTGTTGGGTTTGAGACACCTAATTTGCGAGGAAACTTGCCTTGGTGTGACAATTGGTATGCGAGTCGCCTCGTGAGGTGGTGGAGGATCCTCATAGAGGTAATCCACCGTTGCCTCAACTAGTTCTGAAAAGTCCTCATCTTCTATGTCCTCTCGGGGCTCAAATTGGGACTCTAAATAGTCCGCGAAGTCAGTGGCTTTCTCTTGCGGTTCGAAAGATAATCTCCCGCGAGTGCCATGTATAGGATGCTGATATAGCGTTTTGTCCCTTCTCAGGGATTTAATTATCCGCCAGGGCTTCTTTTCAGAGAGGTTTACGTTCCTCATGGTGTTTTCCCAGGCCTCTTTGCGATGTGCACGTAAGAGGCGTCTAGCCAGGGTCTTAAATCGCAGATAAATTGCCTGCAATCTGGGATGGCGGAAACGCTGCCAAAGCTTCCGAACTGTTGACTTAGCTCTTAGCAACAGTCGGAGTTCATTTGGGATGGTTGTGGGGTTAGGAGTATTGCAAGAAATGCGGTAAGTATGCCCTCGTATCACATTTGATATTTGTCGGGAGAATGCATTTGCCGCTAATTCTAACGACTCGATAGAATTTATATGCGGTCTGGGATCCACTGATTGGTTCAGTTCAAGGACGGCTGCATCCCAGTCTACCTCATACGACCAATCAGGAGTTACCAATGCTGACATATTAACATTGGTGTCGATTAACACAGGATCGTGGTCAGAATCCAGTTCATTGACTGTCGTCAGGTCTATATGGAATCTAAAGTTTTTAGTGACCATAATATCCAGCACGTCCGGTCTCCCTCGGGCAGGATGAAAAGTGGGCTCTCTCGGTCCATGAGCTATGAGGCTTGGGTTACCGCTTATAAGGCGGAATAGTCCTCGCCCCTTCGCATTGGTGGCACGACTATGCCAGTTGGCATGTTTTGCATTTAGGTCACCTGCAATGCAGACCACAGGGTGGAGGTTTAATAAAGCCGTGTAATCTGCTTCATAGAAGCGGTGATCAGGGGGGTCATATGCCACTATCAGCAATGTATCTAGACCACCTAAAGATAGCCTAATAGCACAGGCTTCTACATGCTGAAGTGGTGGAAGAGGGAAAGGCTTATGAGTAATATGGTTCTTAACAAAGATGGCTGTACCTCCCCCTTGTCGGCCAACCCTATCAGACCGATGGGTGACGTAATTAGGGAGGGAGAAGTTGGTGGCAGCATCCAAATGAGTTTCACAGACCATCAGAATGTCGATTCCGAAATACTGTACAAAATTAGAAATATTAGGGTAATGACTCCGTAGTCCGTTTGCGTTCCAAATCGCAGCTCTAAATGGTCTCCGGACATGTCTTCCAGCCATTATTGAGCGGAGTTGGGGTAGAGGTGTTCCAGTGTCTGAAGCAAGATGGAATGCTTCTGCATGGGGGTCAGGTTGGGGTTGTTCAACTGCATCTTACAGTTTCTCAGAGCAGGTAACGCCTTGTTTATTAAATCCCCAAACCATGAGGATAAAGAGCTAAATTCCTCCAGGTCACTTTGCGAAATAGTCGCTAGTGTGGAGGAGGATGTTGCCGTGTTAGGCATTGGTGGGATAGGGGTAGGGGGAATATCCCTAACCTTGGATATAGGCTCTGCCTCTACAGGTGCGTCTGTAGTTATTACAGGAGCTTGTGGCTCCGAAGTTACATTGGGGGCAGAAGATTTGCTCTGCCTAGGTTTTCTGTTCCTCCTCTTCCTGCGTGGTTTTGGTGCAGGGGGTTTAGGCACTATTGCCTTTTCTATAGGACCTGGAGGTGGTGGCACAGAATTTGATGGGGAATCGCTCTTTGGTGTAGCAGCCTCTTGTTCCACTCGACGCAGAGTGGACTCTGCCTTATTTAAGGCATTGGAAAAGGACACACCTGGGCGAACCACTTGGTCATCGGGGCGGTTCTTTCGGCGGCTCTCTATAATCTTTTTCCTTGTGGAGCATCCTTTGTACACACTTACGTGTGTACCATCACAATTAGCGCACTTGCACTCTTCCCTAGGTTTAGGGCAGTTCTCTAGCAAGTGGTTCCCTGCACACCGCAGACATGTAAGCTTTCGCTCACACATCATGCTGGAGTGATTGTACCCCATGCATCGGTAACATTGCACAGGTCCCTCTCTGCCATAATACCTTTCCACTTTGACTACAGTGAAAATTAGTTTCCTTACTGTGTCAATTGGTTGTACTTCTTGGTTAAGTACTTTGTCAAGTACTACCAAGAATAGTGGCATAGGAACTTTGTTAATACCCCCCTCGGTATTAACGGTTCTCTTCAACTGTGCCACTGAATTGACAGTTATGCCATGTTCTTCTTTAAGTGCAGTTTTGATTTCATCAGGGGTGCACTCTGAGTCTAAGCCTCTGATGACTCGGCGCTCAATGTGTGGACGTTGTGGTGAGTACGAGTAGAACGTTATGTTCATTTCTCGTAACACCAACTTGGCGGTTTCCAAATCACCCAAACTGTGGGTAAGGATATGGACGCTCTTAGGCTTCCTTTTTGCCTCAAAAGTATACTTGAGGTGTTTGGCCAGTGTACGCATTACCCTAACATGGTTAGGGAATACGTCCGCAATGATTGGCGGAATTCTTGGCCCCTTCTTGGCTTGGGATGATGCAACATTCTGAGGGTGTTGCATCATATTGGATGATGCAACATCCTGTGCATGTTGCATCATATTTGGTGATGGCGTCTGTTTTCCCCGTTTACGGTTTTCCACAACCGTAAACTCCCCCAGCTCCATATCGGACTCGGAGTCAGATTCAGGTAAGGGATTGTCTGAACCCAGGCTCTCTAGTTCTGCCATGGGTATGTGGCGTGGAGTAGAGCACTTACGCTTTTGCGTATCGGTCTTGGAGCGCTTCCTATTTGGCTCCACTGCTTCGGGTGATAAGGATCTGTATGAAGATGATGTTGAAGGTAATTGTCCATCATCGGCAGTAAGCGCGGTTGCCCTCCGGCTGCTCACAGAGGACCGCACCTCCTCTAAGGCGGCGCCTTTGCGAGCCATTTCGGCTCGAGGTTTCAGGCACAAAGCCGTCAACCCTTGGCTAGGATCTTGTGAGCCCGCTGTCACGTAAGTCGTCAGTCTGAAAGTCTGTCAAGGAAAGAAAGAATAAAGCAAAAGAGTAGAAAGAAGTGGGAAATACCTGAGTAGCTTTTTATGCCACTCCGGGAAGCTAGCCTGGTGAGTTCCAAAGCTTGCTTGCCAAGCCCCTTTAGGAACTCCACCAAAATTGTGCTGTGACTAATGTAATGTATTAGTCCGTAGATTGAAGCGTGCAATCCACCGACGCACACCACAACACTCCACCAAGTCGGCACGGGATCTCCTGCTCCGGCGAGTCAGCTTTCTGGATACCGTCTTTTCCACCAGTGAGAAGCAAATCACGTCCGCTCTGGTCGAACGACGACGCGAGAAATGATGCCGATCCGATAGTATGCAACACATCTAACGTACAGGTAATGCGGGTAGGTTCTTAACTGACCAATACCACTACGAAAACTAGTCTACATTTATGATAGACTGCGGTAGGCTACGGTAGTTTTATATCTCCAGTCACGGTATAAGAATTTGTAGTGGAACATTGTTCTTTATGTAACGTTACACAGCGCTTGCGCATGTTATACTCCATGAAATCGGATTATGATTAAGGAGTGAAATATACATAAAACAGATGGTACGCTAACTACACTATATAATATTGTATTAATGTATTATTGTACCTTACTTTGGAATCTATCTGGCAATTTCTTCATATGCCTTCGCCGTATTGTCCTAGCTACTTTACGTACTCGCATTGAAGGTAAAATTTACGTTTACAAGATGGTGTCTCTCTTTTAATAGAACAACTTATGTATTTGATGATTATTTATTCAATATTTGTTATTACCATAAGTTGAAATTAGTATAATTTCATAATAAAAGGTAAACAGATAAAATAAAGAGTTAAAATATTCAACTTAACATACTTAAGCATAATGAGTTTAAGAAGGTCCATGTGTTGTAAAATATCGGTTGGTTACAGAAATTGCACAAGAGGTGCAACTTTATGTATTACTTAAATATTATCCTTCTATCATAACATTCTGCACTGAGAGATGAGTAAGAGCTGAGCTTTTTTATATTTTTATTAACATTCTCCAAGGTAAAATGTCATATCGAACGATGAGTTTAAATTTAACCGACATTTGAATTCTCAGAAAAGGAGAAAACATTGGGAAAAATAAAACCTTGTCCGATGACTCACTCCAACCGAGATTCGAACTCGGAACTTCTTGAATACCCAACACCACACCACAGAGGCGGTATAACCACAGCGCAGATAATGAGAAAGTGGGAGAGACGATCAACTTAAAATGTTATCCAAATTTAACGCAATAGCGCGAACAAGACATATCTTAAGACATTGAAAAATGATTGAATATGTATGTTACGTTATAATTTTATTTTTAGTTTACCACCAAAGACCTGTTTACTGTTTGTACATGTCGAGGTGGTGTGCCGTCCTCCGTAGTCTAGGGATAACACCCTAACCTCTGTTTCCGGAAGTCATGCGTTCTAACTTGGTAAAGGACAATGGATTTTTTTCGGACATAAAAAACCTTTTCATAGTTTGTTTGAAAGGAAATACAGACGGTGGTCCCATATTGTAGATTTACGGCAGGTAAAAGAATCTCGAACCTGATAAAGAGACCTCTGAGCAAAAGTAAGTGGTCTATCACACCAAATATAGAATGGGGTGCTGAGAACCATAGCAGTTAAAGAACGCCCATACATAAAAATCAAATGACCAGGTGGTGATGGCTAACTCAAAGAATAATCTTCAAATGGCTACACTAATGTAAAATAACAATAGAATATGCCTAAAGCTTTAACAGACGGCTCCATATAAGCCAAATAAAATAACAGCTTTAACATTCGCAAAGCAAAACTAAAGTATTGGCGTTTTCGGTTCTGAATATAAAAGGTTAAAAATTGTAATTCACTTGGAATTTACTGAACAAATGGGTAGCTTTAGGTGTGTGGGATATGAAGTAAAATGTGGTCATGGAAAAAAACTCCATTGATATGTTTTTGGAGCCATGCGACTATGGGTAAACAATAAAACAAGGCAAATGCGGTTAAGATGTATAAGTCAGTGACATTGCCAACAGAAGTGTCAGAAATAAGGTTTCTAAGATCTTTGACTGGTGTGTTTAACTGAACGTAAAAAGAGCTAAGAAACAACAGGAGAACTTGGCATAAGAGTAGTGATATATACTATAGAAAACTGTCATAAGAATTGGAAAGAACATTTAGATAAAAGTGGTGCAAACTGATTATCTACGAAAACACTCAATTACAAACCACGATGAAAACGAAATATAGGTCGTCCAAAATGAATGAATAATTCTAACGGGTATTTATCGCCATCGCCATCGCCATCGCCATCGCCACCGCCGCCGCCACCACCACTATCACCACCGCCGCCACCACCACTATCACCACTCCCACCGCCACCACCACTATCACCACGGCCACCGCCACCACCAGCACCACCACCACCACCATCACCGTCACCGCCACCACCAGCACCACTATCACCACCGCCATCACCGCCATCACCGCCACCGCCGCCGCCACCACCACTATCACCACCGCCGCCACCACCACTATCACCACCCCCACCGCCACCACCACCACCAGCAGCACTATCACCACCACCACCACTAATACCACCACCACCACCACCACCACTAATACCACCACCACTATCACCACCCCCACCGCCACCACCACCACCACTATCACCACCGCCATCACCGCCACCGCCGCCGCCACCACCACTATCACCACCGCCGCCACCACCACTATCACCACCCCCACCGCCACCACCACCAGCACTATCACCACCACCACCACTAATACCACCACCACCACTATCACCACCCCCACCGCCACCACCACCACTATTAAAATAACCAAACCCAGCAGTGAAACAGCCCTTTCCGAGTCGAGACTTACAGCCCGGCCGCTGCGTCCTCCACCTCTATCCTGTCAGTACCCCGGTCCCTCCCGGCCGGTTATGCGATCTTCGCAACCAGGGGCCGTAACTTCTGAATCAAGTAGCTCCTCAATTTGCCCCTCAGGGATTTTACGAGCCACAGTGCACCCCAGACCAGGTCACCCAGCAGGACAAAATCTCCACGCCGGTACCGAGAATCGAACCCGGGTCTCCTGCTTGGAAAGCAACAGCGCTATCACCACACTAAGGAGACGATCATTATTATTACTAATAATCCCAACGTTAGCGGAGCATTATTATTAAAAAGATTGAAGCCTATAAGTATTTAGGTACATGACAGCAAATATCTCGATGACGTAACCACACGTACAAGATTACTGACCTGCGGAAAGCAGAGCTGCAGAATTATTCTTGGAATACTTTTGGTTTAAGTCTTTTCGCCAGCTGTTCCGTCATCTGAGTAATTTAACGCATGAACTGGCGTTGAGTAGGAAGTATACATTATAAATGTCATTTATCCGCCAAGTGCTGAAGTGGAGTTTTGGAAGCATAGTAGAACCGACGTTGTGGATTGTCAGCAATGAAAGGAAATTAAACTTTTATGTTGAAAGATCACATTATGACCGTCACCAGGGGATCTGACCAAGTACTTGTCCCCTATTAGGTACACGAGAGCCCTTCAGGCAGTAGCAACAATTTGGCTTTAATGAATTCAGAAAAACTTTTTATTAAAAAATCTGTAACATAAAAGATAAAGTTTGCTTTATTTATGCAAATAATTATCCTCTCTACCAGGTATGAAACACATTTTCAAAAACGACTCCCCAGCCAGGTTACACTTTACAAGGAAAAATTCTCAAATTTGTTTTATTTTCTCAAAAATGGCTGGAATGATTTTTCTTAAAATACTATGTGCTTAGGATATTTGTACCACACGCAAAATATATATACTAAACTTCCTAGAAGTAGACTGCGAGTTAGTCTCTTCAATTTTTTTAAGTTGTAAACATTTAAACATCTTAAACCTACGGTACTTTTATCAAAATTGTTAGAACCATTTTTGAGAAAATTAGAATAGTCGAAACAAGTTCCAGTGAAGGTTAGTTGAGTTGGGGGTCTTTCCTAAAGGTCTTCGTGTCGCATCCTTGGAAAATGCTGAAAGTCAGTACCAAATTTCGTACTTAACCAACGTTAAGCGCGCACACGCGCACGCACACGCACACAATTGCAGCTCTTAAATTCAGGGAGTCTTAAAACACGTGTTCCATGTGAATTCTTGATATTGAATTTATGAATGGAATACAATACGTTACCTACTTACCATACACAGTAGAGGAAGTAAAAATGCAGACATGTTTAGAATGCACATTCATTTGAAATAACCCTTTTGTAACATTTCTGAGGTAAACGCTATTAATGGTTGGAACTATCTAATTCTTTGTCATTATTTTCAAGTACTGTCGACTTTCAGTTATTTCTAGTGATTGCATGAAAAGAGTATTAAGTTTTAAAGCCGACATGTAGTGTCCAGCTTTTAAAGATTTAT
Source organism: Tenodera sinensis (assembly GCA_030765045.1). Classification (NCBI taxonomy): domain Eukaryota; kingdom Metazoa; phylum Arthropoda; class Insecta; order Mantodea; family Mantidae; genus Tenodera; species Tenodera sinensis. Next base: position 82,903,452 of record CM060969.1, on the reverse strand, counting down.
CGAGCGTTATTTTCTTAGCATTTATAACGAAATCTTTAATCAAACTACAGTGTGATGATTTGTGTGAACTTGAATTACTTTAATGGACCATAATTTTCTTAGAAATGTTAAATTTATTTTAATGATCTCAGTGGCTCCGGGAAAATCAGTACCGTCGGTCTGGGTGGCTTAGTTGGTTAGATGCTGACCTACAGATCCCAAGATCGCGGGTTCAAATCCGGCCCAGATCGATGGTTTCTAATTGTGCTTAAAAATAACAGCTCCATGTCAGTAGATTTACTGGCATGTAAAAGAACTTCTGTGGCACACCGGTGACGCTGATGTGACCCTGGTAATTGGCAGCGTCGTAAAATAACAAAGTAATTTTTTAATAAAATCAGTGCCGCAACGATCTTGTTGACTTCGAAGGCAATTGCATGCATTTTTTACATTGTTAACAGTCTAGTTTGCATTCGTAAAACCCAATGCAATGCTTAGTTTGAGAGTGTATTTTTATTGTAGTGATATCGAATTGACAGAAGGTTATATCCAATAAGAAGCCTGTCATACATTTAACTTTTCCATGCAACGTGAAGCTAGTTTCTTAGATAATCGAATAATCTCAAGAGGTCTGTGGCTTCCTGACCTAATTTGCTGAGACCTTTTACTATAGAGATATCTTACAAATAGAGTGTATAAGAATAGATCTCGTACAACTACTGAACTTCGTGAACTCATTAGTATGAAATAAACAACAATAGCGTGGATACTCTAGCGTGGAACGGCACAGAATAGGTGAAACTACGGGAGATTTGTATGGATGCCGTCGGAAGACACTTGCAACATTTGCTCTGAGGAACAATGAGCAATGTAATTTCCCGATTGTGTATTATACTCTCCCAACGTTGCACATGTGTCTCATTATTGGTTCAAAAGTTTTGTGCCATTAGAGTGTTTCACGTTTATGTGGATCACACTGTACTTCTCCAAAGAGTTGTCTCGGTTAAAATTAAGTCAAGAGAAAACTGAACTCTCGTAACAATAGTTTGTATGCCCACTAAAAATGACATGCTAGAGAAAGTTATGTGAATGTCGTGGTTCAGCTGTTCCTGGCGATGTCAAGCGAACAGTATGGAATTTCCAGGTCAGCATATAGCGACTCGGTTTTTAAATATCCGAGTATCGATTTAGTTTCCTATATAAACCTAGTAGCTACAACGAAGTATGTAATGAAACATTCTGCAAAGCTTTATATTGATTAACATGAAACAGGCGGAAAAAGAAGTAAATAAAAAAGCTTTTGTGAGAACAGTTTGTAGAAGCTATATAAAAAGAAATAGAAGGTACAGAAAGGCATGTCAATGTAACGCTTCAATTTTTTAAAAATATTTTATTTATCTTCTTTCTTTCACTTTACTTTAACTACGTAGTCATATCGCCTCGAATCTGTAAGGATATACCATAGAACGGTATGTAGCGGACAGTTAGTCTTCAAGGTCTCATACCTATACCATACCACCTTGCTTCACCACAATTCCACAGAAGGGGTAGTGCAGGGCAACTGTACCTCCGCCTCTGTGACGAACAGATAGCATTAGGGTACCATCTAATCTGTGTGCAGGTACATCTACAGTTAGCCTTCAAGGTCTCCTGTCTCATCCCTATACCATACTACCATGCTTCGCTACAATTCCACAGAGGGAGCAGTGTAGGGCAACTGTACCTCTGCCTCTATGACGGTAGATATCATTACGGTGTCATCCAGTATATCTCCTTACATTATCTGTGGATAAATGGCACTATTACCATCTATTTTTCTATTATACTAATGTTTTAGGCTTAAGGTACAACTTAGGGCCGTGATATTAAATTCAGTATTTGTTTTGGCAACAGAGGAAAATCTGGAGAAAAAACTCGTTCTGATTGGTCGGCCCAAGAGATTTGAACCCGGGATCTCCCAAATGTGAGCCTCACACGTTAGCGCGGATCCATCTTGGTCGGCCAATTGTTTTATTAAATAATGCAAGAAACTTGAACAGTAGTTCATGTTCCACATTTTTATTACATTTACACTGGAAAAGGTTTCCGAAACAGTCGATGGCCGCTGATGCCGACTGGAATTTGGGTGAAAGCATAGAAATTAGCAGCAGTAAGAAGCTTTAGAGCTTAAAAAAAAAAAAAAAAAAAAAAAAAAAAAAAAAAAAAAAAAGCAGGTCTGAGCTACACTGTGTGGCAAAAAGTTACAGGAAAGGTTGTCCCATTAGAAAATACACCGACTGTTGAGGGCAGATGTGGCCTATGGCGCAAGTATAGACGCAATATCTGAGCTGTCTGTTGCAGGCGCGTGTGTAGTGTATATGTCAACACGTTGCGAGTTATCTAACTTTAAATGTGGCATGATAAATAATAATCGGTGCAAGATACATGGGTCATAGCACATCGCAGATTTCATGAGAATTCCGGTTTCCAAGGTCAACAGTAACCAGGGCACATCTTCAATACCACAGAGAGAATGTTTCCACACGCGTAAACCGTCGTACAGGAAAACCACAGGTGAATTGGGGAAATCACCTGACCTCAGTAGAACCATGCGAGGCGCTCTAATGGTTACTGAGTCAGACAACCGCCCAGTTGAATATTGGGAGTCAGGAACCCATTTCAGCAAGATTGTAAGGAGACACATGCACCGTGTAGGCTTCAACAGCCGACGACTAACTCCTGGCCCTTTGGTGACACGTCGTCTCAGAGTTGAACGACGTGAAAGGGCCCGCGAACATTGGTAGTGGACTATGGGAGAATGATATGATCCGAAGAATCCCGGCTCCAGTTGTATCGAGCTGATGAGCGCGTGATAGTGTGGCTATACCCTGCGAAGTTACGGACATTGCGTCTCATTTACGGTATGGGCTGCGCTTTCATGGTTGTACTTAAGACCCACTATTCCGCTGCGGAGATCAAAGACAGAGGTGCGTTATATGAACGTTCTTTCAAGTCATCTGCATTCCAGATGGATATGCCGAGTTTCGACAGTCCAATGTGACATGTGACATTTTTTGTATCACGCAGGTTGTTTGAAAAGCATTCCAGTGAATTTATGACCATGGTTTGGCTCTCCAGATATGGGCGTCGCGAAGGGATGACCCCCCCTCTTGGAAAGTAATGTATTCAATGTGCAGTTAATTACTGATTATTAGACTATTGTTATAATTGTGATGTAAAAATAATCTTTATTTGTCATAAATTAATACGGTTAGCTGCATCAAATACAACTTTTGACCACAGAATAATGAATTAATATTGTTTGATTGCAAACTTCCAAAATGCCCCACCCCCTGAAAAAGTCTGACGACGCCAATGCCTCTGGATCACCCGATCGGAATCCAATCGAGCACTTGGAATGTTGTCGATACTGGTGTACGCTCCATGCACCCAACACCAACTGCACAAGAGCAATTCTGGGTAGCACTGAATGATGCATGGGTCCATTTCCCTCCAGAACGATTTCAGCACACCGTATAGTCGTGCCTCGAAGTAATGATGTAGTTTTAAAGGCTTGCAGATGATCAACTTCTATTAACATCACATACGATGCCTTACCATGACTTTTGGCCACTCCGTATAACACCAGGGTGGAATGGGATATCTTCTCTTAATATTTATGTTCACAAAAAAGAAATTAAAAATTATTTTCTAATTAATAAAAAATTAGATGATACCTACGATTTGCATGGGAGAATCAACAGCCAGTGGATCCTCTTTGTTCCTTTTTCATAGTTGTATAGCGCCTTCGAACTCGACGCCAAACAGTTTTCTCTACTGTACAAAACTACACTTGACAAATTTAAATTCATACAGCTACTTTCTCTTTATACAAAATAAGTACAAGGATAAGTTGTGCTATTATAATGGATGCTCTGTTTTTAAAAGTGTTTCACGCGGCTAAGTGTAGAAATTATACGTTATAATTTTCCTAATAAACAGCAAATAACAAAAATAAAAAATGAATTAAATACGTTTTCATTCTAAGTAACGTAATTTATAAATGAAATATCAGAAACCTCGTCTCTGTTCCCGTTAATGTTCTACATAGATCTCTTTTTCCTTCCATCTGTCTCATCCTCTCTTCCCCTATTCCTCCACCATATTCTCATCCTCCCTCTTTGTCTCTTCTCCCTGTTTATCCTTGCTTTTCTCTTCCTCTTATGTTCTTTTGCACTCTCCCTGCCCTTGCAATATCCTTATCCCCTCCTTGTCCTCTCGGTGCAAGTTAGGCTCAGTGTGATGCTTTGAAGGTCATAATGTAGCTGTTTCTTCTATGGTGCCAATAAAATGGATAACAGTGTTCACGTACCTTACTCTAGAAATTCTTTAAATAACAAAATTTGTGTGAAACGTTACGCGCATAGTGTTCTCATACGTAACATTAAAAAAAGCATAAGTGCAGCCAGCAATTTGTTTTTTTAATTTTATTAGAACCCTGTTTTCCTTGGGGAAAGCAATTAAATTTAGATATATTGCCTATTTTCTAAAGACGCAAGATATATTAGCATCAATGCTTATATTAATTTGTTGGCATGAATAGAAACGCACTACACATATACGTGCTCACATGGGCGCGCACGAACACAAACTTAATATTACAGCTTTTGCTTCAAGATGGTTCATTAAGCACATTAGTATCAATTATTAATTTACAATCAGAAGAACATAATTCAGTTTTCTGTTACAGTTTCAGTGTTTGTGTAGATTATACCAGCATTGTAGGTATATTAAAAATTATATCGCTGATTAAGTTTGCAATATGAAATTATAAACACTCCCTAAGTAAGTTCTCGCTAATCTTTCCTCATTCGCATTGTTTTCATTGGCGGACAGCACAACCCATGAACAATAGTACTTCACTATTATTGGTGATAAATTACCTTTTGATTGACGTTCGTGCTGCCACGCGCCATCTCAGCACGCTGTTGCCATGCTTCCTAGCTCTAATTTGCAGTAAGACCAATATCCGCGCGATATAAAAGACAATAAAGTTCTAAATATAAATTAACAACTATACTGATTAAATCCCTACGGAATCGCTGTGCATAACACTTCACTAAATGAAATGCTTCCAAACAAAAATAAGATCAGCATATGCATGTGAAAATGCGTAAATTTCCACTGAACCCATAGCCGTTGCAACACCGATGACGTGATGCCTCTGGTGGTAATGCCTTGTTACCTGACTGGTCAGCAATCTGACGAGCCCGCAGCTGATAACACACACCCAAACGTCAATTACAAGGTAATTCTTCATGACTGTAATAACATATTTCTTACTTTAGTTCCACCGCCAAAGCTATTTGAGAAAACAACTTGATGGTCAAGTTACATAAGGGTCTAGCTTTTCGGGAACACATCCAAGACTATTACACAGGACCATTGGGGCTATTGCCTCTTTGTATCTCATGCTAAGGTCAGGGATACGAGTTGCTTTAAATCTATCCTTTGCTTTAATATTCTCCCTATCTCTTGACACCTGTAAGATATGGGGCATGGCTGCAGAGCTCAGTCTGCCAAGTCTACAATAGTGGTCCTTGGCCATCTATTCAGTCTTTCCTCGTGAGACTGCTTTATGAAGCCTCCATTTCTTCCAAAAGTGCAAAATGAAATTAGACGACCACAAAGTTCTACAAGAGATTGGCATTCTGTCGAAGCGCCCCTTAGGTATATTGGGAAATATAATGCCAGACGATGCCACTTGAGACGATATCGTGTTCAGCAACTAGAGCTAACTCCTCCACAATATTTTCAAGAACTGTTTGCACTCAAAATTCTTAATAGCAACTCCAAAATACATATATTGGAAATAAAAACATCAGTGTTGAAGAAGGGCCGTTGTGTGCTGAACAGAAGTCAAAGTTTGCTACCTTCTTTCACTCCGGGAATGCCAATCTGAACTTCTCCCGTCACCCTGCAACACACTCGTCTCCACAAGAGATTACAACCATCACTGATAGGTACAGTTTATAACAGTCAGTTCGACCAATTAGACAGGTTTTGTTCCCTGTAGTTTCCCCTCAGTCATCTATGTAAATGTCGAATTGGACTTTAATACCACGAATCAAAGTGCTATCTTAAGTCTAAAACAGTGAACATGAAAGTATATGGTAATACTGAACCGTTGCTATTCGAAAAGTATCTTTCGCTGAGATTATTTGCAGAAACAAAATACAATTTAATGAAAATATTTATTGGAACAGATGCAAAAAGTGCTGAGGTAGTTTTCAATCTATTCACAGCAAAACTGAGACATTTGTCTTACCGTGGGACCAAATTTTGTATCTTTGTATCGTAGAAGTCTGCGGCCGGGATTGGAACCACTGTGTGACAGCCATCTCTGTCTCTATCATTCTGAAGATGCTGACGCTGATAGGACAGGAATTTCTTGAGGTGCGGGAAGAGATGAAAATTAGTGGAAGCAAGGTCCTGGAAGATTAAACATCTCCCAGCCGAACTTGTGCAGGAGGTCTGTAGCCTTCAAGCTGTGTGCAGTCGAGCGTTATCGTGCAGCAAGACAAGACTAGCACTAAGCACTCCATGCCTCTTGTTCTGAGCGGATCTTTAGATTCAAAAACGATTACAAACTTTACCTCATACTCGGCGGGAGCTGGAAAAGGAATCTCCATCCTCAACCATTACAACGATGCTCCCATTGGAACTCCAGAAATTCTGCTAGCACATATGTTATGCTACATCATTAATCAATCAGTAAACACAGATGCTTTACGAAATATGTAGTTTCCTAGCTGTGGGATTAGTGGGAAGCTTACTTTGTGGATGCGCCTCGTAAGCTGTTAATGAAAGATGGTACCCCTAATGCCACCTGCTCGGCACATGAGGGACATAAAGCACTGTCTCTATAGAAGCAGTGGTACAGTTGCCTAGCACTAAGGCATCTGTGGACACGTGAGAATTAAGATAGAGGCTACAGGAATGAGATCTGAAAGGCTAACTGTCCGTCACAGACCGATCCACGGGATCCGTCATGATATGCTCACATAGCTAAAGTGACGTAACATAAAATAGCGAAGAAATAAAACTTACCATTTCCTTCACTTCGATGCATTCTTCCCAGCAGCAAAGGAGTTTCTCTGAACATTTGACTGCTTCAGAAAAGTCTTTCATTTTTATACTAGATTGGTCCGAAAATTAGAAGCAGTATAAAATATGATAATGCGTAATTTGTTCATGGATTGCTTGAAGCAAATCAGTGTGAATGGTTTGCAAGTGGCATACTAGATAAGTGTTCATAAAAATTAAGAGTTGTTGATCTTTTCAAGAGTGTAAATTTATGGAATTGCCCTAGGACACCATAAACTAGAATATGAGAACTAAGTGAGACATTTCTTGGCTCTGATATTCTTTAAGTTAATGCCAGACCTGAAATAAAAGGACCACCTGGTAAAAACGTCACAACAACCTCGTGCCAGCCACTTTTATCCAGCCGCTTACAATTTTTGCAGTCGTGGACACGGACGCCTCCGTGATGCTAGGTCGCGTTGAATAACCTTCGCTAACACAAATTGGGTTCAATTATGATGTGATGGCGTAGCGCTGTTCAGAAATAAAGTGTTGTAAGTGAAACATAATTATTTCTTTGGTGAGCACTAGCACGAGTGATGTGACAGCAAATTGCCGTGTTATGATGGCCGTGAGCAGCTGAAGTTCGGATAAACCCCACCAAAGGTTTTTGTATTCATTCGAAATGTTTAACATACTGAGAAGTATTTTCCAACCGCCGCCAGTGGATACCGCTGATATAGATGAAGCAGTAAGTAAGGCAGTCCCCACTTCCAGTTTATAAGTAAACAAAACGTTTATTCATTAATAATACAAAATAGTAATGTTTTAACCTTGTAGTTTCTCCAAGTTGTATAATCTATACACTTAACAGAGTTGTAACAAAAAGGTTAATGATTTCGTATTTGGAGAACTATCTCACGTTTGGATGTATAATATTTAATCAGAGAAGGATATCCCACGACAGGGTTAGATGGCATTATTTTATGGATATCCTAAGTTGCAATAGCAGCTACAGAATTCAGCCAGTCATGCATAATACTATTAATAGGCCAAATAACTGTAGCACAAAAGTCCTTCTGAACTGTATTTCTTTGTATGTGTGCATCCCTGTCACATTATATTACTTCAAGATAATTGTATTCACATTCTTAAATGTTCCTCACGTAAGAAGCTATTTACGTCATGATCTGTTCTCCAAAGACAGAGTTATATGTTGTTCTCAGTAAAAGATAAATTTACAAATTTTGTATTATGATGTAAGCTATTTTACAAAAGATAAGTATTATATGATTTTGAGGACCTCTTAACTTCGAAAGTAAATAATGAATAATCATTCATCAATCCAAAGTAAATATTTTCCGCCATTACACAAATCGTATATCACTTGTCATTTTATTTTCATCATCGCATATCTATCTTCATTCAAACAACAGGCACCTTTAACAGCTTTAATTCAGGGAATATCTATAGACCATTGAAAACACATTTTGTTAGTATGGTCGAATTTCCCGACCGCTTGGGGAGTTTAAAATGTGTGGTTCGTATCCAAAGTGTATTTAACAATAACATATTTGCTTAAAGGTGAACTTTCACTAATGTTGCAGTGTCATAATACACTGCGCTCCGTATATTGTTGGTCCGCGGCATTGAAAGTGTTGAGACATTCCTGGCGCCTACGGATGATTTCATTTCAATGATGCACCAATTTCGTAATTTTTCTCATCTTTAGGACCTTTCGCTTCCTAGGTTAACTCTTTAGCGATCCTGTAGTCCCATACCTTTAATACGTATCTACCTGAAACCAAAGCACCAGGAAATTTACCCCGAAATTGTTTACACACCTACAGGATTCAGGTTTTGCGTATGTATAGTACATAAAAAACCCTTTCATAAAGTGCCAATTTCTCGTTAGTCTTTCCAGTAAACTAAAAAGAATAATCTAATTTAACTCGCACAGAACAAAAATGTCTTCAATGAACTTTCACAATGAACAGATTTTAATTTCATAGTTTGAAAAGATGCACAGTGAATAAATTTTCTCCTAGAGTACAAAAAAGGTGGCAAAAACTGACAGTTAACATTCACAGAGAATCACAATAGCCGTATTGAGTGAATGTGGTGATGAATTATCTGAGACATACCGAGGCCACTGTAGCCCAAACGAATTACGATGGCTGACACAAAATTTAATGGTGGGTGGCTGGAGGAGCTGGTCAACGCAACATGCAATCAGGGATTTGTCAGCCTTTGCGATGCTGTTTATTTAGCACGATGTGAAATGACGCTGTAAAGCCGGTGAGGTGCATATCATTTGCGCCCATAAATTGTATTTCTACTACTATTCCTGCCCCCTTCCTGCACCCAAACCTAGGTATGCAGGAAGAAACCATGCCCACAGACACAAAAGCTTGAACATATATGAACACCTTGTATACTGCATAGATAAAGTCGCATTAAGCGGCTACATACTGTGCAGATAAACATACCGTACAGGAGAACCTGTACATCAGTTCTCGAATGTTGGAAAGAGAATAGTACTGGTCAGCTATCGGCCGCCATTAAAGTTTGTGTTTACCAGAATATACGATATCCTTAGACCGGTTGTAAATGAAGCCCATGGCAACTTAAAACACGATTTCTCATCTGTATTAGAAAGTTATGTTTTGATGTAAGCAATAACACTAGAAGTTTCAAGTTTGACAGGCAAGTTTATTAGTACTTAGCACGAATTTAACCGAGCGGGATGGTTCAGGCACTAGCGTCTGTGGCCTGTATTCGTGAAGTCTTGGGTTCTATTCACGTGCCCAACCTTCTTGACCCGTGGGTTTATTCGGTGTTTTCCCGGGTTGCTAGGCGAAAGTTGAGAATGATAATTACATCCCAGGAATTCCCTTCCTTCCATTTCACCTCACTTCTAATTTCACTGCACTTCTTCACCTTCAATTCAGGGTTGTAAGTGTCGGCGGGATTCTCCACATTGTATGGCATGGAATATAGTCTGTGTAAACCTTAATCCTCCGGATCGAGGGCGGTCTCCAAGTCCCCGGGCCCAATAAGTAAGCCCGTTAGTGGGGAGGAGTCGTTGTAAGAGCTGCCACCGGGGAGTTTAAATCTGAAACTATTAGGGTCCCTTCCTACTGCTGTCCTGTCTCCTTCTAGGTTAGAGTATCCTTAGTACTGAACCTCTGAAATTTGTCTTTTCTCATTGCACGAACTTATCTAATTAAGCCCAAAATCCCAAATGATACCTATTACAAGTACTTCTTAAAAATGGTTATGTAACTCTGTTATTATTATCACATATACGCAGATTAACTTCTACTTATCCTCAATTTAAATACTATATTGTAACGTATTTTGTTGTTCCTGCTAATCACTGATTTAATAACAGCAGAAATCAAGTTTCTTACTGGCGAAACATCTTGCGGCCTTTGAAGAAAGAATTGAGGAAGACGGATAAATGTTTTATGTAGAGTTGGGTTACCAGTGTAAAGCTCACACACTGCAACGAAGTGAGGAAAGGTGATATAAGCATGATTTGAAGAGAAATGAGTAAAGGGCAACATCATACGAAACAAACAAGTTGTTCTAAAGAGAATGGGCAAAGGAAGAAAAATGCTAAAATTGTTTGGGTAAGTAATAACTGCATGCATAGGGGTACATTGAAAGGAATGTAAATATACGTTTTAAGACTCACAGAACTCAAAATAAAGCATTTTTATATAGGGGTTTATTTGTGTGTCTGTGGACAGCATAAATCAAAGACAAAAGTCGGTTAAAGACCTTGGCATTTAACTTCCAAAGATACGACACACAGAGTCTCAAGAAAATCCCACGAATCTGAACTACCCTTTACATAGAACATTTTCAGAAATGTTTTGGTTATAAAAATAGACATAATTTTGATTACATGCGAGTATTAAATATAGTTACGTAACAACCGAAATGTATACCTTGATTTTTATGAAAATATCCTGTGAAATACTATTCATTTGGAAGGAATTCTATGTCATCTTGCACAACTGGTAACATTAAGCGACAGATAAACGTAAAAAGGTGAAGATCACTTTAAAATACAACTTATTTCAAATAACTTTTTCTGTGGTATAGCTATCCCCTAGATATGTCTTATTAATAGTTCGAAATGTTCAATATTTTTTTTCATTCCTTTGAACTTCTGCCGACATTCAATTATTTTTCGCGATTCCATGTTAAGCCAGCATATTGCATCCACTTGACTATCTCTATTTCCATATCTATAACGGAATGGTAATGCAACTAGTTCAGCAATTTCTCAATTAAAATGTCACACAAAGGAAAATAAAGTTTCGTTAGTATAATTTGTACAACATAACCGATAGAAGGTAAGGAGAGTATATGAATGTAACACGTCAATGTTTTTAATCTAGGGCGCTAAAATGATACAAATAATTCACAGAAACATTTAAACTAGTGGCATTTACATTGCTGTAATCCAAATATGTTTGTTTTGGGGCTATTGTCCGCAGTACATTACAAAGCGCAATTAAAGCTATTTTAGCCACTGTCGGAACAATCTGGTCGTTATTTATGGTTGCCTGTAGCAAATAACACTAAATTATCGCTGACAACAGGCTAGGTGCATTGAAACAGTCACTCTGTCCATTAAAAATTCACAGGTATCCAATATACACCAATCACTTAAGATATTCATGTTTCACTTTCATACGATGTTAAATTACGATATACGAATTTTCTTACATAAAAATGAGAAGAACAATACTTCTTGGCTATTTATAGAACAATTTTGCTTTCGATAATTCTTTCACACGAGCCACGTGTAGGCTAAAGTTGGAAAATTTGGACTAAAACTGTCAAGATCATACTTAGGATTTGAATCACGAATCTTCGGCTTACCGTACTACTGCTCTAACCAAATAAGGCACTATAACAATTTTTCCCAAAGTGCTGTTTGTGTGAAAGAACAAAAATAATTGATCGGCCTAATGGTTAATGAAACGACTTAGGGTACTTACGAGATTGTAAGATTGTAAGTTGCCGTTCGGATATGTTCTCCCATATTACATTCGAAAACATCCATGGTTCAAATCCTATGAGATTAAACCTTTCAGTCTGATTCGAACTTCCTAAATATGTTTTAGTTTTTCCATCAGCTAAGCGATTTACTATGTGAACAAATCCTCAAACACCGGTTTTGGTTTCATATTTCTGAAAATGTAAATGGCTAGTTAGTGGGAGCTTTCAGAATGAGTAACTGAAGAATACCTTCAGCACATCCACGTTTATGAAAGTTCGTTTTTCTTTTTTCTAATACACTACTGAGATTTCCCGGAAATACATGTTTTGAGATATCCTGAATCCAAGAGAAACGTTTTCAGACAAGTGCATGTGTGTGTGTGTGTGCGTGTGTGGGGGGGGGGGGGGTTATGTAAAAATGTGCACTTGTCTGTCTGTTAACATCGCAACTTAAAAGTAAAATGTCGGTTCAGCACCAAACTTGGTATTTAAGTGCCCATCTTTCAAGGATGCGAATCAATTTCCTTAAAAGAAACTGCACCACCACAAAAGACGCTTTAATAGAAAATTTGTATTTACGACATTTTGTAACAAATGAAATGCATATCTTGGATACTCTGGTAATAGTTCCTGAAGTCCTTTTCATTTTGAATGACTTTTGCATAAATGGTAAACCGTAAGAGTTACAAAAATGTTGATCTATTAAAGCACACAATTTATGTAAATTATTTTTGATTTCTCTACCAATTATATAAGTAGAGAAGGTACTGTATTCTACCCAAATAGTCGATATAGAGATTTAAGCGAATACACGTCTTGAGATCCTCTGAATAGAAAAAGCAGAACATCAATGTGTGCGTGCACGTATATGTATGTGGTGTGTGTGTGTGTGTGTGTGTGTGTGGGGGGGGGGGGGGGTTATGTAAAAATGTGCACTTGTCTGTCTGTTAACATCGCAACTTAAAAGTAAAATGTCGGTTCAGCACCAAACTTGGTATTTAAGTGCCCATCTTTCAAGGATGCGAATCAATTTCCTTAAAAGAAACTGCACCACCACAAAAGACGCTTTAATAGAAAATTTGTATTTACGACATTTTGTAACAAATGAAATGCATATCTTGGATACTCTGGTAATAGTTCCTGAAGTCCTTTACATTTTGAATGACTTTTGCATAAATGGTAAACCGTAAGAGTTACAAAAATGTTGATCTATTAAAGCACACAATTTATGTAAATTATTTTTGATTTCTCTACCAATTATATAAGTAGAGAAGGTACTGTATTCTACCCAAATAGTCGATATAGAGATTTAAGCGAATACACGTCTTGAGATCCTCTGAATAGAAAAAGCAGAACATCAATGTGTGCGTGCACGTATATGTATGTGTTGTGTGGTGTGTGGTGTGTGGTGTGTGGTGTGTGGTGTGTGGTGTGTGGTGTGTGTGGTGTGTGTGGTGTGTGTGGTGTGTGTGGTGTGTGTGGTGTGTGTGGTGTGTGTGGTGTGTGTGGTGTGTGTGGTGTGTGTGGTGTGTGTGGTGTGTGGTGTGTGTGTGGTGTGTGTGTGGTGTGTGTGTGGTGTGTGTGTGGTGTGTGTGGTGTGTGTGGTGTGTGTGTGGTGTGTGTGGTGTGTGTGTGGTGTGTGTGTGGTGTGTGTGGTGTGTGTGTGGTGTGTGTGGTGTGTGTGTGGTGTGTGTGTGGTGTGTGTGTGGTGTGTGTGTGGTGTGTGTGGTGTGTGTGTGGTGTGTGTGTGGTGTGTGTGTGGTGTGTGTGTGGTGTGTGTGTGGTGTGTGGTGTGTGTGTGGTGTGTGTGTGGTGTGTGTGTGGTGTGTGTGTGGTGTGTGTGTGGTGTGTGTGTGGTGTGTGTGTGGTGTGTGTGTGGTGTGTGTGTGGTGTGTGTGGTGTGTGTGTGGTGTGTGTGTGGTGTGTGTGTGGTGTGTGTGTGGTGTGTGTGTGGTGTGTGTGTGGTGTGTGTGTGGTGTGTGTGTGTGGTGTGTGTGTGTGGTGTGTGTGTGTGGTGTGTGTGGTGTGTGTGTGGTGTGTGTGTGGTGTGTGGTGTGTGTGTGGTGTGTGTGTGGTGTGTGTGTGGTGTGTGTGTGGTGTGTGTGTGGTGTGTGTGTGTGTGTGCGCGTGCGTGCGTGCGTGCGTGCGTGCGTGTGGCGTGCGTGTGGCGTGCGTGCGTGCGTGCGTGCGTGTGTGTGTGTAAAAACGAAAAATCGGTTAAATAGCAAACTTGGTATTTAAGATCACATCTTCCAAGAATGCGACAAGAAGATCTTAAAGAAAATCTCCCCAGCCCAGACTACCATTTACATTTTTCTGAAAATTTTAATTTTATCAACAGTGGCTCTAACGGTTTGGAGTAAAATAACATGTTTAAGGTATCTTCATGGCAAATTATTTGGGTATGTCTTCAAAAGTGGATGACTTTTGCATAACTGGTAAACCGTAAAAGATAGGCAAAATCTACTACACAAAAATGTGGTGTCAAATATACTCATTTAGTTGAAGTTAACCATTTCAGAGATATTCCTTCTTATTTGCCTGAATTTTCCATTACTTAAACTCTTCTCAAATGTGAAGTCGTTATTCATTTTTATCTTTTGGCCATGCAAAGAGGCTGAGTGCACCCTAGGCAATAAAGATAATATGTATGCCTTTTAAAACTGCTTATTCCTTAAGATTGCTGAGGCAACGTGTAAGGTCTTTGTTCCTGTCTTTTCTGTTTTTACTACTCAGCCTTGTTAGGTCCCCAAAGGGTCATTGGAGTAGCTACTTGATAGAAAAGTAGAGGCCCGTAGTTGCGAAGACCGCGTAACCGGACAGGAAGGGCCAGGGTGCTGACCACGTCCCACCTCCAGTACTGCACTCCACTCATGACGCGTATGATGTACATAAATGGGGGATGCAGCGGCCGAGGGATAAGCCTTGGCCCGGAAAGGGCTATTCCCCCTCTTGGTTATATCACAGTTTTAACTTAAATTGTTAGATCAATTTTTTTGTGAATGATTTTAAGCTTTTTGTTTGCATCTTCTATGGATTGGAGAGAATTTTATACACACACAGGCACGGTTTCTCCAAAGCTGCATTATCGGTGACATTTCAACCCTGAACATTTGTGCAGAGTTGCGCGGTTCCACTACCTTAGAGAAGCGACACAAAATATAAAAACACACCGTCGCTGGTATCAAAACAGAGCCATTTGCTACAGACGTAGCTGTTGGGGATGCTGGAACATAGGGTCGTTATCAGGCAACATTCTCTTGGAATGAAACACATATTGCAATGGTTTGGTCCCAAGAGGCTCATTAGCCGGCATGTTGTACAAGGAACAAGTGATCAGGGAATTCGATACAAGTTATCGATCCCAGTAGAATACTTAAAATAGCTTGTCTCACAACTTAGACCTCAAACCATTGAAACAAGGTAATAAATAATAACTGTTTAATGTCCTTTTTTGCTAAATATTAGAACATAACACATTAATAATAATAATAATAATAATAATAATAATAATAATAATAATAATAATAATAATAATAATGATGATGATGATGATGATGATGATGATGATGATGATGATGATGATGATGATGATGATGATGATGATGGTGGTGGTGGTGGTGGTGGTGGTGGTGATGATGGTGATGATGGTGGTGATGATGATGATGATGATGATGATGATGATGATGATGATGATGATGATGATGATGATGATAGTTTCCAGTGTGAAATCTGTTTTGGAATCTCCACAGATTCATGTTTTACAAGAACTTTCACAATATGTTTGACCTTCAGGTTCATAATTTAAGTTTTGTTTTGATGACTTTTTTGTCTTACATTTTCCAAATTGTTTTTGCAGTCATTTGTAACAACTTGTTTACCTGCATTGGAAAAATTGGTTAATATTGACCTAACATTATACTTAAATAAAATACTGTGTCTAAAATTATTCTTCCTTATTTTTGTATAAGTTTATTAGGAGTAAAAACATTTAAATTCCTAAAACTCATGAATTCCTTGTTTGCAAAAACGTTTTTAAAACTTAAAACAGCTGTCTAATGAATTTCCTCAACCTATAATAGTAATGGTTCTTGTATGCTTCCAGACATTGCATGTATGACATTTGCTATTGCTCTAAACCAGGGATGTCCAACCTTGTCTCTTTGGAATCGCTTGCGTAATGAGCGGCGATGCCTCACTCCACTCCTGCATCGGAGGAACAGGCAAACCGGCCATCCCATGACCTTTTCCAAGTTGTACCTTGAATTTTCTGGGAACATTCCCAGGAGACCTGTTCATTTGGATGATGTTTGCATAAATGGTAAGCAGTAAGAAGCAGACGAAAGCTTACTGAATAAAATAAATGTGGTTCCCGTTAAAGCAGAAAATATATGTCAAATATTTAGTTTTTCTTTTGACTAAACTACTTCCGAGATATTTTTTATTTGTTTGACTTTGCCAATATTTATACTTTTTTACAAATTGAAAATATTATTCGTCTTTTTGTCTCGTGTGTTTGCAAGGAGAACGGAATTTCAAAGGCATCGCATAGCAACCAACGCTTAAAAGATTTTACTGTCGCTTAAAGCCTCCTGTATTCCCATATTCCCCTTGCACTTACAAGAAAGTTAGCAGTCAGGCACTTTCTGGAGTTGCTTATATCGACTAAAATGAAGTAGATACAGAAGTAAGCATTTGCAAGAATGGCGCGTATAAGAGTGAGTGTAACTCTCCATATAATTGAACACTAAAGAACAAATGTTCAGTATAGATTTGAAAGTGCTTTGGTAAATCAAACGCAACGCACATATAACCAACCTGCCACACAATGCATGGTGAGGGGTCAAAGAGTGGCTAAGTTCCCGTGTAGTGGAAGGACGTAAACCCAACCTCCCCTCTTTAGCCAACGTTGGGCATCGCTGCTCTAGGCTTTGATCTGAATAAAATTAGTGTATATTTACCATTACAAGAAAAGATTTCCCAAAATGTAAAGCAACAGAGTATTTTCATATAGTGCAACTATCCTACTCTGATTAAATTGCAGAATAACCTATATATTGAACATTCATTTTCAGGGAACGAGCAGCGGCTCGGGAGCGCCGCAAGATGGCAGTAGTGGTGAGCATGTTTGCTGCCGCGATCTTCTTCACGGCTGTCCTACTGATCATTGTCACTCTCCAGATGACCCCCGATATCAACGCAAGGAGTAAGTACCAACTATTTACCAATTTCCATGGGAAACAATCTTACAAAGGCTTGTTTCAATGAAAATAATCGCGCTGATATATTTGTAAATATCAGAGTCGCCCCCAATAACAGCTGAAGGTCGAGTCCTATGATTGGGGTATTAGTACTACTCGTATAGACGTTTGCAGTGAATGAGTGTTAAAGTATAGTAACTTTTCTTATCAATAAATCCTTTTAATTCTCCACGTAGGATAGACATTTCTTTAGTTTTCCATGCAAAAATTACTAAATTTCAATATGTTAACTTAAACAACTACAATGATGGTATTTTACATAAGTAACTAATGAATCAGTGAAGTCGAAAAGTGTCCAGGTGCATTACGCCTACTTCTGTAGATGTAATGTATACTTAGATAAAAATTGTACATAAATTCAATTATAGCGCAATTGCTGGAAACATTCAGAACGGTTATGCGCTTCTGTCCTACGTCTACCATATTCATTCTTAAAAATAAATCTGCTAAAAGTAAAATTTATGTGTCGTATTTAACATACATGGTTGCCTTTGGAACTATTGCTCAACAGCAATGATGTTAAGTTGCTTAAGGTGTTAAACTTTGTGTTATTACACTAAGCTCATTCACATACACACATTCATGCATTCACTCTCTTAAGGTTGACGCACACTGATACGTCATGACTGGAACGGAATGAAACACAAAATTTCCACGAGGTGTTATTGAATTATTAAACGCTCACCGGCCCGATCGGAAGGATTTGGCTTCCGTTCTTTCCGAGAGGAATGCCTGCCTCACGACTCTCCCGTAAGTTTCCGCTAACATCAGGTGGCCTTCGTAAACGCTCTTAGATTACGTATACATTTGGCAACCTCAACATACTGCTTATCACATACGCACAGAAAACACAAGCCAGGCACCTGCGACACTGGATGGTTAATTTACTAATATTGACTGTGCAAGATTATAAAGAATTGTGTGACGTAACAAAGGCCAACCACAGTTACCTCTGAAAAATGTTCAAACTTCTTTAGAAAGTATGTAATTTTAAATACACACACACCCACACACATGCACGCTGTTAACTGGCATTGCACTAAGTGCGTTCATTTTGGTCATTGCTTACTATTTATTGTTAAGATGCTACAAATTATTATCAAGAAGGAATCACATATCTTGCATATAGTAATTTCTTTCCCCAATCCAATGGTGAAATAGATTAAATATGCGTTTTTCTTGATTTAGGATGACAAATATCCCCTTTTATCGACACACTGGGTGATAATACCTCAATGTCCAAAAGAGTCACTTGGACACTTTTCGACTTGACGGATCTAATGAACTATTGTAACTAATGAAACGAATGATATCTTGAATTCGCTTCGTTATGGATTTATTTTGTTTAACAGCTGTTCAAATTTTGATTCAACAAAGTATTTGTCTGACCTCGAAAGACCAGGTATAGGGGAGCTGCTATCACATCCGGGAGGGAGGGCTATACATGGACACTGTGTCGGAGAAATGGTTACTGGGATTCCTAGTTTTGGAAGGTAGAAACGACTATTAAAATATTAGATGCGCACTCACCAACAGAATCAAGTGTTTTATTCCTCATTATCCGTAGATTTGAACCCAAGGTTTGAAACTCAAGCTCTCATATTTCTTATCAAATTGAGGAAGTAAACATATCGCTTATGCATTTGCAAGAAAATGAACAAGCAAGAACTTGCTTCAACTGCTATTGTTAGCTTACATTTGGAACTAGGGACGCAATCCCAAGCTTGTTTGTGTCATTTTGCAGAAAATGTAAACAAAAACGCATTTATTAAAGCAATTTCTCTTAGTTTTGTTAAACGGTCAGTGAAATAATTATTGAAAGATATCGAAAAAACTATTGGTATGATACGGAAGTCCATCTACTCTAAGGTCATTTCCTCGTGTACCTATATATTCGTAGATTATAATTATTTTCAGGTAGTTGTAACATTTTAACAGTTATTTGTGTTTGTTGTAATTTCAATTAGGTATTTATGTCGTTTGGTGTCCTTTATGGCAGTTTCCAAACGGAGAGAGCTGAATTCTGTGTGCATATATACGCGGTATATTGCAGATCTTTGTATCATATGCTAGAAAATATGAAAGAGCCCATTCTAATTCAACCTCCAACTATTGTGCAATGCCTCTCCAACTGCGTACAGCAATGTTCCACCACTGGGTGAGAAGACTTCCTGTATGTTGCAGAATGCGAGGAGTGGAATTCGCTTGATACGCGATGACATACGGGCCACACCTGGACTAACCTATTGGTAACAAAGTACAGCGGGCTATGCTACATAGGATGTAAATAAACCAGATCAAAAGGTGTTTATAGAGCCTAAAATTACTTTTAAATTTTGCTCTGTTGGATGTAAGCGTTGTGCTGACTTTTTCTCCTAGAGATGAGAAAAGAGTCATATCTAGAGCCACAATTCTTAATTACCTTACCGTGTGCATGGGGTTGTTTCGTTCAGTGCTGTTGGCTTGCCTCTTGGTCTGGGCGAACACACTCACGATATAACCGACACTCCTACACACGATTCGGTACTAAAAATTGTGACTTTAGTCATATCCTAGCTATCAGCAACTCAGTACGTCTGTGTTCAACGGATAGTCTGCTGCAGCCGTAATTCTGACACACTAAACCAGGTAGGGGTATCCTTGATCCAGCATTTCAAGTGCATCCGTTGCTCCCCTTCTCATTTGCTGTTTTCAACTCACAAACTGTCTTCTGACCTATTGACGGAACACTGCTATACGCAATAATGAGAGCATTTTACAAGAGATGGTCGCGCATATAGGAAAGAACGGGCTCTTTATATTTTGTGTGTAAATAAACGCTGCAAATCTTTAGTACTGTTTGTAAACTTCCCCTGCGAGTTTATAGGCAATATTATAGTTTATTTCTTCCATTTGGTAAGAAATATGAGACAGTTTGAGTTTCAAGCCTTTAGTATACGAATTATACTTAATAAAGGACTGATTTCGTGTTGTCATTTAATGCACACCTTGTATTTTAATAAACAGCCATTAGTAGCTTTTCAAAACTCAGAATCGCATTCGGCCACTGCTACTCTGGAATTAAGTTACATTCACCCCTCCACGGCTCTCCTTCCAGGATGTGATACGCGGCTTGCCCATGCAGGGCTAAAGAAAGGGGTAAATACAACCGCTTTAAATAATTAATAGAATAATCAAATTTCTTTTTATAGATATGGAACAATTCTTTTTTTAATTTTGATGCCAAAACATGTACTTATGCAAGAAGGTATATCCTTATATATTTTTCTTCATTAACTTATAATTTGCATGTCAACCTACAATCACAAAAATAAGCCAACAGAAACTCTATTCACAGTACACCTTTAACCTAAAACAAAGGAATGAAATAGATACTATGTAACGGTTAAAAAAAGCGCTCTTTAAAATTATCTAGAGAATTTGACTATAATTTGAATTTTCGGAGTAAAATGCTATTTGTTACATTGCAGGTATAACGAAAATTAAAATGTATAGTAACTAATCGTGCCAAAATGCGTTTTAAGCACCTGTAGACATTATGAATTAACGGGTACACATTTTAAAAACCCTTTTGAACTCAACATTTTTAGAATCTTGTAGGTCAAAATTTCTCCGCATAAAGTGAAACAAAAATTCAGAGTGAAATAACACAATCATGTATTATAAATTGAGAGTAAAGCATAGCTAAGTGCTAATAATTATAGAACAAAATTTCGTTATTTATCTGTAGCAATAAAATGTATCTGAAAAATTACAATGCATGTGGAATCATCTAACACTTTCCTAGCAATTTTGATTACGTTACTTTTAACAACTGAGGTGTGGAGCAACTGTAAACTAAATATTTTGAATGAATACTCGAATGTGGTACTCAGTAATGAAAATACCACATGAAAGCCTTTAACACGAGAACCTTCACCAGCCAACTAACAAATATTCGATTCGACTCCTCCGGGCTATGGAGTGTATAGGCCACGAGGTAGGTGATGCACATTATTAGCTTAGAAACTAGAATGTTCTTCACTGAATACAAATCCTATTATGGCGAATGCGCAAGGGTTCTACGTGATATTTAGAGTACACGATGGAGAAGAAACTGATGTTTTGCACGTTGCCTATTAAGCAGGGAAGGACAAGCATATAGAGGTGTGAAACGAATAGACAAACTGCAGTTTACAGTAAAATGGTTATAAGTTTTGAGTTTGAAATAATTTACAACTTCTAAAATCAAATCAGCATCTTATGTGATTGCCTATCAGCTACTTTTCATTGAAGTCATTTATTTCGCTCTTATAATACAATTGTACAAGTAACTTTTCTAAGCGAAACAATCATTTTCCATCCCACAGCCTCAAAAATCATCATGGTCATCATCGCCATCGCCACCACCACCGTCCTCACCACCACCATCATCGTCATCGTCGTCGTCGTCGTCCTCATCGTCACCGTCACCGTCACCGTCACCGTCGTTATCATCATCATTACAAGGATTAGGCAAATGGCGTTGATAAATTGTACTTTATGAGTAATATGTATCCGCTTCAGTGTATTAATTATTTTTTCTCATCACCCATCAAATCAAACGCGTAGTTTACTATCTGATGTATTTGAATGCTCGTAACTGCGGCGTGAAATGAATAAATAACGCCTGTGAGATAGACTGTCCGTTTTGCTTCACTCCTCAATGCGCAATCTACTAGCCTAGGTAACGTAAGGTCATTGACCTTGCAGAAAGCATCGAACACAG
The DNA here is from genome assembly GCA_030765045.1 of Tenodera sinensis. Classification (NCBI taxonomy): domain Eukaryota; kingdom Metazoa; phylum Arthropoda; class Insecta; order Mantodea; family Mantidae; genus Tenodera; species Tenodera sinensis. The sequence continues at coordinate 82,881,381 of CM060969.1, read as the reverse complement.
TTCCCATACAATGTTGGTTACCGCATTAGAGCATTTGTTCGTCCAACCCTGCATCATGTTTTCTGTGGCAAGCCTATTTGAAGGAACTAAGCAACCCGAAAACGTTTTACTTTTAATGAGTAAAATTATCATTCCACAAATGAAGTAAATATTAATGTAATAGTATCCATTACCATGTTCAGAATTTATCAGTACTGATGGATTATTTGAGTGCTAGGACCAAAAAATATTAGGTTAGAAAGGGGGAATATAAACAACAAAGTCTGGCAAAAGCAGCGAAGACTCAGTTTTAAATGCGAGAGGGAGGGAGTTATTGCTTCGCGTTGTCTACGAGTAAATATGGTTCGGATATATCAGGGAAAGTAACATTTGTGTACTCTAACGGGAGCAGCGTGATTAATTATTATATTCCGTGCTCACAAGATGTTTTACCAGTAGCTCAAAATTTTAGGGTTGAAGACAGCATTGACTCATTTTCCACTGATGACTTTAGCAGTACTCCAGCCGTATTTTTATACAAGGAATACAAATATGTACGAAACTGGCGCCTTTGCTCAATTGTGTGTAGAGGAAAGTAGGAAAGGAAGTTTTTATTACCACTTTAGAACACAGGCTTTTATGTTTTGACTTACAGCTAAACGAAAGAGTTTAATGTATAAAACACTTATCTAATATTACACAGAAAGTAAATACACATGCCAATAGGAGGGGGTCATACATGAGTAGGTAGGTTGAGGGAAGGCTGGAACAGACCCAAATGCGCAAGATGGCCGCCATGCGTAATCTAAGGATTACTAGGTGAGATGGTACTAGAAGCAGGTATTGTAGGTGTTCTAGTGATAATGGGATCAATATCTAAGACAAATAGCAGGGACACACACGTGTTTATGTACGTTTGTAATAGATGAGTATTTTGTTCGCTATATCTAATGTATACATCCTAACGCAAGAGCTTTCTAATTTGATCCAATATATTACCCACAACATAATGACACCTCGCCCCCCTCATCGCTGCGCTAACCTAACTTAGCCCAGCTCCTACTCTTCTTACTCAGTCTTTCATAATTTAACATAACCTAAGCCTCATACTACTACTCGGGTAACCTAACCTAACCTAACATAACCTAACCTAACCTAACCTAACCTAGCATTGCTTAACCTAAGAGGAGCTTAAACCTTCCTATTTATTAAGATATTTTAACCTTACCTAAGCCCCATACTTCTACTCGTCTAACCTAACCTAACCTAACCTAACCTAAGCCTCATACTACTACTCGGGTAACCTAACCTAGCATTGCTTAACCTAAGAGGAGCTTAAACCTTCCTATTTATTAAGATATTTTAACCGTACCTAAGCCCCATACTTCTACTCGTCTAACCTAACCTAATCTAACCTGGCCTAGCCTAACCTAAGGTAGATCCTCTTATTATTATTTATTCTATTCTACTAACATGATACGTTTCTAGACATTCATTCTGTCCTCTTATCATCTATCCTATTCCCTCCTTTGCTTCTCTATTCTATCCTGCCATACGCTGTGCTGATCTCCCTCTAGGAATTTCATAAACATTTTGATACTATTTTGAGTCCTCTGATAGATCTTTTTTAAGCACTTTTAGTATATTCAGGCTGCTTTTACAACATATTTAAGAACTTTTCAGACTATTTTGAAGATAATACAGGTTATTTGATCGATTTTTCAGAGGTTTCATGGTATTTTGACGTTGTTTATAGACCGTTAACAGATATTTTAGTTGCTTTAGGCTGTGCAGGACGCTTTTACAAATTATTTTACACAACGGCCAGGCAATTTTGAGTGATTTAGACGCCATATTATATATTTGCAGGGTGTTTTGAGGTCCGTTTGGACTCGCTGGTAGATATTTCAGCCTGTTTCCAGATATTCTGAAGACTTTTACGTACAGTTTAAACATTTTTCAGAGTATTTTAGACGAATTTTACGTTATTTAAGGCAATCTGAGAGTTATTCTGGACGCCCATGTCTATTATTGTTTGCTTTAAACACTTTGAAGGGTAATGGAAGATAATTTTCTCAATATCAGGGATACTGAACCAGCTATTTCAAGGTTGTTAGACCAGTTAATTATCATTTCAGCCATTTTAGAGACATTTTAAGCACTATAGGGGTATTTTAGACTTTGTCACCAACATTTTGCATGGTTTTTCAGAATCCTTTGAAACACTTTTATAGGCGTTAGACGCTTTTTTTAATGGTATTTTTCGAGCGCTAATAAATTAAGACATTTTAGCTCCTTCACAGGTATTTTGAGGATTTTCAGGGCATCTTAGACTCGTGAGAAGCATTTTTTTCGCCAGTTTGAAGATGTTTTAAGACACTCTAGTAGGCATTTTTAACGCTGATAGAGTTATTTTAATTGATTTAAGAACATTTTACTAAGTTTTCTTCAGTAATAGCTTTGTTTTATAGTAGTTGAAGAGCAGTCTAACCTATCCAGTCATTTATTGCATTTCTCGCATTATTATTTTGATTACATTTCACTAATAACCTAACTCGGCAACAATCATCATCATTATCAACTACTCTATCTTATAGTCCAACTAAGTTAACCTAACCTAACCTGACCTAATGAGGAAATAGGGATGTTAAGGCAAGCAATGAAATAAAAAAAGAATAATAGCAATGAGATAATTTTTATTCAACTTACAGAGATACATACACTAGCATTAACATTTAGAAAACAAGTATACACTGCTGAAAGACGATAGCGCCCTCCTCAGTTCTTCTTCTTATTATTCGCATTATCATTCTTCTCTCTTGGTTAGATGTGCCATTGGCGCACGAAGTTCATAGTTCAACAATCTTCAATTTTTTCTACAGACAAGCTTTAAGTACCCATGTCTAGGCACTATTCTCGACACTGTAATGTCCATACGCATACGTCGATATTCCATCCCCTTCAATCACTCTCTTGTCATCGTGAGGTGATAAGGCTATTTTATTAGCTTCAACCGTAGAAATATTGTGATGTCGGGATAGGATTAAATTCATCGGAGTTCTAACAATTTTCAAAGTTTTAAGGCACTCTACATAGCTATTGAAGTTGATGTATTGCTTAATGGCGCTACGTTTTATACCTTTAACTTTTTTTATCACAGAACCATCAATATCGATAGCATACATTTTAGGCCTGAGACCTACAAAACGATGAATGATTTTTCCAGAGGCTTCACCTTTAAACTTTCCCAACACTTTTTTGTTGTGTGTAGAATGACATACATGGTTTGCAGGGTAATCAGATGTATCCAGATGTTCAAGCATACGTAATTTATCCTGATATATATCTTTAGTAGACACTCGATGGATGAAAGAATCCGTATCCATATACAAGAGTTTAAGATTTTCAGCTCCATAATATGGAAGTAACACGTCATATTGATAGGCATACATTAGAGTCTTGGAGATGTCTAGTACACTCATACCAATGTATATGGGCTTGTTGAACACTATTTTACGAGAAGCCATATGTACAGCCGCAAGATTAGGTCCATATATGGTTCGATCAATGAATATAGGTTTAGCTATGAGTTTTTCTAACGTTTTGCTGTTTGTCACAAGCCGTATATCCATACGATTACGAATATTTTCCATAGTTTTTCCAAACATAGCATTATTGAATAGTTTATAAAGGTCCTTCTCAAAATCATTTCTAGCTTGTTGTCGCAGTCGGTTATTAAACTCGACGTAAGGTTTTAGCCAACACGATTGATGGAACTGAAGTGCTCGATGAATCTTTGTTAATAGTAGACCATGACCAAGAGCTTGTTTCAAGGCCATGTAGTGTACCACATACTTCTTTCGGCATCCAAGATGAGCAATTAACTTCTCTGAAGACGTCTCACGCGGTTTCAGACTCTCAGGCAGGAAGGGCAAATCATTATGAAGATCGTGGAGCTCGACAGGATATTCGACATCAACTTCTAAGATGTATCCAAGGGGGTCATCTTCCTTCAATAAATCCAAGTCTAGATGATCAGGGGAAACCCACTTAAAACCTCCATAAGGAAGGGCCTTACACATTGCCCAACCATATTGGTTATTGGCGTCTTCGTATGTAATAAACTGAGAGGGTTTCCGAGAGTCATACTGTGCCATATAGATATTGTTCGCCTCAGCATAGCGATGAGAAACCTGGCATAAGCCTCCTCTTATACCAGATTCAACCATGAGCAGCTGATCGTAGTCCAGCAGCAATTGCAGCTCAATTCCAGTATACAGCAGCATAGCATCCCATGTAAGCCCTGGAGAAGTGAAATAATGTGCAGGATCTACTTTATGTGTTTTCAGAGTCTGGTCTCTAAATGTTTCAAAGACATCTGCGAGGAGCAGAACATCAGAGATTAAGTAAATATCGCTGTACTCGCCCAAATTTCTTACATTAAACTGATTCCATACATTTGCAGCATGCTCGTAGTCATCGTCGGTAATTTCTTCTTCGTTTAATTTATTGTAGAATGCTTTCCTTGGAGGCAGATGAGTATCATTCAAAACGTCCCACGATGTGAGATAATCATAGGGGAACACTCCCTTACGTGTCATCAAGCCAATCTTCTCTTCACCGAAGTACTTCTCTGTTTCGGGATACGTAGTTAGGTTTTTCACTAACTTGTCCAAGCTTGTACTCAGGAAACGGAAGGTATCCACAAATCTGAGTTTAATATCTCCAACATATTTTGAGAATGAGATATAGCTTTCTTCAGAGTTTGGTATTACCTCCACTCTTTCGCTTGTGCAACCTAACTCCTTAACAATAAAATGAGAGTCATACCCACTCAGGTTATGCATGAAAACAGGAATATAATTAGGTGTTTTACAGGCCAGGTTACATTTATTGTGTAAAGATGCTCTGTACACCCCGGATACATGATCGTGATCGCGAACCTTCCAATTATCTTCTGTAAATTCACGCCCGCACAGGTAGCATATTGTAGAAGCATCGAACGATTCTTGTTCTTCAGCTGTAAGTTTCAGAGGCTTAGCAGATTTGTATAAGTCACTAATTTTCTTCGCAAGGGAAGTTAGATACTCTATGAACTTCTCAGCAGCATCATGACCTCGATACACGTAGGGATGTGTAGGAAGATCGGTTTCTACTTTGTCAACGCTGGATGATGGTTTGACGTAAACAGCAAAGCTCATTGGAGAATGACTTTGATAGGGTGTTGTATAGGAGGTTTCAGGATTAGAGGCGCAGGTATGGTAAGGTGTGAGAATGCTCTCAAAATCAGCGTATATAACATAAGGAAGTTTCAACATTCTTTCCACGTTTTTGAATCTGACGATAGAGTTTTCTTTTGTAGGCATAACGCATCTAGCAATACCATGTTGTCTACATATTTCGCTGTGCTCCTCCAATTTTTTCATTCCACTCGCTCCATGTTGATCATCAAAATGACTGAAACATCTTTTACATACATATATTTGCCCATGATGTTTAGTTTTCTGGCAGCGAATAAGCTTCTCAAAATCCTTTATGTATACATAGTGATGTTTGCCAGCTGAATCACTCAACAGAAGAAGATCGCGATGATCAGATAATTCTTCCTTGACTACCTTTACAGGAAACACTTCATGTTTTTCATCCAGTCCAAACACATTTATGGACATATTGTTGAGCTTTTCAAATTTAGCGACTTCGCCCAAGCTCGTAGGAAACGAAACGCATGAGAAATTGTATTTTTCTTGGTGATCCTTGTACTTGCCGACGCGATGAGCATTCTTATCAACGAATTTTGCAAGAACCGCATATATAAAGCACTTCTCGTCACTATAATTCTGTGGGTTTATGCAGGCTTTTCTCGCTTCCACAGATGCAGGTAGAGGAATATAGCTGCTCCCTCGAAGGACATTGTACTTGTTAATTCGGAGTCGAACTCCATCAACTGCTAGCAAGGCCCAGTTGCTTCCTTTAAGTTGACATTCTTCCATTTCAGTACAAATCTTCTTAAATTCTGTTTCCAAGAGGGTGTCCATATCAGTTTCTAAAAACACAGGTTGGTTACGTGTTTTAAATGTTCTGTCACACGTCTCTCCATGAACATTCACAAATTGACAGTCGACCATGATGTTAATTTTCACACTTTTATGTATCGACAGTTCTTTCTTTATAGCTTGAATTATGCGATGTTTTGACTCCTCCAGATAAGTTTTCATATCCTTGAAGGTATCACAGCGAATATAATATGATTTAAGACGCCTTTCAAATGATGTTTCATATTCGGTCATATCACACCCATCCGTCATTGTCAAAAGTTGATGCTTGCTAGGCTCAGACTTGATTTTCTTGCGAGATATAGTTTTTTCACATCTTTCTTCATGTACGTCTCTTCTATGCTCAGTATCGCAAACATTACCACAATGTTTACACCTGTAGACTCGACCGCATGCCAACTCATGTCTCTTCTTATCATAGTTGCGTAGAAAACGCTTATCACATTTGCTACAGCTATAGTCTGGCATAGCATTCAGAACCGATTCCATCACTCCACCATTCCACATCTTTATAATATGTAGTGCGACACTTGTAAATTATATAAGTCAATAAATGCTTATAGCACTTTCCACTGACTCGCCTTGATAACTTGTCAAAGCTATTGAACGGTAATCTCACTAGGAGAAGCTGATGTGCTCTACTCTAAGGTTAATTACTGAATAACTATGTAAGCTCAAGCAAACCCCACTTATTCCACTAGCACGTACCTTATAAATGACTACGCGATTCAAGATTAAGCTTGTATTTTTAAAATATATATCATTAAACTACGTGAGTCAAGATTAACTTGTTTCATTTTTATTTGCCAGTTCAACGTTAACATGCATTTCCCCCACATTTTTTAAAGTTTAAACAAGGTAAATGTTTATAATTTTAATACTTTCACGCAGACACTCACACACGCAGACACACACACACACACACACAGACACACACCCATACACGCAGACACACAAACACACACAGATACACAGACACAGACACATACACATACACACACATAAAACACACATACACATACACACACCCAACCCACACACACATACACACGCATACACGCATACCCACACACACATACATGCACACATACGCACACAGACATACATGCACATACACACCAGCAAACACGCACACATACACACGTCCGTAAACACACACATACATACACAAACACATACACACACTCTTCCACACACACATAAAACACACATACACATACACACACCCAACCCAATATATCATTAAACTACGTGAGTCAAGATTAACTTGTTTCATTTTTATTTGCCAGTTCAACGTTAACATGCATTTCCCCCACATTTTTTAAAGTTTAAACAAGGTAAATGTTTATAATTTTAATACTTTCACGCAGACACTCACACACGCAGACACACACACACACACACACACAGACACACACCCATACACGCAGACACACAAACACACACAGATACACAGACACAGACACATACACATACACACACATAAAACACACATACACATACACACACCCAACCCACACACACATACACACGCATACACGCATACCCACACACACATACATGCACACATACGCACACAGACATACATGCACATACACACCAGCAAACACGCACACATACACACGTCCGTAAACACACACATACATACACAAACACATACACACACTCTTCCACACACACATAAAACACACATACACATACACACACCCAACCCACACACACATACACACGCATACATGCATACCCACACACACATACATGCACACATACGCACACAGACATACATGCACATACACACCAGCAAACACGCACACATACACACGTCCGTAAACACACACATACATACACAAACACATACACACACTCTTCCACACACACATACACACAAACACATACACACACCCCAACCCACAGACACATACACACCCACACATGCAAACCTACACCTTCACACATGCACGCAAACACACACATACACACACACACCCACACACATACGCAAACAGACATACACACATACACGCAAACACACACGCGCATGTACATACACGCACGCTCACACACACACTCCCACACACATACACACAAAAACATACACACACCCCTACCCACACACACACATACATACGCCCGTAAACACACACATACATGCACAAACACATACACACACTCTCCCACACACACACACAAAAAACCATACACACACTCTCCCACACACACACACACACACACACACACACACTCCCACACCCATACACACAAAAACATACACACACCCCTACCCCCCCCCCCCCACACACACACACACACATACATACGCCCGTAAACACACACATACATGCACAAACACATACACACACTCTCCCACACACATACACACAAAAAACACACACACCCCAACCCACACACACATACACACATGCACACACGCACACATCCAAAAACACACACGCAAACACCCACATTCACATAAGCACAAATATGCATAGCACACACACATACACACATGCACACAAGCACACACACATACACGCACACTCACACATGCACAAACACATACACACACTCTCCCACGCACACACATACACACAAACACATCCGCAAACACACACATTCACATACGCATAAAGATGCATAGCACACACACATACACACATGCACGCAAACACACAAGCGCATGTACATACACGCACGCTCACACGCACACTCATACACATACATGCACACATGCAAACACGCACACATGCAAACACACACACGCATAAAGATGCATAGCACACACATACACAGACACACACGCACGCACACACACGCGCAAACACACTCAGGCACACATACACTCATACACAAACATGCACGCACACACATACACGCACACACGCACACATGGACCTTTTTTCTAAAAATACTTTTTAGGGATTCAGGGGGTCTCAAAACATATATTTCGGGTGAAATATCGACATCGATTTTTTGGGTGGAATACAATACTTTCCCTACTTACAATTCGTAATAGAGAAATCGTTTGTCTCATATAAACGTCTTTATTAGAAAGAACATGAAAAGTTTCGAGAACACAAAAATGCATTTTAAATTCTCACAAGTATATAAATTAATTCAATAATACTTTTTCCATACGTTTATCACAGTCAGTTTGAGCAATATTAACACGATAAGTTTTACCGCGTACAGGGTTCGTTCTGCAAACCTACGGACAAAGTAAAACACATCGTAATAACTCATACATAGAGAAAACGGGTTTCTTTCCACATTCCAAGAAGTTATTTGGCCTAAGAGTAAACTCATTTAAAGATGTGTTCCTTAACCCACTCTTGCATTAAATGGAGTAGAGAGAAGAGGAGCTTTCACCTCATAGACTCAGTTTAAATATCAAAGGGTTGTAGTAATTGTATCGTATGAAAAGGGTTTCTTCCCTTACGTTCTTTTTTCGAAAACACGTGCAGACACGTCTATACTCGCCCCTCCTTGCAAGTTGTAACTTGTTCTTTTCAAAAACTGGTAGAGGGAACATTTCCAACTGTCACATAAATATGTCAGTTTCTCAAAGGATCCATTCAGATAACCATCTTTTTTCATCCTCACTTGGAAGGGTGCGAAGACCACCCCCCACTGACCTTCAGAATTTGGCGACAGGGTGGCGGGAGAGGGCGAAGACCACCTGCGCTGGTCTTGAGAATCTGACAACAGGCAGAGGTTCAGGGGGACGGGGGTCATAAATTACCCTTCCTTTGTCATCCTGATCGCGACAGACCATCCACCCTCTCTCTTTTCGGAATTCCCACGTGTCCAAAGAAATACCCATGTCACTTAAGGGGGGGGGGAGGGGGAGGGGGCGGATTATTAATGGGGAAATTATGTTAAGTGGGGCAGAAAGCTCATACCTTTTTGGAAATTCCCCACATGTGGGGGTGGAGGGGGGAGGGGGGGAGGGGGAGGGGGGGGAGGGGGGGGGGGGGGGCGTGACAGGATTTGATTAATGGGATATTTATGCAAATTGGTGGTGAAAGCTCCTCTTCTCTCTACTCCATTTAATGCAAGAGTGGGTTAAGGAACACATCTTTAAATGAGTTTACTCTTAGGCCAAATAACTTCTTGGAATGTGGAAAGAAACCCGTTTTCTCTATGTATGAGTTATTACGATGTGTTTTACTTTGTCCGTAGGTTTGCAGAACGAACCCTGTACGCGGTAAAACTTATCGTGTTAATATTGCTCAAACTGACTGTGATAAACGTATGGAAAAAGTATTATTGAATTAATTTATATACTTGTGAGAATTTAAAATGCATTTTTGTGTTCTCGAAACTTTTCATGTTCTTTCTAATAAAGACGTTTATATGAGACAAACGATTTCTCTATTACGAATTGTAAGTAGGGAAAGTATTGTATTCCACCCAAAAAATCGATGTCGATATTTCACCCGAAATATATGTTTTGAGACCCCCTGAATCCCTAAAAAGTATTTTTAGAAAAAAGGTCCATGTGTGCGTGTGTGCGTGTATGTGTGTGCGTGCATGTTTGTGTATGAGTGTATGTGTGCCTGAGTGTGTTTGCGCGTGTGTGTGCGTGCGTGTGTGTCTGTGTATGTGTGTGCTATGCATCTTTATGCGTGTGTGTGTTTGCATGTGTGCGTGTTTGCATGTGTGCATGTATGTGTATGAGTGTGCGTGTGAGCGTGCGTGTATGTACATGCGCTTGTGTGTTTGCGTGCATGTGTGTATGTGTGTGTGCTATGCATCTTTATGCGTATGTGAATGTGTGTGTGTTTGCGGATGTGTTTGTGTGTATGTGTGTGCGTGGGAGAGTGTGTGTATGTGTTTGTGCATGTGTGAGTGTGCGTGTATGTGTGTGTGCTTGTGTGCATGTGTGTATGTGTGTGTGCTATGCATATTTGTGCTTATGTGAATGTGGGTGTTTGCGTGTGTGTTTTTGGATGTGTGCGTGTGTGCATGTGTGTATGTGTGTGTGGGTTGGGGTGTGTGTGTTTTTTGTGTGTATGTGTGTGGGAGAGTGTGTGTATGTGTTTGTGCATGTATGTGTGTGTTTACGGGCGTATGTATGTGTGTGTGTGTGGGGGGGGGGTAGGGGTGTGTGTATGTTTTTGTGTGTATGGGTGTGGGAGTGTGTGTGTGTGTGTGTGTGTGTGGGAGAGTGTGTGTATGGTTTTTTGTGTGTGTGTGTGGGAGAGTGTGTGTATGTGTTTGTGCATGTATGTGTGTGTTTACGGGCGTATGTATGTGTGTGTGTGGGTAGGGGTGTGTGTATGTTTTTGTGTGTATGTGTGTGGGAGTGTGTGTGTGAGCGTGCGTGTATGTACATGCGCGTGTGTGTTTGCGTGTATGTGTGTATGTCTGTTTGCGCATGTGTGTGGGTGTGTGTGTGTATGTGTGTGTTTGCGTGCATGTGTGAAGGTGTAGGTTTGCATGTGTGGGTGTGTATGTGTCTGTGGGTTGGGGTGTGTGTATGTGTTTGTGTGTATGTGTGTGTGGAAGAGTGTGTGTATGTGTTTGTGTATGTATGTGTGTGTTTACGGACGTGTGTATGTGTGCGTGTTTGCTGGTGTGTATGTGCATGTATGTCTGTGTGCGTATGTGTGCATGTATGTGTGTGTGGGTATGCGTGTATGCGTGTGTATGTGTGTGTGGGTTGGGTGTGTGTATGTGTATGTGTGTTTTATGTGTGTGTGGAAGAGTGTGTGTATGTGTTTGTGTATGTATGTGTGTGTTTACGGACGTGTGTATGTGTGCGTGTTTGCTGGTGTGTATGTGCATGTATGTCTGTGTGCGTATGTGTGCATGTATGTGTGTGTGGGTATGCGTGTATGCGTGTGTATGTGTGTGTGGGTTGGGTGTGTGTATGTGTATGTGTGTTTTATGTGTGTGTATGTGTATGTGTCTGTGTCTGTGTATCTGTGTGTGTTTGTGTGTCTGCGTGTATGGGTGTGTGTCTGTGTGTGTGTCTGTGTGTGTCTGCGTGTGTGAGTGTCTGCGTGAAAGTATTAAAATTATAAACATTTACCTTGTTTAAACTTTAAAAAATGTGGGGGAAATGCATGTTAACGTTGAACTGGCAAATAAAAATGAAACAAGTTAATCTTGACTCACGTAGTTTAATGATATATATTTTAAAAATACAAGCTTAATCTTGAATCGCGTAGTCATTTATAAGGTACGTGCTAGTGGAATAAGTGGGGTTTGCTTGAGCTTACATAGTTATTCAGTAATTAACCTTAGAGTAGAGCACATCAGCTTCTCCTAGTGAGATTACCGTTCAATAGCTTTGACAAGTTATCAAGGCGAGTCAGTGGAAAGTGCTATAAGCATTTATTGACTTATATAATTTACAAGTGTCGCACTACATATTATAAAGATGTGGAATGGTGGAGTGATGGAATCGGTTCTGAATGCTATGCCAGACTATAGCTGTAGCAAATGTGATAAGCGTTTTCTACGCAACTATGATAAGAAGAGACATGAGTTGGCATGCGGTCGAGTCTACAGGTGTAAACATTGTGGTAATGTTTGCGATACTGAGCATAGAAGAGACGTACATGAAGAAAGATGTGAAAAAACTATATCTCGCAAGAAAATCAAGTCTGAGCCTAGCAAGCATCAACTTTTGACAATGACGGATGGGTGTGATATGACCGAATATGAAACATCATTTGAAAGGCGTCTTAAATCATATTATATTCGCTGTGATACCTTCAAGGATATGAAAACTTATCTGGAGGAGTCAAAACATCGCATAATTCAAGCTATAAAGAAAGAACTGTCGATACATAAAAGTGTGAAAATTAACATCATGGTCGACTGTCAATTTGTGAATGTTCATGGAGAGACGTGTGACAGAACATTTAAAACACGTAACCAACCTGTGTTTTTAGAAACTGATATGGACACCCTCTTGGAAACAGAATTTAAGAAGATTTGTACTGAAATGGAAGAATGTCAACTTAAAGGAAGCAACTGGGCCTTGCTAGCAGTTGATGGAGTTCGACTCCGAATTAACAAGTACAATGTCCTTCGAGGGAGCAGCTATATTCCTCTACCTGCATCTGTGGAAGCGAGAAAAGCCTGCATAAACCCACAGAATTATAGTGACGAGAAGTGCTTTATATATGCGGTTCTTGCAAAATTCGTTGATAAGAATGCTCATCGCGTCGGCAAGTACAAGGATCACCAAGAAAAATACAATTTCTCATGCGTTTCGTTTCCTACGAGCTTGGGCGAAGTCGCTAAATTTGAAAAGCTCAACAATATGTCCATAAATGTGTTTGGACTGGATGAAAAACATGAAGTGTTTCCTGTAAAGGTAGTCAAGGAAGAATTATCTGATCATCGCGATCTTCTTCTGTTGAGTGATTCAGCTGGCAAACATCACTATGTATACATAAAGGATTTTGAGAAGCTTATTCGCGGCCAGAAAACTAAACATCATGGGCAAATATATGTATGTAAAAGATGTTTCAGTCATTTTGATGATCAACATGGAGCGAGTGGAATGAAAAAATTGGAGGAGCACAGCGAAATATGTAGACAACATGGTATTGCTAGATGCGTTATGCCTACAAAAGAAAACTCTATCGTCAGATTCAAAAACGTGGAAAGAATGTTGAAACTTCCTTATGTTATATACGCTGATTTTGAGAGCATTCTCACACCTTACCATACCTGCGCCTCTAATCCTGAAACCTCCTATACAACACCCTATCAAAGTCATTCTCCAATGAGCTTTGCTGTTTACGTCAAACCATCATCCAGCGTTGACAAAGTAGAAACCGATCTTCCTACACATCCCTACGTGTATCGAGGTCATGATGCTGCTGAGAAGTTCATAGAGTATCTAACTTCCCTTGCGAAGAAAATTAGTGACTTATACAAATCTGCTAAGCCTCTGAAACTTACAGCTGAAGAACAAGAATCGTTCGATGCTTCTACAATATGCTACCTGTGCGGGCGTGAATTTACAGAAGATAATTGGAAGGTTCGCGATCACGATCATGTATCCGGGGTGTACAGAGCATCTTTACACAATAAATGTAACCTGGCCTGTAAAACACCTAATTATATTCCTGTTTTCATGCATAACCTGAGTGGGTATGACTCTCATTTTATTGTTAAGGAGTTAGGTTGCACAAGCGAAAGAGTGGAGGTAATACCAAACTCTGAAGAAAGCTATATCTCATTCTCAAAATATGTTGGAGATATTAAACTCAGATTTGTGGATACCTTCCGTTTCCTGAGTACAAGCTTGGACAAGTTAGTGAAAAACCTAACTACGTATCCCGAAACAGAGAAGTACTTCGGTGAAGAGAAGATTGGCTTGATGACACGTAAGGGAGTGTTCCCCTATGATTATCTCACATCGTGGGACGTTTTGAATGATACTCATCTGCCTCCAAGGAAAGCATTCTACAATAAATTAAACGAAGAAGAAATTACCGACGATGACTACGAGCATGCTGCAAATGTATGGAATCAGTTTAATGTAAGAAATTTGGGCGAGTACAGCGATATTTACTTAATCTCTGATGTTCTGCTCCTCGCAGATGTCTTTGAAACATTTAGAGACCAGACTCTGAAAACACATAAAGTAGATCCTGCACATTATTTCACTTCTCCAGGGCTTACATGGGATGCTATGCTGCTGTATACTGGAATTGAGCTGCAATTGCTGCTGGACTACGATCAGCTGCTCATGGTTGAATCTGGTATAAGAGGAGGCTTATGCCAGGTTTCTCATCGCTATGCTGAGGCGAACAATATCTATATGGCACAGTATGACTCTCGGAAACCCTCTCAGTTTATTACATACGAAGACGCCAATAACCAATATGGTTGGGCAATGTGTAAGGCCCTTCCTTATGGAGGTTTTAAGTGGGTTTCCCCTGATCATCTAGACTTGGATTTATTGAAGGAAGATGACCCCCTTGGATACATCTTAGAAGTTGATGTCGAATATCCTGTCGAGCTCCACGATCTTCATAATGATTTGCCCTTCCTGCCTGAGAGTCTGAAACCGCGTGAGACGTCTTCAGAGAAGTTAATTGCTCATCTTGGATGCCGAAAGAAGTATGTGGTACACTACATGGCCTTGAAACAAGCTCTTGGTCATGGTCTACTATTAACAAAGATTCATCGAGCACTTCAGTTCCATCAATCGTGTTGGCTAAAACCTTACGTCGAGTTTAATAACCGACTGCGACAACAAGCTAGAAATGATTTTGAGAAGGACCTTTATAAACTATTCAATAATGCTATGTTTGGAAAAACTATGGAAAATATTCGTAATCGTATGGATATACGGCTTGTGACAAACAGCAAAACGTTAGAAAAACTCATAGCTAAACCTATATTCATTGATCGAACCATATATGGACCTAATCTTGCGGCTGTACATATGGCTTCTCGTAAAATAGTGTTCAACAAGCCCATATACATTGGTATGAGTGTACTAGACATCTCCAAGACTCTAATGTATGCCTATCAATATGACGTGTTACTTCCATATTATGGAGCTGAAAATCTTAAACTCTTGTATATGGATACGGATTCTTTCATCCATCGAGTGTCTACTAAAGATATATATCAGGATAAATTACGTATGCTTGAACATCTGGATACATCTGATTACCCTGCAAACCATGTATGTCATTCTACACACAACAAAAAAGTGTTGGGAAAGTTTAAAGATGAAGCCTCTGGAAAAATCATTCATCGTTTTGTAGGTCTCAGGCCTAAAATGTATGCTATCGATATTGATGGTTCTGTGATAAAAACAGTTAAAGGTATAAAACGTAGCGCCATTAAGCAATACATCAACTTCAATAGCTATGTAGAGTGCCTTAAAACTTTGAAAATTGTTAGAACTCCGATGAATTTAATCCTATCCCGACATCACAATATTTCTACGGTTGAAGCTAATAAAATAGCCTTATCACCTCACGATGACAAGAGAGTGATTGAAGGGGATGGAATATCGACGTATGCGTATGGACATTACAGTGTCGAGAATAGTGCCTAGACATGGGTACTTAAAGCTTGTCTGTAGAAAAAATTGAAGATTGTTGAACTATGAACTTCGTGCGCCAATGGCACATCTAACCAAGAGAGAAGAATGATAATGCGAATAATAAGAAGAAGAACTGAGGAGGGCGCTATCGTCTTTCAGCAGTGTATACTTGTTTTCTAAATGTTAATGCTAGTGTATGTATCTCTGTAAGTTGAATAAAAATTATCTCATTGCTATTATTCTTTTTTTATTTCATTGCTTGCCTTAACATCCCTATTTCCTCATTAGGTCAGGTTAGGTTAGGTTAACTTAGTTGGACTATAAGATAGAGTAGTTGATAATGATGATGATTGTTGCCGAGTTAGGTTATTAGTGAAATGTAATCAAAATAATAATGCGAGAAATGCAATAAATGACTGGATAGGTTAGACTGCTCTTCAACTACTATAAAACAAAGCTATTACTGAAGAAAACTTAGTAAAATGTTCTTAAATCAATTAAAATAACTCTATCAGCGTTAAAAATGCCTACTAGAGTGTCTTAAAACATCTTCAAACTGGCGAAAAAAATGCTTCTCACGAGTCTAAGATGCCCTGAAAATCCTCAAAATACCTGTGAAGGAGCTAAAATGTCTTAATTTATTAGCGCTCGAAAAATACCATTAAAAAAAGCGTCTAACGCCTATAAAAGTGTTTCAAAGGATTCTGAAAAACCATGCAAAATGTTGGTGACAAAGTCTAAAATACCCCTATAGTGCTTAAAATGTCTCTAAAATGGCTGAAATGATAATTAACTGGTCTAACAACCTTGAAATAGCTGGTTCAGTATCCCTGATATTGAGAAAATTATCTTCCATTACCCTTCAAAGTGTTTAAAGCAAACAATAATAGACATGGGCGTCCAGAATAACTCTCAGATTGCCTTAAATAACGTAAAATTCGTCTAAAATACTCTGAAAAATGTTTAAACTGTACGTAAAAGTCTTCAGAATATCTGGAAACAGGCTGAAATATCTACCAGCGAGTCCAAACGGACCTCAAAACACCCTGCAAATATATAATATGGCGTCTAAATCACTCAAAATTGCCTGGCCGTTGTGTAAAATAATTTGTAAAAGCGTCCTGCACAGCCTAAAGCAACTAAAATATCTGTTAACGGTCTATAAACAACGTCAAAATACCATGAAACCTCTGAAAAATCGATCAAATAACCTGTATTATCTTCAAAATAGTCTGAAAAGTTCTTAAATATGTTGTAAAAGCAGCCTGAATATACTAAAAGTGCTTAAAAAAGATCTATCAGAGGACTCAAAATAGTATCAAAATGTTTATGAAATTCCTAGAGGGAGATCAGCACAGCGTATGGCAGGATAGAATAGAGAAGCAAAGGAGGGAATAGGATAGATGATAAGAGGACAGAATGAATGTCTAGAAACGTATCATGTTAGTAGAATAGAATAAATAATAATAAGAGGATCTACCTTAGGTTAGGCTAGGCCAGGTTAGATTAGGTTAGGTTAGACGAGTAGAAGTATGGGGCTTAGGTACGGTTAAAATATCTTAATAAATAGGAAGGTTTAAGCTCCTCTTAGGTTAAGCAATGCTAGGTTAGGTTACCCGAGTAGTAGTATGAGGCTTAGGTTAGGTTAGGTTAGGTTAGGTTAGACGAGTAGAAGTATGGGGCTTAGGTAAGGTTAAAATATCTTAATAAATAGGAAGGTTTAAGCTCCTCTTAGGTTAAGCAATGCTAGGTTAGGTTAGGTTAGGTTAGGTTATGTTAGGTTAGGTTAGGTTACCCGAGTAGTAGTATGAGGCTTAGGTTATGTTAAATTATGAAAGACTGAGTAAGAAGAGTAGGAGCTGGGCTAAGTTAGGTTAGCGCAGCGATGAGGGGGGCGAGGTGTCATTATGTTGTGGGTAATATATTGGATCAAATTAGAAAGCTCTTGCGTTAGGATGTATACATTAGATATAGCGAACAAAATACTCATCTATTACAAACGTACATAAACACGTGTGTGTCCCTGCTATTTGTCTTAGATATTGATCCCATTATCACTAGAACACCTACAATACCTGCTTCTAGTACCATCTCACCTAGTAATCCTTAGATTACGCATGGCGGCCATCTTGCGCATTTGGGTCTGTTCCAGCCTTCCCTCAACCTACCTACTTACATGAAACCGTCCAATATTAAATAGCACTAGCCAACACAATTGTACATTTTTCTGTAGTTGGTAGGAAAACGTTATGCTTTTGGGTGTGTTGATGACGAACATCTTAGTGATTAGCTCTCGTTTTGAAGTTCTAACTATACGTTATTGCCTATATAAGCGTATGCATGTTGATTCCCTGATTAGTGTGCGGCAGCAATTGGCTAACATTGATACACTTCACTTTTCCTGACATCTCAATTCCACGTTCAAGTTTGCTGGTGGAAGCTTCCCCGAGCTCGCCGTTTACAGCACCATAATGGTCAGCCCAATTATGAATTTAAGAAATGTAACTTTAAGGACATGTTACACCCCAGTCCATTGTAGCCGTACAGACGATTTGCCACAATATTCTTATTGTTTTCTGCCCTCTTATTTCCTAGAAAGTTTGTTGACATTTGGACAGAGGCATCCCAAACTAAGTTTTCATCATCTTTCAAGGTAGTGTTGAAATGCTCATCTTTGTACACTTTGCATATCTGGCTACCCACGAAAATTCCCTCTTTTATTTTTGGCTCACTTAGACATGGAAATTTCTCGCTAATAGAGAAAGACTTTCCCAGTCCTGTTCATGAACTTAAACGTTTACATTAGTTCCAATTTTATATAAAGAGCAGGGAGAATTGTGTTCTGGATTTCACAAGTACATTGTGAGATCCTGGTTCAAGTGATTGATGCCGAGGCCAGTCTTCTTTCTTCCAACTTGCAACCAGAACACAACTTGTAACATGCTGAAACTACGCCTAAATGAAATATGCTCCGCTCCTCCCTATCACTTCCCCTTCCCCTCGCTGCTACGAGCCTGGACTAAAAACAGCAACAAAATACTCGTGCATACAGCTATTGTTGTCTGAAACCTCATCAGTCTGTCTACTATAAGCGGGACTTCGAGGCCTAATGGGAAGGGATTGAAAATTAATGTTATAAAACTAAAATTATAATTATATATTATTAAATGCGCTTCTTGGAGACGAAAGCTAATTAAAATTGTTTAATTGTTTTTATTATCAACATGGTCGATATGGTCAGTAAACATTTATTCCATCCCAATTACATATTCACTGTTGGCTAGCGTAATCGTTACAACGATGGATGTAAAACTCAGCTGAACCTGCACTTATCAAATACAGAAGAATTTCCCTTGTGTTTACAAAGAAATCCTTAAGCAAAGTAAAATCACCTGGCAGGACTAAAGACAGAAGAGCTGTGTCAGGTAGCTGAAAACGGGGAGAACATGTGGAAAACTATTAGGTGGATTCGACGAAGAAGGGCAATGAATGAAGTACCTTAAAGCAGTCTACGAAAGAGGGGAGATAGGGATGGAATCAATTCCTGTGACCGTGGAAGGGATGACCGGAGCTCTGTCTGTGGGTTTGCTTGAATTATAAAACAGCACCGCAGAGGTTGTCCGGGTAATAAAATGTTTAAAATACGGGAAGACCGCGGGCATGGAGGACTTGTCAGCTGAGTTCAAAGGCTCCTTAGAAATTAATAAAATGGCGCATTTTTATCGAATAAACTTCAATAAAATATTTGAAGGAGGAGAATATCAAACATCATTGCATTATTCAACCTCTGTAACAGGGCAAAGGGGTTATAGCATTTAGGAAATTACAGGGACATCTTCCTGATCTTTGTATTTGGAAAATTTACATTCGAATTTTATATTAAATAATTAAATATGGGGTTAAAACATTGCTGATTATGAAATATGGGTCAGTATATTAGGATCCATATAGAGTTAATCAAATTAATTCTTTAGAAAAAATACAGAGAAGGGCTCTAAAACTCATAAAAAGAGGTAAGTGTTTTGGGACTACAAAACGGGAAGAGACTAAATGGGAACCCCTAAAAGTCCGGCGTAAGAGGCACAGGTTCTGCCCATTATGTAAAGCTTGTGGCGGTTCAAATACATGGATAAGCAATAACGAAAGATTGGAGAACCCAGCATATTAAGGAAGAAAGGATAATGTGTTTAAGGGTAGAAGGCAGGGAACCCACGAAGGCAATTTTTCCCTTGTTAATAGAACCATTGAGGAGTGGAATGAATGTTATTGCTTGTAGCAGTCTTTCAGGGCTGTCCTCTGTCCATGAAGAAACTTAGAAAAAATGTAAATAGAGTAAATGTTGCATAACTCATTATACGGGTTACTTTAGGGTATATTTGCGATTTTAAAACTAATTGTGAATAATAGTGGTAAATTTATTGGTTATACTGACAGGATAGCTAATTAATGAATATAAAGGAGTAAAGTAATTTATAACTTAGGAACTACCTGTTATATTACAAAACCATACACTGGTAGCTATAATAAATACTCTGATCGACCGTTTTATTCATATTATTGTTCATTGTGTTACTATTTTTAGTAGGTACACTTACTTTTCTTTGTAATCTTAATTTTTACATTTAACTCTGCCAGCAGTTAATACCCATTTGTATTTAATATATACATACATAAGACAAGATTTTTAAGGTTCAGGCAGGATTTAGAGAAGGCTTTTCGACTATTCGCAATACAAAGGTTCTGAAAACATTAACTGATGACAATTTAAGAAATAAAGGGAGTTAGGCACACATTATCTTTGTAGATTTTAAAATGGCGTTTGATACTTTGGAACGTGGTGCTCCGTGGAAGAAACTAGCACGTAAAAGAGCTTTCGGAGAAAATTATTAGAGCGCTCAAGCAAACCGTGTAAAGAAGATAAGTTTATCAAGTCCGATCAGCACAATGTGTGAAAATGTAGCACAGCACAGAGGGGGTTAAACAAAATTGTTATTTTATACTTTAATTTTTAACTTTACTGATGATATTGTGACGCCATCTGCGGTGCACAACAAAGCACGGTTGAGGACGGGCTGCCCCACCCCACTGGCGATATGTGTATAAAAGGCTCTCAAGGTCAGGCTGCCTTACGTGACTGTTGGCAACACGTGACAACAATCAGAGGGGCAGAACAAAAAGGGGTTTTCTAGATCATTCGAGGAGTGTCCGGCGGCCGGCGTATTTGTAAATCTTCTAGAAAAGACCGTGGTACGTCATCCCCGTTATATTTGGAGGCGAGGCGACATTACTCAATTTAGCTCAGCTTTTGGTTTTAGTTTGTGCATGCGTGCCTATCTCTGTGTGTGTGTGTGTGTGTGTGTGTGTGTGTGTGTGTGTGTGTGTGTGTGTGTGTGTGTGTGTGTGTGTGTGTGTGTGTCAGCTGTGTGTGCACGTGAGAGGGCGGCGTACCGTGGAGGAAGATAGTGCAGCAGTTAATGAGTGCTGAGTAACTGTATCGTCACAGTCAGCTGTTTGAGAGACAGAGAAAGTGAAGAAAGACAGAAAGAAGTGAGTCAAGGTTACAAAAGAAAAAGTTGTGTGTTGTAATATCACTTGACTAGACTGAGTTAACGTCAGTAAAAGAGCTGTGTATTCAGTATTGGAAGAAAATAAAGCAAGTAAAAGTAGTTGGATTGGATTTTGTCGCTTTTGTCACGATATTGCTAATGTCATGAAGGAGGAAGACATGGGTGCACATAATTGATGACCAGAAAACACCAACTCTTTTGTATGCTGATTATATTCTAATTCTTTCTAAAGCATAGGGGAGTTGCAATCAGATTTTGACGTATTAGGCCGGTTTTATTGGCAGTGAGGTATGACATTAAGTATTCTTAAAACTAAAGCACTTGTTTTAAAAATTACATTAATTTTGAGACTCAGTGCTGGGTATAATTTAGACGGAAAATTTAAGAAATTCAGATATCAAATATAAATTTAACATGCAAAATATGACTGAGAAAATCAAGCCGTCAAAAGAACTGGATGGAACATTTGGAAAGA
Organism: Tenodera sinensis; assembly: GCA_030765045.1. NCBI lineage: Eukaryota > Metazoa > Arthropoda > Insecta > Mantodea > Mantidae > Tenodera > Tenodera sinensis. The sequence continues at coordinate 82,859,277 of CM060969.1, read as the reverse complement.
ATGGATGCATCCATTATACCAAAAGGAGCTTTTATCTACAATCCAAGAGAGAGAATAAATGTTGGCAGTCCTATATTACGTTGGTTCCAGCAGTTCTAAGGCCAAACCATGATCTTATTGTTATTGTTGTTGATGATCATGATGATAATTTTCACACTCATAGAGGAGTCACTCCACGTCTAATCGCGCAAAATATGGCAAAAAATGACCTTTATCTCTCAAATTTTCTTGTTTTTTTTATTTTTTTTTATTTTTTTTTTTTTTTATTTATACACTTGCAAAATTACAATCTATTCAATAGTTGAACAATAAGTAACAATGATAACATATTAATTTTTCAAACTATGGCCCATTGGCCATAAATTTGCTTATAATTTGGGTGCAAATCTGTACTGCAATTCCAAGACTTGGTTTCTCTGTAGTCGGCTTGTTGTACTGCTGCTGTTGTCAAGTAGATTTATTGCCAGTGTATTGGGATGACTGTAGAGACGCTTTTGGTAGGACAGGCTGTATGCTGCGATTTCCTGTTTGATTGTTGGGAGTTTAATGAAGCAAATTACTTGATCTTCGGCTCAAATTAAAGAAAAATTGCAGTATTTCGTGAGGTATTTATTAGAAAATTTTATTAATTATTATTAATATTATATTCTATACGATAAAAGTTTTAAAGTTAGATAATAACATAAACTCGACCAATTAAAAATCTGAAGAAAAAAAAACTGAAAATACAATGAAGTTTATTTAATATTCTAAGAAAAAATCAGAATGGAGTCTCTAATAGTTCGGTTGTAATTAACTTACTTGCAAATCAGTGCAGCGGACTCGCGTGGCAGCGGTGACGGCTACCGTAACCTCACACAATTGCCACCTTCCGTTACAGCAACTGTCCACTGCTTGAGGTTCCATGAACGTTACAATAGTACAGTAAGGAGAACACTGCTAGCTGAGACTATTATACGTACACTATTAGCATCTTCAAAGTGTTTTTAAAATATGCATTTTAAACTAATATTTCCATACAACGCACAACTTTGCCTCCTTCTTCGAAAGAAAATTTTCACAAAAGTTTCAGTTTTTGACAAAGGAATGAAGGAGTGTAATTTTAAAGCACAGCTGGACCCATCGTTCTTGGCCCCTGACCTTAACTGGAAGTCCTGTTGGCGAATCCATAGCTTTTGCCTCTTTCATCAGCTCATATTGTATAATTCTGCGAATGAAACCATGCACAACGTGGTGAGGGAGGGGGAAGGTAGTGGTGTCTGCATTATCTGAGACAGTTTTTCCTAATTCACAGATGCTGTTTAGTGCAGCGTGCAGTTAAAGACATAGATCTTTGCGATAAACAGTGAATATAGTGAATTTGTGAGACATTGATCATAGCGTAAAATCAATTATGCCACCTGTACGTTCTAAATTAGGGACCAAAACATTACACAGTGAGAGTAGAGAAATTATTTCAAATGTACGGACGTACATGAAGGAAGAAACTAAAAGCAAAGAACTGCTTACATCAGAAGATTTTTTCAAAAAAATTCAAAGTTCAAAAGCACCTATCAGATGCCACAGGAGTATCAGAAAGAAGGTTCATTGTGGAGACATTTTTCTGCATGGACTGTACTGCCTTAATAAGAAGTTATCTGAGTAGCATAGCTAACGCATCAATTCGCATGCTATCTGCAGTCACCTGGCTTGTTACTCGCTTTCAAGGGGCCAAGAACGGTGAATCCAGCTGTACAAACGGATCTCTCTACTTCATGTCGTCCGTGAGTGCTTGCAGGCCTCCAGAAAAAATATTTTAGCAAATACATTAATGCAAGCACCATAGTTTTCAACATCTTATTTTATAGATAAAATGTCAGGGAATACGTATGTATTTTTTTAGATTTTTAACACATCGATTTAAATTCTATTTTTAGTTTTGCAAAATATACCATCAAAGAACAGTCCAAAATTTGTGTGTAATAATGATTGGTCGAAAGTTGTTAAAAGTGTTGTATTTAACCTTTCCAGTGCGCCAAACCCCAACTCTCAACTCTATATGGCCTTAGAGTAACAAGTGATTTTATATTACGGTGCGTGCAGAAATTGCTTACTTTCTAATAGCCATAACTAAGCAAGTAATTTAAAAATACGGAAATAAAAAACTACGGGTCTCCTTATTTGATGTCTATTATTCATAAAACATTTTGAACCTCCTACGAAAAAGTCGTGTTACACGGGTGTGTGATTTGATGTGGATTGACCCAGAGGTCACAACAATGACGATGTCAACTAGGACCCTAGGAAGCAGTTGCATAGAGTTTCATAGACCCAAGTCCTGAGGATTGAGATCAGGCGATCGTGCTGCTCACGATACAGCGCCTTACCTTCCAAACCAGCAATTAGGAAAATTATTATTCAGGTAATTTCGAAGTGGGAGGAGCCCCGTCTACCGCATCGTATATTGAATGCCTATCAGCATGGTAGAGCAATGTTCCATCTTCGACAATAACTCAGTCATGCATTGTAAACAAACAAGTAATACAAGCGCCACATAGTTTATCAAAATTAAAGAAGCTTTAAAAACATCCCCCATATTGATCTTCAACATTATCTGGTGTCTAAATAATTTCCGACCACAGGTTTCTTAAGTCAAAATGCTCACTTTAGCGGTAAATAAAAATCGCAGTATTTCGTGAGGTATTTATTAGAAAATTTTATTAATTATTATTAACATTATATTCTATACGATTAAAGTTTTAAAGTTAGATAATAACATAAACTCGACCATTTAAAAATCTGGAAAAAAACTGAAAATACAATGAAGTTTATTTAATATTCTAAGAAAAATCAGAATGGAGTCTCTAATACTTCAGTTGTAATTAACTTACTTGCAAATCAGTGCAGCGGACTCGCGTGGCAGCGGTGACGGCTACCGTAACCTCACACAATTGCCACCTTCCGTTACAGCAACTGTCCACTGCTTGAGGTTCCATGAACGTTACAACAGTACAGTAAGGAGAACACTGCTAGCTGAAACTATTATACGTACACTATTAGCATCTTCAAAATGTTTTTAAAATATGCATTTTAAACTGTTTCCATACAACACACAACGTTACCTCCTCCTTCGAAAGAAAATTGTTTCACTAAAGTTTCAGTTTTTGACAAAGGAATGAAGGAGTGTAATTTTAAAGCACAGCTGGACCCATTGTTCTTGGCCTCTGACCTTGACTGGAAGTCCTGTTGGCGAATCCATAGCTTTTGCCTCTTTCATCAGCTCATATTGTATAATTCTGTGAATGAAGGTAGTGGTTTCTGCATGATCTGAGACAGTCCTTCCTAATTCACAGATGCTTTTTAGTGCAGTGTGCAGTTAAATACATAGATATTTGCGATAAAGAGTGAATATAGTGAATTTGTGAGACATTGATCATAGCGTAAGATCAATTATGCCACCTGTACGTTCTAAATTAGGGACCAAAACATTACACAGCCAGAGTAGAGAAATTATTTCAAATGTATGGACGTACATGAAGGAAGACGCTAAAAGCAAAGAACTGCTTACAGCAGAAGATTTTTTCAAAAAGATTCAAAAGTTCAAAAGCATCTATCAGATGCCACAGGAGTATCAGAAAGAAGGTACATTCTGGAGACATTTTTCTGCATGGACTGTACTGCCTTAATAAGAAGAAGTTATCTGAGTAGCATAGCTGACGCAGCAATTTGCATGCTATCTGCAGTCACCTGGCTTGTTACTCGCTTTCAAGGGGCCAAGAACGGTGAATCCAGCTGTACAAACGGATCTCTCTACTTCATGTCGTCCGTGAGCGCTTGCAGGCCTCCAGAAATTTTTTTTAGCAAAGACACTAATGCAAGGTCCATAGTTTTCAACATCTTATTTTATATATAAAATGTCAGGGAATACGTATGTATTTTTTTAGATTTTTAACACATCGATTTAAATTCTATTTTTAGTTTTGCAAAATATACAATCAAAGAACAGTCCAAAATTTGTGTGTAATAATGATTGGTCGAAAGTTGTTAAAAGTGTTGTATTTAACCTTTCCAGTGCGCCAAACCCCAACTCTCAACTCTATATGGCCTTAGAGTAACAAGTGATTTTATATTACGGTGCGTGCAGAAATTGCTTACTTTCTAATAGCCATAACTAAGCAAGTAATTTAAAAATACGGAAATAAAAAACTACGAGTCTCCTTATTTGATGTCTATTATTCATAAAACATTTTGAACCTCCTACGAAAAAGTCGTGTTACACGGGTGTGTGATTTGATGTGAATTGACCCAGAGGTCACAACAGGTGATCAAAGTGGCGACCACCTGCTTCAATACATGTATTACAACGAGCTCTCCAAAATTCCTGCTGTCTGTTGTAGAATGACGATGTCAGCTAGGACCCTAGGAAGCAGTTGCATAGAGTTTCATAGACCCAAGTCCTGAGGATTGAGATAGGCGATCGTGCTGGTCACGATACAGCGCCTTACCTTCCAAACCAGCAATTAGGAAAATTATTATTCAGGTAATTTCGAAGTGGGAGGAGCCCCATCTACCGCATCGTATATTGAATGCCTGTCAGCATGGTAGAGCAATGTTCCATCTTCGACAATAACTCAGTCATGCATTGTAAACACACAAGTAATAAAAGCGCCACATAGTTTATCAAAATTTAAGAAGCTTTAAAAACATCCCTCATATTCATCTTCAACATTATCTGGTGTCTAAATAATTTCCGACCACAGGTTTCTTAAGTCAAAATGCTCACTTTAGCAGTATATATCTGTATAATTTTGGCATAAAAGGTTGGGGACATTCTATATACTTATGTATGTAAGCGTGAGTGTGGACGGCAGAAAGAGATTCCGGGTATTTTTCGTTGTATTGTAGCAATTATCCAACCATTTATTTTTCTGGTGAGCATATACCATGTTTAATACAATTTATGTAAAATTAAGTACCTATGTAATAAACACCACTATCGCCACCACCACCGCCGCCACATTACAATCGACATATTTACATCGATGTGTCAAAGAGCACCAACGGTGTTGGATGTGCTTATGTTTATGGAACCGAACCACATACATTCGTTTTTCCAAATAGCACTTTCATTTTTACTGGAGAGCTTTATGCAACTTACCGAGCCGTTTTGTATGTTCGCCGTCGTAAATTAGGTGACTGCCTGATTTTGAGCGATTCCCTTAATGCACTACAGAGCCTTTGTCAGTTGTACAACCCCCACCCTATTGTACAACGTATCCAGGATCCCCTCCATGTTTTATACGCTTCTGGCGTTGACGTGGTGTGTGCATGGATTCCTGGTCACGTAGGTTTGTCGGGGAATGAAATGGCTGATTTGGCAGCAAAGTCGGTAACTACAGAACCCAGTATTACCATCTCACGTGTTACTTCGGAAGACTTTAGGCTTGAAGTGCGGAGAGCGGTGCTGTCGTGCTGGCACGAAGAGTGGTCAGCTCTCCGCGGTAGTAAGTTTAGAGAAGTGAAAGAACTTCCGATAAACTGGGTAACTTCCTATCGCACATCTCGTCGCGAGGTTAGTTTGGTTCGATTAAGAATAGGGCACTGCAATTTTTCGCATGGTTGCCTATTTAAAAGGGACCCTGCCCCTCTATGTCCGCTGTATGACAACTATTTGTCAGTTCGCCACGTGCTGCTAGAATGTTGCTCTCCAGCGCACCTTCGGGATTCTCTGCAGCTGCCTGCCAGACTTGCAGAGGTGTTAGCGGACGACAAAACAGCGGTTGATAGAGCTTTTAAGTTTTTAGCGGAGTGCAATATCAATTTGATGATTTAAAATTTTTGTTATCTCTTTATGCTTTTTGACATATTTATTACCTTGTTTCATATCTGGCTCTTGCCACTGTTTTTTACTTTTTGTGTATATTTTTCTTGTTGCTAGTAGTTTTATTTTTGAGTGAAATTTATATCTGGCTATTGCCATGAATCTTTTAAGGGCGCTGATGACCTAGAAGTTGAGCGCCCTTAAACCCACAAACCAACCAACCACATTACAATTATCTGCACTTATATCCCTAACATCCTGTATGTGTACTATGTAGAAACAATTCCTCATATTGTGAAATACCATAGCATTAGTAATGTTCTGATTGATGCATTATGAAACTATGCTTCACCGTAACTGTATAGCCTCAAGAGCAATATTATATCACTAGAATAAGGCTAAACTCTGTGGAAGACCAATACTTTTAAACCAAAATAAATATATGAACCTTGGCCAAAACTATTAATTATCCTGTAATCAAGCCACGCATTATAGGTCTACCTATATCAATACCAATAAGGTAACTTCAATAAAGGGAAAAAGAATGGGAAAATTGTTTTTCAAATATTTGATAAAAGATGAGAAAAAACTTAAAACTCGTACACATGAGCTAAAGAGTTTGGCGAGCAGAAATATCTTGTGAGCAAGGATAAAGAAAACTACGAGTATTAAGATAACAGGAATGTGACAGCTATGGAAGCCAGACGAAACAAACAATGGCGATGGAAAATTAATTAGAGTAGACGACATAGAAAGGTAAGGGATGTTGGATATCTTAGAAAACAATGCCGTATAAAGGTATGGTTCTATAAAATAATAAAAATAAAATGGCGGAAACCAGAATATGTTAAAATATGATTTGAAGCTTTCCTGGCGACGAACATACTCAAGATGTTCTCGGGCTTCTAGTCAGGTGTAGTGATGCATAGCCATCGACGTTTCGGGAGTGTACATCTCTCCCATCTTCAATTCATCATCCTGAAGATGGGAGAGATGTACACTTCCGAAACGTCGATGGCTATGCATCACTACACCTGACTAGAAGCCCGAGAACATCTTGAGCAGGATATGTTGCCCATTGCAACAAGCAGAAAAAGTGGATTAGCGTGAATTAGAATGGGATCAATGTCATAATTTAGCATGTTTGTGTGTGATAAGATGCTTCTTGTTTTTACATTTATTTCTAAGGCAGAATATCAATTTTTTTCTCTTTTTACTATTTATTATTCTCGGTTCTAACTCTATGTCCATAGAACTCTTGTATGTAGGCGTAGGTGACAGAAAAACTACTATTACTTATATACCATTGATGTTTTTATTTTCCACATTCTGATTTATAACACTCTTGAAATAAGAATATACTGAACAAATTACTATTTACTTTATTCATATGGATTCTAGATACCTTGCACTCCGTTCACACTTTTTCAAAGCGGAACCATAAGACAATCGCTTTTCTAAAGCCTGTATATTTTACACTTCCTTATGAGAGCTTACAAAAAGAAAACTATCACAGGGATGAAAGGAAGCGATGAATTACGCGGTGGAAGAGAAAATACATCACATTATCGGATGGAATATATATAATTGATGCTATTGAGACATGGAGGGTGGGGGAAAATGGGTCAAATTGAATGATACAATTCACGTTAACAGAGAAGAGGAAGGAGAATCTGAAACACGGAAGTTTTTAGGAACGAAAAAGGCGATAAAAAATAAGAAATATAAGAAAAGAAAAGCTACAAAGGGAGGTGGGAGAGGAAGTAATTTAAAAGATTAAAGCTGGACAAAGCGCCACCCATCAAAGCTAAAAGGGCTGGGCGCTATGAAGTCTGGGATAGTACATAAAGAAAAACTATTTGCAAACTAATTGTAATCGGTTTTGAATAAGAATAGTTATTGCACTCCCAGTGTTACTTATTCCTATTAACTGTAACAATTGGCCTATATCTGGAATGAAATCAACGATTAAGCTAAGGCATGTAAAGAAGAAATTCTGTATATGTAAATTTAGATAGGAATTAAATTAAATCTATTCATTCGTGCTAATATGCAATGGAGGAATAAGGAAGATATAAAAATGTTCAGAGCAGGAGATACTAAATGAGACAGTAATGGGATAAATGGTTCATATGCAGAAACTAACAGTAAAGCGGAAAAGAGGATCACTATTTAACTATCTTGTCACGGAAATATTTTAAAATATTACAAAGAAGCAAAATTGAACATATTCAAGAATTCTCATAGTTATTTTCTCCGCAAAGTAAGTAGATGTAAGTAATTTCCCAGGTTACAGAGAATAAGCTTTCCATAAACCTGATTTACAGCCACCTGCGGCAGAATGCCAGCTTTTAATGACATAATGGAGCTAGGCCAGGACTCCACATGGTGTTGCATATGACACACACACACACACACGATGCTATTTCGTGGGGTCCCAAGCGTTTGTTGTTTCAGAACAAGTGAATGTCTACAGCTGCGTATTCTAACCTTGTCAAGTTTGCCAGAATAGCTAAAAGTGCAAGGTTATGTGTAATAATACCGCCAAGAAGTCATAATGCTGCCTCCTCATCGATAAATCTTATTTCTGGAACTGTTTAATTACACTAGGCAGAAAAAAGGCGCTGGTGCCAATAAAAAAGAGGTGTTTTTTAATGCTAGGCGCCGCTGGCTGGCATCGATACGAGTATGTTTGAGTGTGTGTGAGTGTGAGTGATATGGGGATGGGAATAAATGTAAAATATACAAATAACAGCGCGGTCGGAGAACACAAACGACAGGTATACAGACCTGGACAACCTGTATGATTGCATATCCTGCACAATCGTCGCTACCGGAAGGCATGACAAACAAGTAAACAATGCCCGTATCACGAAACAACCGTGTTCAAAATTCTGTTTTGTATTTAGATGCAAACAGGGGAGTTTGTACAGCATGAGGCACAGAGCATGTACACATCAAAAGCTAGGACAGGGAATAGCTCTAGGAAGATCAAAGATACAAGCGTGTACCTTGAATTTACAGTTAGATATTAAAACGCCTTTCTTAAAGACAATAATCAATACACGGCTGCATACGAGCTACAGTCTTAAGGCACCCACCTGTGAAATTTGTGCCTAAGATCTAAAAAGTTGTGATTTTTTTTTTCTGTTTTGCATTGAATTCCAGTTTCGTGCGTATAATTGCATATTTGAGTCAAAACCCATATTCAGATGTCAAATTAAATGGAAATTATGACACAGGCAATACTAAATAAAGCTCAACATTAGTAAAATATTCAAAGTTGATTTTCTCGGTATATTTTTTCCTACATTTGAAATATATAGCATGTTCCACGTAATGCATTTTAAACCAATTTAATTGCCATTTTCAGTTTACCTTCAGCGAAAGACAAGAGTTCCCTTTTTTATTTTTATATGCCAGTCTTAGTTTTATAGCAAAGGCACCCAAAGATTGCATAATTTCTTACAAAGTGAAAATTATATAGCTGTGGCATATGAAAAATAATTTTACAAACTATATATAACATAGAAAAGTGAAACAACTATTCTAAGTGTTGTTATCTAAACACCAAAGTTTTCAGTAGGCGTAGGCTTTCACGAGTAGGCGTAGGCTTTCACGGCCGGTCTTTTAGAACACCAAAGTTTTGTCTGAATATCTCTAAAACTGGGAAATTTTTAGATTATGAAGCACTTAAAATATCAAGCGTGTGAATGTGACTCGTAAATAATATCAGAAATAGCCATGCCTTTCAACAGACGAGAAACAAAAGCTTTTTCTTTTTGGTGTAACACAATAACTACCTTAATTCTTCATGAGGTGAAAGTGACAGGTCGGCACTCGAATAACTTTGACGCACTAAATATTGTTAGCACTGCGGATGAGTCGAAAAGGAGTTGGTCCACCATTTCAACGCTGGGTTCAAATTGACAGCTGGTTATACTTTTGGATACATCTATACAGCAGAGGTGTTATGCAATTTACCTTAACACCAAGAGGTCATTATTTCTTGTCACCTGCAAGCCACAACTGCTGGTCACCCGTATAATTAGCTGTTCGATGGTACTGACACACGTGGCAGGGGTAAACAGCTGAATGTGACAGTGCGAAACAGGACTGTCTGAAGCTTAAGACAACACCTTCCTATTTGGAAGACGAGGAACGGAGCACGACTTTCAAATACTTAGAAATTTGGTGCACCTGACAAACCTTTACAAAGGGGCTTGTGTGTAACAGTCAGCTTTCATTAGTTACTGTTTTTTATTTTTATGGAAACTTCACAAGAGGTTGATGTGTCATGAAGAACGAGGGCTCTCATAACACACTCCCTTTGTTTTTAATAGACACCAATCAATCCATCCGGAGTTGATCAAGCATGTGTTTATAGGTCCTTGTCTTTTTTCACTAATTTTCATCAGTAAACAAACTTTTTCTTTTCATGCTAATGTTCTGTAATGCTCCAAGAAACATTCTGCAATGCTCTTGTAGGTTCCATAACGCTTTAAAAACTTATCTAAGGCTCCATGTATGCATGCAATTTCGTGTCGTACCACAAGCGTGCCACAATCTAAAAGTACATTGAATTAAATGCTCATTTACACAATGCGACGCGACAATCGCACAATATTCAGTATATACAAACTCAAAAACATGTCGGATAATCTTTCAGTTCGCACGACATATGCGACATTGCATGACATTATACAGACGTGCATATGGGCCTGTTTATGCACGTGATGTGCATTATGAGCGAGACAGTTGAGTCAGTGGTGCCACTTTGGAAAATCCATAGGTAAAGTTTTAATTTTTAAATGTAGTTAGCGCTTTCAGTGTTACGAGTGTGTTCCGATTTTCGCCGTTCAAGCTTTCAGTAAGTATAGATACAGAACATCTTATAGCAGAAATCCATATTACGAGTTTAGCTTGGGACATTGTGTCAAAAAGTTACAAGAAGAGGCAATTTCCCTAAGAAGATCCTAAATGTGCTGAACAGCCGACTTCAAATGTTTTCCGAGTCACATGCTCCTACGCGTGGGGGAAGCCAGGATGGCTTATCTATTACTCTCAAAGGTCGACTTAGCAGCTCATAGCTGTCTACAAGGGTGTGGGACGTAATGTGTCTTAAGTCCAAAGAGAGTATCATTCCAACATTTCTCTTACACTTGGTTCTAAGAAAGTAATCTCAATGTAAGAAATACAACATTAACGTTATAAATCCAGAACGAACTCGCAGCTAGGATGGAAACTAAATATTCGGCATTAGAAGAGTTATATCACTTTATAATGAAATTAAATTTAAAACCTTTAAATAATTTTAATGTACCAGTCTTTTTTAATTTTGTAGGCTATTCATGGAGACACACGCATACACGCAAAAAAATTTGCAAATTGGTTTTATTCAGCGAACATGAAATTATGTATTTGACCTGAAATTTCATATCGAAGTTTAAAACATTGAACGGCTGTTTGTCGGAAATAGCACGAAAACAGAACTTTAAAGGAAAATGTAAGTTTAGTGTAACACAAGTAATAGAACTACTGCAAATCGCAAAGCAGAATGTTTCAAAAAACTATTTACCTTGTAATACTCATAAGGGACTCAATTTACCATCCCTGATGATTATTTATTATTATCATCCCATCATCCCATCATCCCATCAATCCATCATCCCATCAATCCATCATCCCATCAATCCATCATCCCATCAATCCATCATCCCATCAATCCATCAATCCATCATCCCATCATCCCATCATCCCATCATCCCATCAATCCATCAATCCATCAATCCATCAATCCATCAATCCATCAATCCATCAATCCATCAATCCATCAATCCATCAATCCATCAATCCATCAATCCATCAATCCATCAATCCATCAATCCATCAATCCATCAATCCATCAATCCATCAATCCATCAATCCATCAATCCATCATCCATCATCCATCATCCATCATGCATCATCCAATCCATCATCATCATTATCATTATCATCATTATATGCATTATCTTTGTTTAAGGAATTATTTACACATATTTCTTAAACATCATTAATGCTGCCTCAAAAAAGCAATGCGTCTAAATACATGCAAAAAAGATTATTTGGTGCTGATTATTTTATTTGGATAGAATAAAACTGATTATTTAGCTCCTTGTTTGCTCCACACATCAGAGGAACACACACAAAGTTAACTCTGGTGAAGCCATCGATGGGCTGGGCGGACCAGGCGCAAGTAATTCATCACAATATTTGTCGTCTCTTTCCCGTACACCCTCTCGTCCATTGGAGAAACATTTGGAGTCGGCTGTACACCCTAACACCGCTTTCGACTGTTTTTTCGAGTTAAGAATTTCTAGCAATAGTGCAACACACAAAGTTCATTCTGGCTGTTCATTTCCCCACATACATAATGTCACGGATCGTGTACCTGGTGAAGTGACATGGAATCGCATGCATAGATAAGCCTTACTGCAGTGGTCTTTTCCTCCAGAATGTTCTTGCAACATTGTGTGCAAATTTCGGTGAGAAACTATGATGTACTAAATTGTTCTCCAATAATCTTTAATGTTGACGCACAAAGAAAGGATGTAAAACACTCTTCCCTAAGTTGTGTTATGAGTACCAGGCGATTGGAAGAAGTTTCGGAAGACCCATGAGGAGATGGAGAGCAATGTGAGGCCGGAACAGGATAAATTCCTAATCCATGATGAGATGATGATCCTTAATGTTTCAAGGAAATCCATGCCATAGAGAAGCATAAAATATTTTGATGATTGACAAAGGTTTACAATGTTACAAGTAGTTATAATTTTTTTAGAATGTTCTAAAACCCAATCATTTTCAATATAGGTATAACCACAATGTTCTAAAGTGTTTTTCACAACTTCATACCTTTTAATGCCTCCAAGTGGATTAAATTTGAGCCCTGTTTGACTAATGAATGTCCTAAAGCTCGAGATTTTACATCAATATATGCTTTCCTTGTTATGTTTAAGCTTTATTTGCACCTCCACTTGGGGACCCAGAAGGGATGTGCAACCACCACAATAGCTTTGCCTAGATATCGAACAATAAGCAAGATTTTGTTGAAATAAACTCGTTAGTTTAGGAAGAAAGTGGCAAGGGTTTGTTGCTTCTGGTTCACTTTTTGCACTTTCCAGCCTAATTTATTTTCAGCTGAAATAAATTACTAGTTCTTCAAATCTGATCTTACGGATAATTGTGCCTTAGAACATGCTAGGCAATGAACATTACGAGCCAAAATGTTGAATCCTTGCTACGGAATTGCATAGGCAGTAGCAAAGGATGGTATGAACTTACGGGAATTAAACGTGATGTACATGTTAAGTACTGTTGCTGAACATATATTTTGAATTTGTCCTGGGTTAATATAAGATAGGGAATTGCCAAAAGTTAACCTTTGCCAGATAAATTTGTTTATCCAGCAACAAAAATGCATAATGAGGCCAGCATTCGGCTCAAAAGGATGATTCTTGTCCTACACAGGGTGCACCAAGGATATCTATTAGCCATAATGTTTTGAATGGTTGAAACACACGTGCAGCGACACATTTCGTCAGAAACATTTACATTGTTATGTTATTAAGTAATTTCTGTATACTGGCAGGCCAAAGTCATTAACAGGTTCAGTTCATTTATTTGTCGTTCAACATGTACTTTCATTAGTCAAAGAACTCAATATTCAGAGCTATAGCTTCAAGAGAACGAAGTTGAGTTGAGGGTATGTGAAAAAGGGAACATTTTTTTTTTTTTTTTTTTTTTTTTTTTTTTTTTTTTGCTGGATCGGGGGAGGGGCCTTCAGTGGTAACGAAGACAGGTTATTATTACCGTTGAAGTTATTGCCAATGTTATTTCACTGCTAACGTTTACGAGACATAATATTCCGGTTTTCCCCTTTTTCGCACTCAGCAAGTTGGTGAAAACAGAGGACGTTTATTGTTGAGAGGTTATAAGCAACGAATGCAGCTGCCCAATTGCCTCTTTCAAAGCCTCGCTCCCTTTCGTGTCACTTAAATTCTGCTTGTTCTCACTGAAATAAAGGTTATGTCCTACCAAAACAGCAGAAAGATATCAAGTTTTCATTAATTTGATTGTTGCCCGAATAATCGTCAGAGGAGTTTACGAATCTTATATTAAGGAAGTCGAAGCAGCTTCCTTTGTAAGCCCCCACAGCTAGAGTAGATGCAAAACTGAAGAGATATGATAAGTTGTGCTGCACTTGTTATCAGCAACAACGAAAAATCAAGGTTATAAAGTTTATTAATGCTAAAAAGAAGAGTATATGTTTTATAAAACAACGATTTAGTCAATTTAATTAAGTTAATTTCGTCGAAAATATTGCAGTCAGTAATAGATGTTTTATAAAAAGCAATGATTTTGGACTAGTAATACCTACATATTCAAAATGACAGCGGAAGAAAGAGTTTGAAATCTTTATTTGTTTATGGGTATGGTTTTTATTAGCAAGAACAAAAATTGAGAAGTAATGTTTCAATAATTTCAATAACTTAGAAGATCACTTGACCCACAAATTTAAGTACCTAAAATTTGAATTTATATGATCTAAGAGTTAATTATTTCAATTATAACATCTTATGATATTTTGCAATAAATTGACAAAATAATTCGTGTCATTGTACTGATTGACTTAAATCCTTACCTTGTGATATAGAAGCCTCATGGCTTTCCAACTGCACATTCCATTAAATAAATAATTAAAACCTCTTACACCGTGTCGCATCAAATTGTGGCTAGATTACTGTGATCATATGATATTCTATTACAAAGTGCACCTATCTCGCTGTTTATTGCACGTTTACACTATCTGAGGTATCTTCATTTGCTAATGTTTAGTTCACAAGCAATACATGTTATTCTTTTCTGCTTAGAACATGCAGAAGAATGGAAACGTGCACTCAGTTTCCACCAGTTAATAAAATGATTAGAAACTACTTCCGAAAAGAGGGAAAAATAATTCAGAAACTTAGCATTTTATTTATAATTATTTCGATAAAACTAATACATTATCCAAATAAATACACCATTAGCGAAATTCCAAGCAGTAAAAAACAAGGCATCCGTGATGTCTATAAATAAAATATTTAATTTATTTCTACGATTTGTTTAATTCAATTATCTGTTTTAACTAAAAAAAAAAAACCCCTACTGCGTGAAACTTTCAGCATTTAACAGCACACCCATTAGGGTTGTAAATGTATTGAGCTCTGATGATATATTTAGAAGCTATAAGCATCAATATTGCACTACCTTAGTGGTTTAATTTAAGATTAATATTTTATTTAAATCCCATTGGTAACTTCTTTGATAGATTCCTTTAAAATGACTTGGGAATTATGATTGCTTCGCCTTAGCTTCCTCTGCATGATCCATATTTGTTAATTTTGATAGCCTTATAATTGATCAGAAAGTAAGGCGAGTCGAAGAAGAAGAAGAAGAAGAAGAAGATGAAGATGAAGATGAAGATGAAGATGAAGAAGATGAAGATGAAGATGAAGATGAAGATGAAGAAGATGAAGAAGATGAAGAAGAGGAAGAAGAGGAAGAAGAGGAAGAAGAAGAAGAAGCCAGTGAGTAGGGGAAACTGGCAGAAACTTACATGATTTCGACGCTTCACGTTCATTAGTTTCATGCTGTATAGGTTATACAACAGTGGCATACACCTTGGACTCTGCGACCTAAAAATATCTATTATGGCTAACACTCCATGTAAGAAGGGATGAAGAAGTCGGGTAATCACAGGAGGCAACAGTTCGAAGGCAAATAGGTCACAGAGATCCGCGGAAGTCCCTAACAGTTCCCGGCACGATTACCCGATCTACTTCTGGAACGATGAACGACCCGTTAAACAAGCAGCACAAGGAGTACTCCTTCCTTCGAGTAAGCATCCAAGCCATCGGTCCGGCACTGCCATACGCCATGAAATTCAACCAAACGTTCCCTTCATTTTTCACCTCTATGCTAAGTGAAAGACATAGGACAAGTAGTCTTAGTCTTGATACAGCGGGGTTTCGTTCCCAAGAGCTCCTTAAAGAGCTTCTATTCAAATGCCCAACATGTTTCCCAAGGGTGATAGGTTACGTGGTTACGTGGCGCGTCCCATGTAGATCTTGGGATGACCGTACACCGGAAGTCCACGATTCCTATCTCCAGTACCCGCACTTGTCCTTTGGAATTTTTGTCAGGCTACACTGACCGACATTTGATTTACGTCCATGAATCAAAGAGAACCAGCGGTGTTGGGTGTGCTTATGTTTATGGAACCGAACCACATACATTCGGTTTTCATAACAACACTTCCATTTATACTACAGAGCTATATGCAATATACCGAGCCATTTTATATGTGCGTCGTCATAAACTAGGCGACAGCGATTGTCTTAGTGCACTTGAGAGCCTTCATAAACTCTACAACTGCCATCCTATTGTGCATCGTATCCAGGGTGTCCTCCATCTATTACAGCTTATGGCGTTAATGTGGTGTGTGCTGGGATTCCTGGTCACGTAGGTTTGCCGTGGAATGAAATAGCGGATTTGGCAGCAAATCAACCTTCATCATGCAGGTAAAGCCGTGTTACGGCTGGGTACTGCGGTAATGACACCCGAGCGGGGAAACCAACATTTCCGCTGGACTCGAACTACCTCTGGAGCATATCTCGTCGCGAGGAGGTTAATTTGGCTCGGTTGTGTACTGCAATTTTTCGCATGGTTACCTCTTTAAACGGAACCCTGGTCCTCTTTGACCGCTGTGCGACAACCTTTTGTCGGCCCCTCACCTGTTGCTAAAGTGCTTTTCCCTAGCGCACTTTCTAAAGTCTCTGCAGCTGCCTGTCAGATTTGCAGAGGTCTTGGCGGACGATAAGCAAGCGGCCGAAAGGGTTTTTAAGTTTTTAGCAGAGGTTAATATGAGTTTGAGAATTTGAAACTTTAGATATCTAATATTTATACTCTTATGACATCTTTGTCACTTTGTTTCAACTCTGGCTGTTGCCTCTTAGTTCTGTATATTTATGTATATTTAGTTTCCTTTTTACTAGTAAATTTACTTTGTATTGAAGTTTAAATGTGGCTTTTGCCATAAATCGTTTTTAAGGACGCTAATAACCATGTACTTGAGCGCCCTTAAACGTACATCTCCCCTACGAAATCTAGAAACATATCTCGAAAGTGAGAAAGAAATGGAATGTAAGGAAAATAATGGACGCGAAATCCTGGTAGATGAGAAATCGCCCTAGGGAAAATCACAGAAAACCACGTCAGAGTGGACGGTCGACGGAATCGAACCTGGGACCTCCGGAACAAGAATCTCAGGCATTAGCACGGAGCAACCTCGCTTATTTACTCAATGGTTAACTTTACAAACTATCAGGGTTAAGTTAAGTGACACCGGCGTGCCAGAATGTTATCTCTTAACAAACCTTTCACATTAAGAAAGATTATATTAACTGTTACCCTTAAACACATTTGAATCGTCCTCGTTTTGGATAAAATTGGAGATCATTAACATCAAAAACCAGCACTCAATTGACTGTGCCCTCAGGCACTACGGAAACATAGCCACTATTGTAATGAATATGGAGCTGGTGCACTGAACAGACCTCAACATGTAAATAGAAAAGCCAGCCACCACTCATTTTTTGATGTTTGGATAGTTGTCCAGCATGGTTAATATTTACTGGAAGCAAGCAAACGTTTTGATTGGTTTTCCGCTTGAATAGTCACAACATATTAGAATAAAACGCGTTTGAGACATTCAGAAAGCTAGTTTATCAACAATGTTTTCGGGAGTTGTAATGAAGTACTAAACCCTTGGACTACTTATTTTCTAAATATGTTATAGACACACAAAATGTGAAACACTAAAAGAAATCATAGAAGATAAACATGCAATACAAAAAATATGATAAATCACTAGTAAAAATAAAATTTCTTAATGTTATGCACAGACCTTTCTGTCCCTTTACCATCTGTTTATACATATTAACAAAATTAATGCCATTGGAAATTACTGAAATAATTTAGTAATAAAAATATTAGAACCACTCCAACTCATATTTTCGTTTGTTTACTTATAATAATTGTGAAAATTTGTCGTGGTTTAGTTATACCATGTATCCTCTTAACAGATTCCCCTCCTATTAATCGAGTGAGGTAGTTCCGTGACAATGTGTGGGGCTCGCATTCGGGAGGTCTGGGCTTTGTTACCCCGGCCGACCTCCCTGATCCATAGGTTTTTCGGGGGGCCTTCCCGGGTCATCAGCAAATGACGGGAAGGATATTATATCGTCCGAATTTCCCATTTTCCCATTTCATTTCTCCATAATTTTCAATCCGGTCCTTTAAACTCAGAAGTGTTGGCGATGGGCGAGTTTGGTGCTACTGTATGGGGACTTAGCAAACCTTAACTGCTCTTCTCTACAGATGGGTGTCCTTGTAGCCTTGACCGGTGGTTGCTTGGCGAACCCTGGTGTCGAGATGAAAAATCGACAGTACACGTCAGGGACGCGCTACTCTCCTGGGTTCCAAAAGGCCCGCAGAGCACTCTCACTTCATTAGTTACTCCCGGTGACTGACATACAATAACCTCAACATTTGGCTTAGTGTGAATCCCCTTCATCTATACTCCACCTCTACCTCTACCTCTACCCTTCTATTTCTAGGATTGCGCTCCTAGACTTGGGTCAGTAGCCCGTCGAGGAGCAAGCAAACTTTGGACATATCCAGGATGGTTGATCAGCCCATTACCTGGTATGGTTATGAAGAAAGAAATGAAATGTAATGATGAGAACATGATTATGCCACTATTGCTATGACAACATGAGTGAGATTTAGTATGGAATACTTGAAACAATCTCGTAAGACTTAAGATCAAATAAGGCAATGACGTTTTCAAAGGCAATATTAGTAGAGCAGAGAAAACTAAACCCCAAACACACATTGTCATGCAGGTAATCTCAGTTGGTTACATATGTATATGTCGAAAAACGGATAAGCTGTAATCATTTTTCTCCCCAGTTGGTATACTGGATCTATTAAAGCCACTCATGCTGTCTTGCTAGTACTGTGTAACGAGTACTACTTTTGTGTTTTGTACCAAAAACAAAATTTAAAGGTGGCATATATATATCTTCATGATCAGATTATTCCCTTTCCTTTCTGCGCGAATAAATTTTGTGGGCACAAATGATATTTATATCAACGGTTTTACACTATGATGTCACAGCGTGTTTAACTGCACAATACCACAAGGCCTGGCAAGCTTCTGATTGGTTGTTGTGTTGACCAACGTTTCCTGCCACCTGTCATTAAATGTTGTGTCTGCTATAGTTACTATTTTCGTCACTTTGGTAACCGCTGTCGGGTAAAGTTACTTTGAATTCGTTACTTTAGTAACCGCTAATTGGTAACTATACTATCTGTTTTCAGTACTTCTGTGACCGTTATTTTAATGTAATCGTTAAAACGCAATCGTTACATTTTCTAGTCTACCATGGGTGAGGATGCCGCCCTAGTGGTCTTTGTCCCTGCAGTTGGACAGAATCAACTTGAGACTCGACAGCCAGCATGTTCGCTCAACTGCAAGACACATGCTGGCAGCCAATAACATGACACAACGTAACCGATGATGTTTCATTTGTCGAAGTGTTCCGACACATTCTCGGACGAGTGAACGGGCTGGTTGTCAAGTCCCAACTTGATTCTAGCCAATTAGCTACTGGTTGCTGAAATGAAGACCATCGATATCATGACGGATTTGATGATAGCATTAGACAATGGTGATCCGACAATGCGGCTTACTGATATAACATTATATTATAGCATGCACAACGCTCTTAATCCTAGCAGCTGAACTACGCATGAAGTTGCCATTTTGGTGTGCTAAGCTTGGCACACGCGCACTAACGGAACTAAGAGGTTATCAACTGCCACTGATTAGCTGTATTTAACTATATCATTTGCTAACACTCGGTCTGATCCCTCATTTAACCTGTGTCACGTAAAAATGAATTTCGGTTTACAGTCCCTCTCAGTCACTGCATCATCACCTAAGAACAGCGTGATTAAAAGCTGTTTATCACATCACTAGAGACAGGCAAATATTGACCTTGAGTTAGTATTTATGGACGCTCTTTAATTGCTATGGTTCTCAGCGCCCCAGTTTGGGCGAGAAGGACCACTTAATTTTGCTCAGAGACATCTTATCAGGCTTGAGGTTCTTCTTCAATCTGCAGAATTCAATACACGGGACGAAAATAAAAAATAATATTTCGTGTCTTGCAAAAAGCTTCATTATAATGAAAATATTCACATATTTCAACTAAGAGTTACACTTTTGGCTTTAAACGCAATTTGTATCAGCAATGAACGGGACATTCCAAATATTATATTCAGATAGTTTTCGGTGAAATCTGTTTAGAAAACCCAAGCCGCACTTTCCAAGAAACACGTCTTGAAACACCCGCACCACCATTTTCAGCTTTCTTTCAGGTTGAAAAAAGGAGCATTTTCTCTATGTGATCCCACCTGCGAAGTTACCCCAACTCTGTTATGAAGAGTTTTTATTTTCGCGAATCGAAACTTTAGTGGCACATTTTATTCTAAGGCTAAAGGTTCCACAATAATGAAATCTACAAACTTTGTGAATACTGTTGTATTTGATTTAATGTTTTGACAAAATTCTACTTTGTAAACCAATGTAGTGCATCTACTTCACACCAATATGACTTTAAAATATACATTGCAGAATATTACTAATGCTGTTCGTATTTGGCAAATTTGTCTTCAAATTATGTCTGTCTCATCTAAAACTCTTCTATCAAGTACTTTTCAGTTCGTTGGTACCATTTGCCAGGCACTCCCACTCAGGAATTTTTGGTTGTAGTCATTGAAGCTTCTGGAAGCCATGCAACCGAAGCGCTACGTGACTCTTTAATCGTATGCCTGATTACCCTGAAACTTGGAATTACTCCTGGTGAAAGAAGCTTGGTCCTTTGTTCACCTGCCAAGCAAATTTAATTTTGCATGTTGACAATTATCACCTAATGGCTTCATTGCCAGATGCAAGTCACTATAAAACAACAATTATCACCTTATTCATGCAGCCACGTACTCATTTCGACTGGATGGCTTCCTTACAATTCAAGTATTTGATAATTGTAATCTGTTACTGGATTGTTAGTACATACAGCAATATTCGTAGGTACGAAACATAAAATTCGTGTACTAAAACAAAGATCCAATTATTTTTTGTTAACTAGATAAAATAATCATATAATATTACATCTATTGCCATGCACTTACAGTATGTGTTATATACAATTACACAGATTCCATTTTTACTTTCTCTACTACATATAGCAAGTAGGGGAAGTATTGTATTCCACCCAAAAATTCGATGTCGAGATTTCACCGAAAATATATGTTTTAAGGGCCCCTAAATTAAAAAAGTCTCTTTAAGAAAAAAGTTCGCGCGCGTGTGTTTCTGTCTGTGTGTCTGTGGACAGCATAACTCAAAAACTAAAATTCGGTTAAAAACATAGTTGGTATTCAGTTTAATATCTTTCAGGAATACGACACGAATATTTTGAAGAAAATTCCTCTACCCAAGTCTTACTATACAAAAAATGTAGATCTCATTAAAGCATACAACGTATGTCCAAATAATTTTTATTTCGGAGATATTCCTTGTTATTTGTGTGAGTTTTGCAATAGTTACAGTTTTCTAAAATGAAGGGTCGTTATTCGCTTTTTTATATCTTAGCCATGCAAAGAGAAAGGAATTTCAAATCTTTCATATAGCGACCAGCTTTAGAAGATTTGACAATCGCTCAAAACTACTGTGTTCCCATATTCCCCTTGCACCTACAAGAAAATAAGCAATAAGATAATTTCTACAAATGTTTATCTCAACTAATATGATAGGTATTATATGATATACGATATTATAGGAACACTTACCCCAATGCTGTTTTGGATGTCATGGTATGTTCTGTAAATAGGTGTTGGCTGTAAATGGCGCTTTAGTGCTTCATAAGCGGGTGAATGGTATACATTGTTATTGTGCTGTTAAAAAGTCTGAAATAGGTAATAGAAGGGAGCTTTCAGCAGAAAAAACGTGCTGCAATAGTCAGGACACACCGTGCATCAAATTGCCACACAAGAACAAGTTTCCTTGGGAAATGTCCATTACACTGTAAAGAGGTATGTAATTTAAATATCAATAAGGGTCGTTATCGAAAGGGGAGGTCTAGTGTGACCTCGAAAAGAGAGGATAAACATTTAATAGCGACCAGCAAAGTGATCGTTTGAATACAGCATCCGTGCTGACAGTGGAGCTGAATCAGTTGAGGGATGATCTGTGAGTGTTTCTACAGTGAAGAGATGACTTCAGGATGCACATCTGAAAGGTTGCATTGCGGCAAAGAAACCCCTATTGAGAGCTGGCAATAAAGGGAAAAGGTTACAATGGGCCAACCGACATGTAAGCTGGACTGTTGATTAGTGGGAAAACGTGTCATTTACTGATGCATCTAGTTTGAGTTATTGGACTCAAAACATCGCCAGTCTGTCCGACGTGTAAAATGTGAACGCATGGCACCTCAGTGCATATCCCCTACAGTCAAGCATGGAGGTGGTTCGGTTGCTGGTATGGGGTTGTCTTGACGGCAATAGGACAGGCGATATTGTGAAAATAGAAGGAACTATGATGGAGTATTATCACAACATTCTCCAACGCCATGCCAAACCATCTGGGATGCGGTTAATTGGCAAGGGTTTCACTCTGCAGCAGGAGAATGACCCCAAGCATACATCTTTACTCTGTAGAAGATACGTTGAACGATCGGAAGAGAGGCAAGATTTGAAGATCATGGTTTGGCCCCCTCAAAGCCCGGACTGCAATCCTGTTGAACTACTTGGGGATCATGTGAGCATAGAGGTCAGAAAGAAACAACCCACTAATGTAAATGTATTGTGGAGTCATGTGCAAATTGCATGGAGGGATATTTCTGAAGATACACTGGCGCACTTAATAGAAAGGATGCCTAGAGTTTGCAAAGCCGTAATTAAAGCTAGGGGAGGTTACTCTAAAGAAAGCAAAATCTAATATGATTAGCTGATTTTCGTTAAATATACTGTTGTGAACATATATTATGTCTCTTTTACTCTATTGTTTCAATAAATCCTAAAAATGAGGTGTGTTCAAAAACTTTTGAGCATTAGTGTGTGAAGTAATAATATCAATGCAGGTCATGCCTTTCATCACATTTAAATTATAAATTAAAAATAAATGCGGGTATAAATTATAAATATAAATTACACTCTAACAATCCATTAGATTTTGCTTATATTTTCGGACATTTGTAAAATATTCAAATTCGATGGCAAAAAATAAATGAACATTAGTAATATTTCCAAATTAATACGATGCAAATAAATATTAATAATATTCAAACAACCATAATTAACTATTATAAATAATAGTAAATCCCAATATTTTTGACCTCATATTGACCTACAAATGCTACAATATACCACCTGCACTGCTCTAAATACTTTTCATTCCGCCTTAGGAATTATTTAAATCTGCTAATTCTTGCAAATTGACAAACGTTGAACAATCACAGGCTGGCCAAACTAGTTTCAGCCTGAGACAATAAACTGAAGGAACTTCTAATTAAGTTTATATTAATAACTATTTTGAATGTGAACAAAGATATGTATTATATATGTATTAGAAGAGCATTCAGGTAAGTGTATTTATAGACATATTTCAAGTCATTCATTTGTTATTATTAATGTTCTTATTTTTAAACGAAATATAATTTTATTCATTATTTGTGCTTATCATAAAAAGAAACACTAAATTATAACAGAGACAAGTTTTATTATACTATTAAATAAGAAAATCCAAAATGAATTTTGAGAATCCGTGATGTTAATCTTATTCATGAACTTGCTGTTCGTTTACCGATCCCTCAATATTGGGTCAATTTCTGAAATGTATTGAACAATTTTATTATATTAGCAAGATGTGCACCTGCATCTTGTCGAAATATGTTTGCTTACAACTTTACGTGGAGCAAAATCTGCATACAATTCTTAGAGAAGATTGTGAATTTCAGAAAATGGACCCGAAGGGTGTCTTCAAACTACCACAAAGTCCTGCTATTTCCGTTATCAGTAATGGACAGCACTAGGCTATAAATGTAAAGTGGATTCATGTATAAGTTCATGTTATTCTTTTCAGATTCGATAGAGAAAGAGCTTTTAATGCTATTCTAAATAGGTTCACATCGGATTTTCAGCTGTCCGTGTGCCATTCAACACGTCTTCATGGGTCATAACTTGGCCCGCGGGCCTAGGGTTGGTCCTCCACGATCTAGCGAAATCAAAAACCTGCGGTCATGAGTTTACCACCCCTGAGTTAGTTTTCTAAAGAAAACAACTGTCCTTTCTACTTTCTCTACTGGTAAGTAGAGGAAGTATTGCATTTGAAAATAAATTCCTTAATTACTATTTAAGTTTTAAGAACGCGAGCACTAATAATTATAATTACCAAGTGCTCTAGCTATATTAGAGAATAAAATTAGTCTGTGGATGTGTAGTTTAATTAATGAAATAACAATTATATTAATTCTGTTTATTTTTGCTCCAGTTTCACAGGCATTTCCAGTGTTAGTACTTTACCAGGTGTAATTAAATGAAGAACAAGAGAAACTTCTACAATTAGTTCTCTTCATACTTCCAGGAAAAGTAAACACAATTTTTTAAATTTAATCTCGCTCTTAATTAAATTCACAGCCATGATTACTACACAGTTGCTCCGGTCTGTATGCTTAAATCATTTACTTATTTGTACGGTCAAAGGTTTGCGAACTACAGTACTCAGCTGGAGCAGTGGAAAATAGCGGATAGGCTATGAACGGGGATAACTGAACCACTTACATTCATAAAATGACAGTAACAGTGGAAATAGTTTAGATTAGTAAAGTGATAGAGATGTAAGCGAACTCTCACCAGAAATTGACCCAAATTATTGAAGTGCCAGCTTGAAATAATGGAGCCTTTTTTGTAGTGTTTAACGCCCGCTTTTACTACATACAGCACCGCAGGTGGTGATACTGATGATATATGGAATGAAGATGAAGCACCGGTGGAATGAGATGGCCGGAGAACCCGGAGGAAACCCGTCCCAGCGCCTCTTCGTCCACCGCAAATCCCACATGCGGCTGCCTGGGATCGAACCTGGACCGCTTTGGTGAAAAGCGAATGGTCTAACCACTCGGCTACGGCACAGCTAAATAGCTCAACCGAAGTTACAATATATTATAACAATAAATCTGTGCATTTCTACTGCAGTGAATGTTATCGTTCCGTTTGTTCACAAGTAAGCATTCTCAATTCTGCTGAGATAAGTTAATTATGATTACTACGGCAAATTCATGTTTTAGATAGTTTTCTTATTTTTCATTAAAATTGCATTAGTTTATCCGTATCAACCATGAATTTTTATACGCATAATTGGACTACATCTATCAACACTTTTTCTTTGTCGATAAGTAGTTCTTTTAAATTATTTGACAAGCAGAACTATATATACATAACTAGGTTGCAATAAAATGTGGATACTATTTAAAAATTCAACTTAATGTACGCTACTTAAACCACCACATCTGAAGAGGTGCAGGAGTACATTGACCTGGATTTTTAAGTTGTCCATTTCAGTTTTTTGATACCTGGAAAATAATTCTTTTAGAAAAAGATCCTTCCTAGGCCAGCGTACCTCAGATTCTTGTCTCTAATAACAACTCAACACCATAGAATTGTATAACTGATCGAAGTTACTGTCATCCTGAATTCACTGGACTAATTATACGTCAATTCATCGTGTACGGTTGTTTCTTTCCTTCAATATTGTGACGCCGGTCACTTGCCCATCAAAGAGACGCCAAGGTCACACCACTGGGCGGTCGCACGCCTCCAAGAATCTCTGTGTTTGCTATCCCGCAGCTCTGCTTGTAAATACAGGGCCCGACGACAATAGAGCGGTCACAACAAAAACGACTATAATTGCGGTAGAACAAAGAGATTCCAGATGCTGTTCACGTGCTTACAAAAGGTGGATTTGGAGAAAAATCCGTGTTGCGTCATTGTCGCCCATATAATTGAGAGAAGTCAATTTTTATGAGTCGTTGACTGTTAAACGAGACAGCTGTTAGCAGTTAGTTCTAAGTGTGTGTGTGTGTGGGGGGGGGGGGGGGTGTATAATCAATTTACGTGTATGTATTGTCAGAAGCAGCTGTTTGAAGAAAGAGAAAACAAGACTAGAGGAACTGAAAACAAAGTGGTGTGTCAAACAGTTGTGAGGTCACGAAAAACCGTAGACTGCGTTAACGATAAAACGAGAACTGTGGTTTTATGAGTCAGTTTTAGAACGCAAATAAAGTGACATAAAAAGTAACTGAAAGTGTTATTTCTCACATTGGTGTCGGAAATGGGACTTGCAATTGTTAAATTTACTATTCTATTTGTTTATTTATTTACTACAGTTGGTGCCCAAGTTCCACCTTCTTCTGATTGATATATGACGATATACAAACTAACACTAAGTATTATGATAGTTCCAAACGTTGCATTCTGACGGGAACCCATGAGCAGGCTCGAGAGCAAGGTTGAAACCAGCCATAAGGTTAAGGTGTGGAGCAGAACAACAAAAGTCATGCAGTGGAAACGAGGGAGATCCTTCAACAGCTCTGGATGTAAAATGTTAGCATTACGTAACCCCTCAAAGAAGACCTACGTCATCGTCCATGCCTGTATGCAAAAGCAGTCAGGTCCCGAATGTATATTTTAAAATTCGCAAGTGTCCGTAACGTATGAATATCAGAACTGAAATCAGCGCTTTTTAGCTATCGTGAAATAAAACTTTCATCGCACTAAACGGATCAATATGGAAAATCTCGCTTTTATGAATTGTAATGCTAATGATTGAAACTGGTGCACTAGAGTATTCCACTATGGTTTGAAACTACGAATCTCTTATGTGTGTTCATTGAGTGCATTTCTGAAACCATTTATGTTTTGTGACGTAATAATATAGCTGATTTTCATTGGTGAGATGCTTCTTAGATTTTTAAGGCAGGATCTCAGTTCGTTACGCATTTACTGTTCCTTGCTCCCTGTTCTAACTCAGTCGATAATTGCACAAAACTATTGTTTGTAGACGTTGGCGACGTTAAATCTACTACTACTTAACTCGCTCCAGTATACGCGGAATTTATCACTAACACTCAGACGTGCATTACGTTGCAGTGGTGAGTTGGTTAAATGTACGTTGTGTTTGGTTTACGAAAGCACTGTCAAATCTTATGCGATCAGCATCTGTTCATTAGTGACTTCTTTGGTACTGCTTACTGTTTACGTTTATTTGGCATCAAAGTCCAATTGCACAGTCTTAGAAGATACACCAAGTGATCGTCGTGGCAATCTAATGCAATACAGACTTTTAGTATAGTTCAAGTTGGAGAAGTTCTGTTCGCAGATATATGTTGAGATATACATACTCTTATACAAGCTATTCTTGCAAATGCGTATTTTTCTGTCTACTTCATTTTAATCGCCATAAGCATTTTCAGAAAGTATATTATTGTTAATTTTCTTGTAGGTGCAAGGAGAACATGGGAATATAGTAGGTTTTAAGCTATAGTCAAATGTTTTAAGAACTGGTTGCTATGCGATGCCTTTGAAATTCCGTTCTCTTTGCAAGGCCAAGAGATAAGAAACGAATAATATATTCCTATTTGAGATAAGTATAAGTATTGGCAAATACACACAAATAATAAAGAGTATCTTGGAAATGGTTCACTCAAAAAAGAAGAGAACCAAAAAAGACGTATTTGACATAAATTGTGTGCTTTAAGGAAATTCACAACCGCTGCTTTACCATTAACCCTAGCATTACCAAAGCTTATTCCATAACTTAGATTACCAAGAGGGGGATACTTTGTGACCACCACTAGTAACAAAATGTCTGAACAATTTCTAAAACAAAGTTATTTTAAAACATGGGTATCATATCTTCTCATGCTAAGGTAATATTTAACACTGTTTAACTACAGCCTTTTGTTTTTACTTTTCTACATGAATCACCTTAAATATAATGCCAATCCTTATTACGGAGCTTATACTATCAACGAGGGTGGCCATCCCTGGTAACACGATGTCTCAGCACTTTTTAAAACAAGTTTACTTTAAAATTGGGTATTACATATTGTGGTGTTTATAAAGGTAATATTTAGCATTGTGTAATAGTACACATTCTTCTATTTTTACTTTCTCTACTGGTAAGTAGAGGAAGTATTTATTCCACCCAAAAATTCGATGTCGATATTTCACCGGAAATATATGTTTTGAGACCACCTGAATCCAAAAAAGCATTTTTAGAAAGATATCTCTCCCTGTGTGTGTGTGTGTGTGTGTGTGTGTGCGCGCGCGCGTGCGTGCGTGCGTGTGTGTGTGTGTGTGTGCGTGTGTGTGTGCGTGTGTGTGTGTGTCTATGGAAAACAACTCAAAAACGAAAAGTCGGTTAAAAACCAAAGTTGGTATTTGAGTTCAATGTCTTTCAAGCATGCGACACGGAGATTTTGAAGAAAATAGTCCTACCCTAAACTACCCTTTACATGGAAAATGTTTCGAAAATTTTTATTTTCTTGAAAATCGCTCTAACCGATTTTGATTAAAATGCTATACGTTCAAGATATTTGTATGGAAAATGAATGGCTATAGCCTATAGTCCTGTTTCGTCTGGACGACTTTTGAATAACTCGTAAACCGGAAGAGATAGACAAAATCTTACTCTACAAAAAATGTAGATCTTGCTAAAACACACAATTTATGTCTAATCAATGTTTTTGCAAAGTGAACCATTTCGGAGATATTCCTTGTTATTTGAGTCAGTTTCGGAAAACTTAAAACTTTCGTGAAATGGAACATCGTTGTTCATTTTTTTATATATTTAGCGTGCCAAGAGAACGGGATCTCAAAGGTTTAAAAGATTTTGCTTTCGCTCAAAGACTGCTATATGTTTGTGCAACACATCAGATTTTTTTACATGGATTACATTATACCGACGGGGCTGTACTTTATGACTACTTTGACATTTCATTGTTTCTCAAAAAGACCAACAATGAAAAATTTGAAGCAAATACGCAGTTCAGTGGTAGAAACAGTGATTGGCAATAACTATTAATTGCATGCCTTTAATCAAAAACTTACAAGAGAAAACTTGAAAAATTACAGAAGGTGGTCATATAGTAGCTCCTTCCCCCTGGTAATGTGAGGGTTAATCTTTCTATCTTCTTTATTTCTAAGGGTTTATAATACCCTTAAAACACGGATGCACTGGATAAATTACAATTTGCTTTTGTCTTCTAGACTTCAAATACATTGAATTCCATTTTCACTTATACGAAGTGCTGCTACTTATTTTACCAAAACATAAGACGAACGGTTTCCAAAGCCCCTATATTTTTCGTTTTCTTTTGAGAGCTCACAAAAGAAACAGTTTAATGTTGGAATATTTCATGATGAGTAACGGAGTAATAAACTTGTATTCCGTAGGCCTAGGTAAAACTGCAACTTACTTCCCAAGTCTGAATGTTGTAAAAGAATTTAGAGGTAATTGTAGGGAGATTGTTAGATGCTTTCGCAGTTCAGCATATTCCATATTTACTTCAACTTTTTAATACCCACACACCGTGGAATTCGTGGATGAGAGATTAAGTTTCCGAGCTTGTGCAAGAGCCAACTGTCGCTCAAATTTTTTGGCAATCTTTCATCTGCACGGTTTACAAAGCTTCTTTCAGGGAATTTTTATCTAGGAGGAAACGAACCCTTGCCTGCTGAAGCAAAGAATACACAAGCATTGTTAGCTATTTTTGTCAGTAAGAAGTAATCATTTCCTCCGCTGTCTCTGTACTTAAATAGATTTTAAAATGTTTGGAGAAACGTTTTGAAAATAAAATCTAATAAGCGGCAGTACATTCATTACTGTGTCAGAGACTCTATAACATATTTACATTTAATTATATTTTTAACGTCGCGATAGGCGTATGTACAGAAATGGTTTGAGATGTAACTTTACTCCATGTAAAGGCAGAGGGTATAGGGTGAACACGACCAACTCGGATCTATAGTGGCTACCACCCCTCATGATGCAGGGATGAAATGAAGGAACCATAGGGTGCCACAGGCTCGCAGCTAGACAGACCACCGTCTCGCACAGAAGTCACTAACAAATGCTATCTCTTCGTCCACCACGAATACCACATGCGGCTTCCTGGGATCGAACGGAGGCCGGCTACGTGTTAGGTGAACGCTCGGCCATGAAGCTTCCTCTTAAATTCCTTTAAAAATTTAAATACCTTAGCAGAGAAACTATGACAAGCCTCTTTCTGAAATAAGCATCAACTGAGTATTTATATGTGCGTTTACATTGTTGTTTATTTCACCAAATGGAAATTTTTGTCGCAAATGTCAAAATCAATGTTCAGAATGCAATGCTAGTTTAAAAAAGTGACTACAGTAATATGTTTCAAACTTTACAAAACAGTATCACATTCGTGCTTCTATTTGCTCGTCATTATCCAGGCATGCCGTACCACCGATTAATTTAACCTGGGACCACCCCATCCACACTCCAACAACAGCATTTCTCCGGCCGGGAAATAGACGGGCAGAGAGAACTTTGACTAGTATCAAATTACTTGCACTTTGTCGCTTATGCAGGATGGAAGTGAAATGATCCGCCAGATTTTAACAACGAATTTCACACATTGTGAATAACAAATGTTGAAAAGTTTATAGTTTTCTAGAAAAAAAAACTATTTTTATCAAAAAGGTTTATCATCACCTGGCCGAATTATTTTTGACTGAAGGTTCTTGATTTCTGGCTATATTCATAGAAAATTGAATGAATGACAAGCTTTTCTTTTGTCGTATTTCAATAGATTCAACGGTTTTTTGTGTAAATTAAATTTAAAATAACCCACAATTTGTTGCCTTTTTGTTGTAATAAATTGTGGAGTTTTTAAAATTTAATTTTCACAAAAACCGTTGAATCTATTGAAATACGCCAAAGGAAAAAGTTGTAGTTTATTCAATTTTCTATGAATATAGCCATAAATCAACAACCTTCAATCAATTACAATTCAGCCAGGTGATGATACATTTTTTTGAATAATTTTTTTTTAAACAATGAACTTTCCAACATTTTGGTACTAGACTTTCTTGTTATTCACAACGTGAGAAATTCGTTGTTAAGGTATGGCGGATCATTTTTCTTCCACTCTATATATAGGAGCCAGGGCAAGATCAGTCAGTGAGAACTGCGAGTTAATCTAAAAATTAAAATTTGCTGGTGCTTTCAGAGAGGAAATAAACACTGGATTAGTATATAATAATATAACTCAAACTTTTGATTTGAGAAATTCAAATGTCCACAACAAAAATAAAATACAAGTACCTGTTAGTCAGGTGTTTAAATTACAGAACGAAAGCCATTACCATTTTTTTTTCTTTAGAATAAATCCTTTATTACAAGACATTGAAATTGGTATTTATTTTTTTTTTTTTTTTTTTTTTGGTCTAATATCAAAGGTCAGTCAGGCACACAGAGATAAAACTAAACGTAGGTACCTGATTAAATCTAAAGCACCTGGAATTATTTTGAATCTGAGCTCAATATTTTTCAAAACACATTTTTCTGTTTCGTTGTTTTTTTTTTTTTTTTTTTTTTTTTTTTTTTTTTTTTTTTTTAACCTTTTACGATTATGATTAAAATGACGAGTTTACTATATTTACACGAGATATTTACGTTTAAATATTCAATTTTTCTGCGAATACCCTGCGAGTCCTCTTATTCTAAATGAACGTTGCATAATTTTAGTAGAACTGATAACCCCTGGGACACAGACCAAAATGTAATTCCAGTTCCACCTCTTCAATTTATATAGGATCAATGTTCGCTGGAAAGAGACAGGGTAAGAGAACACATATAGAGGTGATAGGACTAGCAGACAGATGCAGGAAAGCTTTCACTCTGCACCACGTTTCAACGTTTTAGTTATCAGGAGCACATCACAGCACGGTGGTATGTTTTACAATCGACATGCCTAAAATGTTGGCGCTAATGTAGATAATCTTCCAGCTCTTTTAAGTTAGATATGTGTAGATATATACAGTTATAGGTGTTATAATTTTGGTACAATATCCTTCTAAACTTTGCTAAATTTAACGTGTAGCTAGCATTATGGCAGGAATCTTAGCTAGTGTGTTTTAAGAACTAAATTTTTTGTGTGGTAAGACTATGTTTATGTCTTTCAGTTTAGGTATTTATATCCCAATTCTTCTTCGAATATTCTGTGAGTCCTCTTTATTCTGGATGACTGCACTTTTGTATAACTGGTAAACTGTAGGAGATATACCAAAATGCAACTCCAGTTCCACCTCTCCAATTTATATAGGATCAATGTTCACTGGTAAGGGACAGGGTAACATAATACACACAGAGGTAATAACTTTGTTATCGTCTGGCACACATGGAGTGCGCTTTTTGCTTTGTATCCCCGATTCAACGTTTCGTAGATCAGGAGCGCATCACAGATACGGAAGTACACCGGGTGAAAGATCCTGCTTCGATCATACGTTAATTACGTAACAATTATGTCCAGTAAAATTATTGTCGATAAAAAGTCGTTACGCAACCACCCCCTCCTCCAAAAATAGTAGTAATTATAATAATTTTGTCAAATATTTGCAGCCATCAATTGAGTCTAAATTCATTCGAATTCAAATACACATTACAGCATTGTTCACATGTTTAAGCTACTGTTAGTGAAATAATAAACCATTATATCCATTTGTCAAGAAGCTAGGTGGCTCCAAATATTTGACACATATTTTTTTCGGAGAAACCTGCTATATTGACAATCAGTTTATTGGACATATTTTTTACACTCATCATGCTTAACGTATGGTCGAAGCAGTTTCTGCCACCCGGTATTTTACCTTCGCCATGCTTCAGGTTTGAGGTAAATGTGAATAATGTTCTATGCGCTTTTAGTTAGATAAGTTACTTGTATCGTGTAACATTTTTAAAGCTGTGGATGTTATATTTTTGGTACAGTATATAGCTGAACTTTGGTAAATGTAAATGTAACCTTCTGGCAGATATCTTGACTAGTGTGCTTTAAGAAAGTGTACAATTTTTGTGTAGTAAGATTATCTATCTGTTAACCAGCAGCTGTCGGTCTGGGTGGCTCAGTTGGTTAGACGCTGGTCTACTGATCCCAAGGTCGCGGGTTCAGACCCGGCCCAGGCCGATGGTTTTTAAGTGTGCTTAAAAACGACAGCTCCATGTCAGTAGATTTACTGGCATGTAAAAGAACTCCTGCGGGACAAAATTCCGGCACACCGGCGACGCTGATGTGATCCTGGCAATTGACAGCGTCGTTAAACAACAAAATGATTTCTTTTTTTTTTTTTGTTAACCAGCAATGCAAACGTCATCCCGACTGAAGAGGATTCGCGAGGACATTCTCAGAAAATGGAAGGTATACATCCTCAAATAGTCGACAACTTTCTTCAAACACTCATTATTAGCCTCCATTACATTTATCAGCAAATGAGCTGGTATTACCTATCCCCATATCCGCGCAAGTATACCCTGAGTTTACAACTGTGGCAGCTGGCAGCAGATTCACGGAACACAGAAATACTGGAGACGGCATCCAACTGTGAAACTGCGTCACCATAACTTAACACTATGTACCACAAAATTACTATTAATTGATAGTTATTATATTCCACACTCGTGTTCCTAAGAGCTGCAAATTGAAAAATGATAGCCCTGAATTTCACCTGCTTTCTGGGATATGTTAAGAAAATGCTGGGTGTCGCAAAACACCATTGACAACCCATCTGTGTACTGCGGATGAACGACCTGAGCAGAATAACATTTCTGTGCATATGCTAAATTCCTCCATAGAGTCTTTGGTGTACATCCTACTGCGTTACTTGTGTAGCTTCCAGTAGAATAACCTTTTTAACAGCATGTACGAGACGTACCAATGCGTAGTTGCCGAAATGGCCGACATAAGCTCCAGCACACTTTGATGTAAATGTAGGGAATCACCTCGACGTCGCATACCCAAATCGATGGATCAGTAACGTCAGCGGAGGACCTTATGGCTCAAGTCCACGGAGCGATTGAAGTTCTTCAAGGACTACTGCAGGTATTGGGTCATGTGCATGAGGCTCACCACCACTGATATAGGCTCTGCAATGACGTAGGAGGTACACAGTTCGAAGCCCGCTTGTAAGTTAGACAGCTCATTGTTGACTTTATTGACGAAATGTGAACGTACACCCATGCGATGCGCTACAGCGTCCAAACTGTGCATTTTCGGACAGGGGTTCCTATTTGAAAACCGATCAGTTTACCGTCCCGTGCAACATACTAAAGGTTGTTGGTATTTTCTGGGACATACTCTAATAAACTTGCAATAGTTTATAGAGTTACAGAAGAAATTTGCTCCACGCTGATTGGTTCAGATTAGTCACATGATTGTCAAGGCAAGGAAACGTTAATGATGACAAACACTTTACGATTACAGAACTCACGTCACTCAGAAGTCACTTCATATTACGTTAGTTTCTTTGTGATCCTGGTTAGTTACAGGTTATAAAACACTTCGCGCACTGCGAGCTACATTGTGGTTGCCACTTTCCAGGAGCAAGGGCCACAGGAGGTATTAGGTCACAAGCATAAAATACGCATGGAAACCCCTAACATTTCGAGGCTCGAAGTCCGGAAGCCTTAAGCCGCAAATGTAGCCAGGGGTGTTTTCTTTTCTTGTTGCTGTTATTGTTCTTCTTCTTCTTCTTTTCCTTCTTCTGTGGAACGACAACAGAGCGTGGCTGTATGATCTGTAAAATTAAACCCCAATAATCTAGGATGTGCATATTCTTACCTTAGATTTAGAAACAAATTCTCACGGATTACGCACGGGTTGGCAGTTCCTTGTACGCATGCGCATTGGTAACAAGCTGGAGTCCCTTAGTGACATTGTAATAATTTTGCAATGAAATATACTTGCCATAAAATACGGAAATTTGGCCAAATTATTAATAATAGAAGTCTGTGCTGCCACCATGAACGAGAAAAGTTCACACCTAGAGTAAATACATGTATTTGAAAAACATAACATCAGTTAGTAAATAATAGTGACTACATTGGTATTTCTGACGATAAAAGGAGTAAGATAAAACGTTATAAAGTTATAGAAGTTACTTTTATTATAGAAATACATAAATAATTATCATTGGGTATAAAAAAACGAGACTAGTGTACCAGCAGTCATAATTAATTTAAAAGAATATTTAATAAATTAAAGGGAATGGAGCATTCAAGAACAACAACAGAAACAACAAAAACAGTAGTAGCAACAGCAACAGCAACAGCCACAGGAACAGCAACAATAATAACAATAATAATAACAACAGCAACAATAATAACAACAGCAAGAGCAGCAACGGCAACAACGGCGACGACAACGACAACGATAACAGCAATAATAATAATAATAATAATAATAATAATAATAATAATAATAATAATAATAATAATAATAATAATAATAATAATAATAATAATAATAATAATAATAATAATAATAATAATAATAATTAGCCACAATATTATGATGATTTTAAATTAATACAATTAAATTTATAATATATAATATATAAATATATTATATATAATACGTTATTTTTATAGAATTTAACATTTTCTGTTCCACTCATTGCGGTAGAGTATTTAAATCCATATTTTATTAATGAAATGGGTCTGATGTTGCTTGTGATACGACGGGAATTTACCCTGATGTCTGTATTCCTAATTTAGTAGAGTATTGCAGGTAATAAGTTTGATAGCTTTTGAGTATGTTGAATTCAGAGGATAGAATTCTGCTAAAGAATTAAAGGGGGGCTTTCACTCTCATATTTGCAATGCACCAACTGCTCCATCTTATGTTCCCGTACTGGAGAAAGGATTGACCAAAAAGGCAAAACTGTATTCGCAAATATGCTTATATTTTAATATGATAATAACTACTCCATTCAGATGTAAACTTGAGTTATGGAGCAGGAAGTTGGAAGTTTGTATTTCGGTAGCAGTCGGTAAAATAAAGGGATGCAGGATTAGAACACTTTCGGGATTCCGTCGGCTGCTGCACTCTTACGTTGAAAATCAACACTAGGTCCGCGGGCAACGTATAGTATTGATGTACCGTTCCCCCAACAGATGGAAGTAATGTTCTCTTCTCTACTGTGCTGCAAAAGCGAAACATGTTAACTATTAATAAATGTTAATGATGGCTTATTGGTTCATTTTTTTTTAAATTTCTTTTTCGATTGTTCTGGGAATTTTTATATGATTTGATGAACGGATTTTCTCTCAGCATACTCACAATATATTCTTTATCTAGGAATTATTTGACACCAGTCAATGATTACCTACTTAATTATACACAATATGTGGAAACAGCTGTCAATTATCTCTCCGTGGTACAACAAACTCTTAGAATAAAAAAAAAGAGGCTTGCCAATTTTCTAGAATATCGGTCAATTGACAATTTTAAACATGTAAACATAACATGGAATATTTAAAAAACGACAGACACTGATAAAGTAAATCTAATTAACACAAGTGTGTATTTTGATGAGCTATATAGTTTTAGTATACGTTTTTGTCTAGACGTATCTTATAACTTTCCATTTTATAAAATTATACGAAATTCAAATAAACGATTCTAGAAATTCTAAAAAACTACTAGTATTCTAATTTACATCCCAAGTTCGTGACCACAA
The DNA here is from genome assembly GCA_030765045.1 of Tenodera sinensis. Classification (NCBI taxonomy): domain Eukaryota; kingdom Metazoa; phylum Arthropoda; class Insecta; order Mantodea; family Mantidae; genus Tenodera; species Tenodera sinensis. The sequence goes on along the minus strand of CM060969.1, from coordinate 82,822,502 downwards.
TTAATTTAAAAAAGATAATACGTAAGCCTTCCACAAACCCAAATGGAAATGAAAGAAAAGCGTTGAAGTACGAATATATGCACTGGGTGTCCCAAAAATACACCGACAACGTTAGTATGTTCTACGTAATAGCAAACTGATTATTTTTACTTTTTCTACTGGTAATTGGGGAAGTATTGTATTCCACCCAAAAATTCGATGTCGAGATTTCACCGGAAATATGTTTTGAGACCCCTGAAACGAAAAAAAAGCATTTTTAGAAAAAGGTCCTGTGTGTGTGTGTGTGTGTGTGTGTGTGTGCGTGTGTGTGTGTGTGCGTGTGTGTGTGTGTGTGGACAGCATAATTCAAAAACGAAAAGTCGGTTAAAAAACAAATTTGGTATTTAAGTTTAATGTCTTTCAAGGAGACGACACAAATATTTTGAAGAAAATAGCCCCACCCTAAACTATCCTTTACATGGAAAATTTTTCGAAAATTTTGATTTTCTTGAAAATGGCTTTAACAATTTTGATCAAAATGTCATATGTTTGAGACATTTTTATGACAAATGAAATTATATTTTGAAGGTAATGATTATTTATTTAGGCCAACAAGCTTACTGCTGGTGTTTTTAAACACACAAGCCGTGTGTGGGCAATGTTTAAAAGGTTGAATCGGAAACTGAAAAATTCAATGCCATAGTCGAGATTTGAACCACGGATCTTCCGCTTATCGAGGGGCTGCTTTAATCATTAAGCTACCATGGCCAACTTGCCAGTACGACATTAAATTCCCTAGCTGATAAGCGGAAGATCTATGGTTCAAATCCCGGCTATGGCATTGAATTTTTCAGTTTCTGATTCAACCTCCTACATTTTGAATTTTCGGGCTAAGGCTCCTGTAATCGTATTTACTCTGGACGACTTTTCCAAAGCTGGTACACCGTTAGAGATAGAATAAATTATAATGTACCAAAATGTAGATCTTGCTAAATTACACAATTTATGTCGAAATAAATTTTCTTGTAGGGTGAACCATTTCGGAGATATTTATTGTTATGTGGGTGAGTTTCAGAAAACTTAAAAATTTCGTGAAATGGAACATCGTTGTTCATTTTTTTTATATGTTAAGTGTGCAAAGAGAACAGAATCTCAAAACTTTAAGAGATTTGACTATAGCAGTAAGCCTACTGTATTCTAATATTCCCCTTACACCTACAAGGAAATAAGCAGTAAGATAATATGTACAAAGGTTTATCTTAACTAACACGAAGAAGATATAGGAATAAGAGTTTGTAAGAATGGTTAATACAAGAGGAGAGAAATTCCTGTGAGTGCAACACATCAGATTTTTCAAACAGGAACCCCTGTTCGGATACGCACCGTTTGGATGCTGGAGAGCGTTGCAGTTTGAGAACGAACAGTTGTGACAATTTGTTAACATTCGTTTTGGTATCTTAATACGAAAGGTATGCAACCCTTTAGCCACCTGTGCACTGGAATGAACAACCTGGGCATAATAACATTCCTGCGCATGCGCTAAATTCCTTCATAGAGTCGTTGGTGCGCATCGCACTGCGTTAATTGTGTAATTTTCAGTACACTAACGTTTCTTAACAGCAGTGCAACATGTACCAGTACACAGTTGCTGAAATGGCCGACTTGAGCACCTTTTGATGTAAATCTGCGGAATCACCCCAACGTCGCGTATGCAAATCGATAGTTTGGTAGAGGTGGACCAGTTTCATTGTCATGGTGAGTTCCATGGTGAGTTCCATGGTGAGGTCGTCAGATCTCACACCTGTCGACTATTTTCTCGGGAATTCTATGAAGGGTATGGTGTATGGCACTCCTGTAACGCCAGGGAGGACCTTATGGTTCTAGTCCACGGAGCGATAGAAAATCTTCAAAAACAACCGCACGTATTGGGTCATGTGCATGAGGCTCACCACCGCCGATATAGGTTCTGCAATGACATAGGAGGTACACAGCTCGAAGCCCGTTTGTAATGCAGACAGCTCGATGTTGGGTTTATTGACGAAATGTGAACGTACACCCATCTCACACTTCGGTGCGCTACAGCGTCCAAACCGTGCATTTCCGGACTGGAGTCCTATTTGAAAATCAATCAGTTTACCACCCATACAACACACCAAGCATTGTCGTATTTTTTTGGTACACACCCTGTATATATACATTTAATTTATAAATATATTATACATTTCATTAAATAACTATTTTGGACACGGAACGGTTATCTTCAACTGATGTCTATATTCGTTGTACCACAGTTTTGTTCATTTATATGCAAGGCTTTATTTGGGCTGGTACTCACCGGCACTGAGTACCGGTACTTATAGAACTGTCCGGATAGAGTACCGGAGGTTTTAAAACCTGCCAGTCAATAACGGTATGGACCGGCTCTTAAAATACTCGTACTAGTCCGAACTGGAATTAGCATTCTCAATTAGAAATTAATACCCTTTTTAGGGTATGTTTCTGTTAGAATTTGAATTAAATTTAAGTTGTGACAATCCTTTATTTTGTTATAAATAACGATATTCAACGTGTCTTACTATCATAGTCGAAACTGATTACCATTAATCTGTAATCTTCTCCTTCCTTACCTGATTCCTCTCATTGTGTAGGACTTGCACCTCCTAGGACGTACAAACAAGTTAATCAGTAATAAATTAGCTAAAATTTCAACCACCCCCGTAGCGCAGTGGTAGCGCGCCTACTTGTGGCGCGGGGGACTCTTGTTAGGTCCCCGATACCGGCGCGCCGGCTAGGAGGTCTGATTTGGGGTGCACTCAACCTCGTGATGTCAATTGATATAGGTATCGTTCCTAAACGGTTAAGTAATCGCCTTGCGGTGAAAGTGTCGGCGCGCTGACCCCGCCACCATCCTACACTCCTCCGTGGCCTTGGCTACGCCTGGAAGACACAGCCATCGGGCAATAAGAATATAGGAGAGACGTTCTAGGGAGTATCATTATTATCATCAACATTGTAATCGACGCCCACATCGCTTAGTTGTCGTTCTCCTCAGTTTAGAGGTAACATGCTAGCTTCCTGTTCCCAAGGGCGCGTGTTCAAACCCGATGGAGGGCGATGGATATTTTCGATCGTAAAAATTCTTAGCATGGCTTCTTTTGGAAGTGAAGTAAAGCCGGAGGTCCCGTGTCGTAGATTTAGCGTACGGAAAATAACCTCATGCCGGAGAGGCCTCAGGACAAAATTAAGCAGTCTTTCACGCTCAATGTAAGGGTGATCCAAAAGACTGAACCGGCTGCGCTGTGTTTTGCCTGTACGCGTCCTTGGCGCTCGTCGCCGACTGCCGCTGTCATAGAACAGCGAGAATAAAATCATACAACATTTTTAAACTACTTTTAAAGGCTTTATTTACCAATGCAATTAAAGGAGATGCTAAAACCGGCCATCGTCGTTGTCCATTCGTTTTTGGTACCCCTTTAGGAAACTATCCGCCACTCGTAGTTCACGTTGAGAAATGCTGGCAATTTCTCGGCGGATAATTTTTGTTTTATTTCTTTCAGGGTGTGTGGGTTTGTGTTGTACACTTTATGCTTTAAGTTACCCCAGAGATAGAAATCACAGATCGCCTGGAAATCTTTCTGCAAATCGCACTTTCACTTGGCGAGCTGACTGAGTTAACGAATCTAACTAAATACACGCTGTGTAGTAGAACATACCATAACATACTTTGTGACTAAGTACAGGACTAAATAATAAAGCACACTGGTAATAACTCAATCACACATTATCACGTGAACTCAATACTGCACACAGAACATCCAAGATACTGCACTTTAGGAAAAGAAGTCAATCGCATGACCTTGTGTACAGCAGCTGTATCGTGTTTCCGGGTGCGCACTGGAAAAACATCGCGCAGCGGTTCGTATGTATTTGGGTCTCTGTGTAAAATGTGACGCTGAGAACCACATCACTTTAAGAGAGTCCATAAATACAATCTCAATTTCAAATTCGCTTGGTTAGCTATAGCCCAATATTAACGGTTCTAAAGGACCCTTACGACCAATTAATAAATAAACCCTTAAACCCTTCAAATAATTACCTTAATATAATCATCTACACTCTGTATTATTTCACCACACTAAAATTTTAATTCCATTTAGGGTCTGTATTTAGATATTCAGATCATAACATGGCAATTTAATGAATACTTAATAACTCTTGTAAAAGTAAATAAAGGTATCAGCAGCACAATGTATGAAAATAATTCAACTGGATAGAGAATGTAAAATTGAAACGGTGCACAAAGAAAATGTAAACATTTATCTAAGTTAAGGAGTAATTGACTACGTTCATTTTTACCTTTTTCTTTCCCAGTTTATCCTGCATTAGTACTTTACGTTTCATTTGGTAGCAGTCTGCGGAAAATACACGCAACTCTGCTATACGTTGCCAACAACTGAAATGGAATGCGGGAACAGTTTTAGCGGAAATATAGCCATCGAAATAGAACAATACGAGGAAAGAAAAAAATCTGAAGTGTTACACTCACATGACTTACTCTATTCTTGTACAAACTATTTTTAATGACGCTTACACCTCTATTTCATATTAATCCAGATAAACATTTCCATAACTTTTACTAATCTTTTTGCAGATGACAGAGGAATATGGAAATAAGTACACAAGCGTTAGCCGTTTTAAAGCTGATCACTACTGGCTTTAAAATTACCTTGCATGGCCAAGAGATAATAAGCATAACGCCTTCACGGAGTTACTTGTGTTACTCCAAATATATCAGGATTTTGACTAAGAGATCGCGCAATAACTTTGACCGTTTTCACTGCAAAGAATTTTCCAAGATTAAAGTTAAAGCTACTTCGTTTTTTACAAGACATTATGAAAAGTCTTGAACCATAAAAGTAAATGAATAGTAGGAACATCTGAAAACAGCATTACAACAACTAATAAATACAAACTAAACTAAACTAAACACCTTACTATTTGAATGCTAATTCCTAGGAGTTCAGTGTGTTGATGGACAACTCTTATTACAAATGTTTACATTCGTAAGTGTACATAACCAAAAATTCCACAGCTGTGTCTTGCAAAAATAGCATTCAAGTGTTTTCATAGTGGGAACAAGTGCTTGCGATGGAAAGAAGAAACGCAAAGAAGAAGAAGAAGAATTATTCCAGTTAAAGAAATGTACAAGATCATGAAACTTGAAAGTACTCGTAATAACTCAGAAATGGTGAACTTCCAAAGAAAATGACTAGGAAATAAACTGTGTTTTACACTTTTTGTGCAGCAAGATTTGGTCTATCTTACGGTATACCGGGTATGCAATCAAGAGTAAACGCGACTACATGGACTATAGCCAGAAAATTCAAAATATACATTTCATATCGTAAGTATATGGCCTTTTAATCAAAATCGCTAGTCATTTTTGAAAAAATAAGTTTTCGAACATTTTTCATGCAAAGGGTAGTTTATTGTGGAGGAATTTTCTTCAAAATATTCTTGTCGCATCCTTCAAAGATACTAAACTTAAATACCAAATTTGGCTTGTAACCGAGGTTTCGGTTTTGAGTTATGCTGTTCAGATACACACACATATACGCTCAAAAATGCTTTTTTGAGTTCAGGGAGGCTTAAAACATATGATGAAATCTTGACGTCAAATATTGGGCCGAATACAATACTTTCCTAGTTATTATAGGTGGTAGAGAAAGGCAAGAGTATTATAACGGAGGTACCTATCAGTATGCAGATTGAAACCATGGGCTCCGAAAAGACTGCTACGAAATAGGTATGCTGAAAGAACGGTGCCAAAATATCGCACGCGCTATTCTCGAACTGCAATTGTGTGTGAATCAGCACTAACTGAACATGTGTGTCTCTGAAATAGCTTGGGGCAGTATTTCTGCACCGATTGTCAAACAAGTGTTATTTAAAGCGATACACAAAGTTAACTTAGCTCTTGTTCCGAAGTAACTCTTAAACACGAACTAGCTTTGAAATAATGAGTTTTAGCAAACACAGCCAGAACGGAGCCGCAATGCTGCCAATATAAAATACTGAAAAGAAGAGAGCATTAATAGAAACAAATGGCTTAGTTGTTAACTTCCCCAAGAGAATAAATAAACTCGGGACAAAAGAGGAGAAAAACTGAAATAAAGGAAACTATTTTATCACAGTAAGATGATTTCTCTAGTCGTTACTTTATATAGGATGTTTCAAAGGCGAAGTTCCCGGGATGCGAAGTAAAACGGAAGGGAAGCATAATACTTCTGGTAAATATAGGTGTTGAGGTTTTCCGGGGATTTTCTCGGGTCACTAGGGTCACCTGGGAAGGATTCTGTCCCTCCATTTTATTTCACGTTCCTTTCAATCTAGTCTTTCAACGTCGGAAGTGTCGGCGATTGGCCAGTTAGAGCTGCCGCGTGGGGGATTTGTGCACTGTAACTGTTATTCTCGACGCTTGCTAGGCCTTACGAGGGGACCGCTCTCTAACCCCTTGCTGCTGGTAACTGCCTGGCAAATCGGGGTGCCGAGATGAATCCCCAGCACACGTTAAAGACGCTCACGCCGGTTCACTCCTTGCCAGAGTTCCTTCACGCCCGTAGAACACTCATTTCATCCCTTCCTTCCAGGGGTCTGACACATAATAGCCAACTTGGGCTCATGTGGAATCCCCTTCCTACTAACTCTGCCTATACATGGATCTGGTTATAAGAAAATGCCATTAACTGAAGAAGACGCTCTGTGGTAACGTGTGAATCTTGAATTCGGAAGTTATCGAGTTCGATTCCCGTTGAGCAGCTCGCTCCGGCTGTGCTTTCCTGTGGTTGTCCCTGGTTGGTGGGCGAACGCTGCGATGAATTATATAATACGGCGAATGTTCCTGTCCCCAATTTTCTGCCATTTCATTTTCTTAATATGAAATATAGAATTGTCAAGGATTATAGACAGGACGAAAGGAAATTCAGGTGAAGTATTACCAAACTTTACGCAATGATGTCATAGAGAAAAGCCACCCTCATCTGTGTAAAGCTACTGATTTGTGCAGACCAATTGCGAGACAATGCTCTTTACTTGCCGTCAGGGACTCATGGACGCCGTATATTGATGATTGAGTTCAGCTAACTTGAAGCGAATTGCTGAAGAACTATTATGTTGAATATCAATATGTCTAGGTCGCATGATAAGGCGAGTGGACGGCAAACGAGGCATTTGTCGGAACCTTCGTGTTCAGCGTGGGACGCGTCTTCAGAGTTCTCTTCTTGGGGATAGGTAGGCTGCAGAGGGTTCTCGCAGGGTCATGACCACAGGCAGCCCACTCGAGTGGAACCTGCCGTCCCGAAGCTGGTTTTGTGCGCTTCACTCTTTCATGGAGATTTCCAAAAGCACAATAGACGCTAAATAGACGTTACCACTTTGTGGTAACTATAACGCCGTTTTATTGCCCGTTGATAGCGGAAGTATTGACGGTAAAATTAATCATTTTATAAAAAATTAATAAATTATTATTTCTATTAAAATCAATATATAATGTGAGAAGGAAAGGTTATATTTTTCATGAGAAATAAGTGTCATTAGCGAGTTCCGTGTTAAGGAAAAGCAATTAATTAAGCTAAGTAATCAGGAGTCCGTTGAATTCGGTCGACACGAAATGCATTACCTCAAGGTTCAGGTCGTGCAAATACTCACGTAGCAAATTAGCTGAAATTAGCATTAGAAGTTCATGAAATTTAGTAACGCACATAGTAACGGTAGTATTTAATAGAAAAATGAAAAGCTTCAAACTTGGATCGCAATGTAGGAACTTCGGTGGGACTTACGTTGATAAACGAACGTGTATATCTAAAATTCTATCTATTCCTTCCTGTTTTGCAATCTTATACAAAAGTTTGCTGCGGTCCATTATTGGCAATTCGTAGCTCTTAAAGACCGCGCTCGGGTTATGCAGTCTTGCCCCTAACTACGAGGGAACTTTCCGCTTTACAATTCAGGAAATCACGATAATTTACGCTTCTCATTCTTCTTAAGGAAACGGCTATTTTAAGCCCTGAAGTATAGTTATGTCAGAAGTTAGAAGATTTGGCACTATAACATTACAATTTCTGGTTCTCAGATCAGAAACGGTTCATACTACATTCTCAACCAGTCGGCAACTTAACTGGTGTTAGCAATTCTCAGACCCACCACGGAAACCCTGAGAAAAAGATATAGTTCATCACTGGAGCAGCTAACAGCAAATACGTCAAATACCACTATACGACGATGACGCATGCTTGAGGCCCACTGAATACCAATTACTAATTCCACAAGAAGAGACCATTTAATTTAATTTATTAGTAACAAGACAATCGCTAACAAAAGCAACCATATCAGCTCCGCAAATTAATTCTTACATACCGCATGCGCCTTGCTTATTCAGTAAGGTTTGTTGTTCTAACAGATGTGGATACTTCATATTTCTATGGTATTTCAGAATCGAACTAAAAGAAGCATGTCCTCAAAGCTTCAAATTGCCGTCGTTGAGGTAATGCACATTTCCCATGAGCGAAAGTGCATCTCTACCTCAATCAACCTACTTGAACAGGAATTCAAAATGGGTCCATATGTCGATTCCAAATCTTTGCTTGTGAGATACAAAACCTTTCAAAAGTTGGATATCACATAGAAAATTATCAAAGGAACAGTTAATTTGCGGGTCTGTGTTAATTGGAACTTGATTGTTATTTCTGTTTGTACTTGAATGCTGCGAATGTTTCTTGATTGATAAGTGAACTAATTAGTACCTAGCGCATGAGTAGCAAAACGTGAGGTTATATCCTAATTGAATAATTTCCGGGATCCATACTTACTAGAACATCTTTGATTTTCTTTATTTTTACTTCTTATCATTTTCAACTATTACTTTCGAAACGTCATGCACATATAAATGATATAACCGAAACTTCTGAGGTAATCTCCGATTTTGGATTAATTCGACAAGCAGCTTCGAAGCCTAAAATAACATGTTTAGAAATGTGTTAGTGTTCGCGTATTGGGGAGGAGTTAGATGATATCCTAATTATTTGCTCCAAAAGAATGTTTCAAATGGGACAAACAAGAGAATAGAAAAAAAATGACTTGGCAAAGCCAGAATTAAATTAATTGCAAGATTTGTATGAAGCTTATTAATAAGAATTTAAAAATGTGTATCTATTAGTATACTGAGCTAAATAGCTTCCCAGTAAAGTGTGAAGTTTGCACTTCTATCGCACAATTAATGATCGAGACGCACAGAATTGCATTGTTGTGTTCAGATATGCGCATGCATTTGTAGTGCGCAGCAGCTGGAGACAACGCTTTTGACTTACTACTTATCGATGAAATGTAGGAAAGGTCGGGCGCCACGGTAACGTGTGCCACTCACATTCGGGAGGTCCCGGGTTCGATCTCCAGTGAGTGAACACTCAGAACCATGTGATTTTGGTGGTTTACCTTGATCAGTAGGACAATATTTGTGTGATTTCTCTTCTATTATGGAATTCCTTTTCTTTATTGTCACCTATTTAGAATTGTAGGACCAGACGACATTTTACGGCGGGTTGCGGCTGAGCGGTGGAAGTGCATGCTTGCGTCCTTCCCTTGGTCACACGAATCTGGTCTCACTTGCTTCTCTGCAGGTATCATTATAGAAGCACAAATGGCCCGGTGGCCTAGGTGTGGTGCTCCATCCCTGCTGCGGAGGTTCTTTCGAGTCTGTACCTTTACCTTTATACAAATGTCGTTATTCGTTTTATTCCTTAAAGTAGGATGCACAGTTAGTATATTTGTTTCACGTCGCTTAAACTTACACGTTAGTAATCATATCGCGCCGATATGGTAATTGTAATGGTAATGGTAATTACATGTATAACAAGTTAATATTACTATGACAGTCACAACATTTAATGGCGGCTGATACCTGACCACTATCATTCTATTTCTTGTTGTGCAAATCAATTTTGTGGGTACAAATAATTTTTATATGACCGGCATTACAGCCGGCAAGGCTGTGATTGGATTTTGTGTTGACCAGCTCCTCTTGCCACTCGCCATTAAATTACATGTATGCCATATAATGCAATTTCATAAATTTAAATAATAGGGATGTGTAATACTAATATTTTGTCATGCAGTTTCATTATTTGTAGGAAATAAAATGGTATTTTAATGTGGTGTGATTTGTTAAGGACTTCTTAGAGGTCCAGAAGATTGCATTGTGATCACTGTTGTTCATATGGACATATGTGGGGTAGAGAAATGGTAATGTGGTAGATGTTGTACTCTGGATGGGCCGTTTTATCCCGTAGTGTGTCTAGTGGATCCCATTAGGGCAACCCGGTGCTTTCGTCTCAATTGCTGCAGTGGATATGATTTTCTGGAGTTGTTTCATTTCGTGTAGTTTGCTAGAAGGTGATTATACCCACCTTGCTAACCTAGTATTGTCTCTACCTTTGTTGTGGCGTTTATACGTAGGATATATGCTCAGTAGACATCTTACATTTTCAGCTTCCATGGTAATCCAAGTGCTCTTATGTCTGCTCGAGTGTTTTCATTAACGTGCGCTTACACGATCTCAATCGCCTTATTTCGAGGCCGGAAATACTGCGAATTACCGTAACCCATACACATTCCATTGCAGAGAACTGGAGCCCTAGTCTTCAATATAATAGCTGCTTTACACTATGTATTTCCGTCAAAATAATAAATTAATGTGCTAAATGCAATAGGTAGAGTTGGCGCAACTAAAGCTTGCCAACCTGCAGGATGCGCAGAAGTCTATTTTCGTACCGTACCGTTGTAAGGTAACAGGATCCCTCTTACGGGTTCCAGTATCTAACAACTTCTCAAGGTGTGGATATTGCAGTGAATCAGTAAAGAGGAAGTGGATAGTAGGAGCGTCATCTACAATAATGGGAGTGCAAGTGGCATGTCGTTTTCAATCAAACGAGGAAACCGGACTTTATCGAGCAGTGCCGAAATCTCGCGCAGCTTCCGTTGCGTTACATCTAGAGTAGGCTTTCAAATAGCACAAACCTGGAATATTTGAAGATAGAGCATGAATGAAGGTAACATAGAGGTTGTTACGGAAAGCATTTGATTCCCTTCCATTTTATGTGCTGTGTGGTGTACCTAAATAGCATGTTACCATTTGTCTGTTCTTTGAGCGACTTCTTGTTTTTGTGTGTACAGTATCCATTCATGGCGTGGATGGAAGTTCGCTGAGGACACCGAAGAACTTCAAGTTTTATTTCGATCGCATATTTGAATGCTAACACTCATATCCAAGCATTGTGATGCGGGCTACCTCACACCACTGTTTTGAATACGAAACCGACGGCAATGAGTACGCCAGACCAAAGCTTTTTAGACTATTCGCGAGACTTTCGAGTATCGGCTAATTTAAGAGAGACTGGAGGAAAGTTTTGAAAAAAGATGAATTTCAAGAAAATCCGTCCTTCACCTTTTTGGCATATATGTTATATATATATATATAAGCGAACCGAGACAGCGAAAGAAAATATTCTGTGACGGAGTAGTGAGAGTTGAAAAATACAGGTGTTAGCAGCGTGTGTTTGGATAGCTGTTGAGAAAAGTGCGAGTGCGCATCATCAAATACAGTTTAGGGACATTTAATCGCGGCATTAGAGTTGTATGAGAAATTTTTAGTGAGTGTGATCACCGAAGCCAACTGTTAGACGGAGAGAGAACTGAAAGACAGAAAGATATGCGTTAAGGTTACGAATGGAGAGGACAGCTGTGGGTTTTACGGTCACAACGAGTTTTAGACTGTGTCAACGATATAACAGAACCGTTTTTTGTGCTTCTGTTTGAGAAGAGAAAATAAAGTAGCAGAAAAAGTAGCTGGACTTGTCATTTGTCATACTGGGGTCAGGAGTAGGATGCGTCACAGTCATTTGTCACAGTGTCTTGAATGAAAAGCCCAATGTATTTTTGGGAAAGCCAGGCGTCTGCTATCCGTTAGGTGTTTATTATTCGATTATGGCACGAATTGCATTCATATTTTCTAGAAAGTTCGCTTAAACTGCGCTCCCTGGACATCTTTGTTTTCCGTGCTCAAATTCTAAAAGTGACCCAGTTCCTAACTGCGGAAGAGGAGGGACATTTATCACCTAATGTAACCGACCATAATTGTGGATCTGCTTGGCTGAGTTCCCCAAGAGAAAAACGTATTTCATCGTCGCCCAAAAACCTACTGCAGTGAAATTCTCTACATTGTGTGAGCTACTTCCATTTAAGGCTGGAACAAAAGGGACCTAGTCGGGTCAGAATCATGATGTATACTTGCCATAAAACTGCAACCCTCAGCATTGTTGTAATCCTCACTTTTGGAGGCATGAAGGGTGCTGACAAGTGTAAAGTAAGCATGAGAGGTGCTAACAAATGAAAAGAATTCATTCGCGAAAACCTTTGCAACGAAATTGGGTTATATTGTAGAATTGACTTTGTGATTCTTGGACTATATTGCATGAATCAATGAATATATATATTTAAACAAAATTATGCTTATATCTATCGGTGTCAATTGCTCGTGAACACCGAATAAGCATACTTCTATAATATACAGAATACTAAAGCAGGGTTTAAAACGAAAAAATCTGATGTGCTGCATTCACTTGACTTTCTCTACTCTTGTACAAGTTCTTATTCCTATATCTTCTTCGCCTTAGTTGAGATAAACATTTGTACAAATTATCTTATTGCTTATTTCCTTGTATGTGCAAGGGTAAAGTTAGAATACAGTAAGCTTTGACCGATAGTAAAATTTTTTAAAGTTTTGAGATTCTCTTCTCTTTGCACACTTACCATATAAAAAATGAATAACGATGCTCCATTTCATTAAAGTTTTAAGTTTTCCGAAACTCGCACACATAACAAGGAAGATCTCCGAAATGGTTAACCCTACAAGAACATTCATTGAGACATAAGTTGTGTATTTTAGCAAGATCTACATTTTTGTATAGTATGATTTAGTCTATCTCAAACGGTTTACCAGTTATGCAAAAGTCGTCTAGAGTAAATACGACTACATAGACTATACCCAGAAAATTAAAGATATAATTTCATTTGCCATAAAAATATCTCAAATATGACATTTTAATTAAAATCGTTTGAGCCATTTTCAAGAAAATAAAAATTTTCGAAAAATATTCCGTGTAAAGGGTAGTTTAGGATGGGGTTATTTTCTTCAAAATCTTCGCGTCACATCCTTAAAAGATATTAAACTTAAATATCAAGTTTGGTTTTTAACCGACTTTTCGTTTTTGAGTTATGCTGTCCACAGACTGACAGACACACACATGGACCTTTTTCTAAAAACGATTTTTTTTTTCTTTTTTGGATTCAGGGGGTCTCAAAACATATATTTGCGGTGAAATCTCGACACCAAATTTTTGGGCGGAATACAATACTTCCCCTACTTACCAGTAGAGAAAGTAAAAAGTAGGAGAAACAGCTGATGTGTGCACTCAACTTTCTCTACTCTTGTAATAAACATTTTTACAATCTCTTATTCTTCTATCTTCTTCGTGTTAGTTGAGATAAACATTTGCAGAAATTATCTTATTGCTCGTCTTCTTGCACGAGCAACGGGAATATGGGAATATCATAGGTTTTGAGCGATAGTCAAGCAGTCAAATCTTTTAAAACTTTCAAATTCCGTTCTCTTTACACGGTTAACATATATCAAAATGTATAGCGGTGTTCCATTTGACAGAAGTATAAGTTCTCCAGCACAAATAACTAAGAATATCTCTGAAATGGTTCACTCTACAAAAAATTTATGGAGACATAAATTGTGTATTTTAGCAAGATCTGCATTTTGTATAGCAAGATTTGGTCTATCTCTTACGGTTTATCAGTTATGCAAAAGTTGTCCGGAGTAAATAGAATTTTATGGGCTATAGCCAGAAAATTCAAGATATATATTTCATGCATCATAAAAATTTCTCAAACATGATATTTTAATCAAAATCGTTAGAGCTATTTTCAAGAAAATCAAAATTTAGAAAAATTTTCCATGTAAAGGGCAGTTTAGGTGGAGCAATATTCTTCAAAATCTTCGTGTCGCACTCTTGAAAGACATTAAACTTAAATACCAACTTTTGTGTCTAAGCGACTTTTCGTTTTTGAATTATGCTGCACAGACATACAGACAGACATACACACCATGGACCTTCTTCTAAAAATGCCTGTTTTGGATTCAGGGGCCTCAAAACATATTGTGACTTTTTGGTGGGTTGAAAAGTAAAGTAGACAGATGTAGTTGAGATAAAGAAACACTTTTATTTCCGTAAACAGTAACTTTGTACACTCGTTGCAACAGCAATAAAGTCTTTTCCGATTCTCCAACAGCACGGCTCCGAATTCGTAACACAAAGAACTGTTCCTTCTCCGTCGGCACGACTCCTCAACGCTTCGCATACGTCTCTTCTTTCCGTTGGCACGTCTACTCAACGCTTCACATATGTCTGACTAACTGCCTCTTCTGTCGCACTTTACCGCTATTTATATCTCCCAGGCACTATTCTGGAAAGTTCAGTTATTCGGTGAAATACAAAGCAGAAGATTCTCGAAGTCTCTATCCTTTTCTCTCTTTTGGCAAGCGCCCCAACAATGCGGCCATTCTCTGTCTCTTTGCTTCGGCTCCTTTGCGGTAGTGCCGACAATAATACGATGGGTGACACTGCTGTTGTCGGCAATTAGATGCGGCGGGCGCGGTGACAATATATTTCCGGTGAAATTTCGACATTACGTTTATGGGTGGAATACAATACTTCCTCCACTTTACTATATGTAGTAGAGAAAGTAAAAATAACTATAAGGGAAGAAAACATTGTTCACGAAAAAAATAAGACACAAACATATTCAAATATGCTATATCAAATATAGACATTCCACACAATGCTAAACGTATTGCATTGCATTATTATGTCCTATATCAGGCATGTCAAACGTCACTCCGAGGGTGTGAAGAGAGGGGTCTACCCCTCCTTAACTACAGTAGCACGCACTAGTAGAACCGGTTTTCGCTTTGTTTTTCCCGTTTTCCGATATGATCACGGAGGGAGGGAAAATAGGGGAAAATTTTTCACGCCTGGTGAGTGCTGTTTGACACCCCTGTCCTATATTATTATGCAAACGACAGTTAAGAAATACATATATACGTAACGAATTCATAACAGGTAAAAATTACATAAAAAAGCAATAAAAAGTAAAAACACAAGCAGATGGTCGATACCTCCTCTTATATCCTCTACCTTTCGTGATATCACTCTTTTCAGAACCACGTCTTCCCTGCAATGCCCAGAACACCTTTAACCCCTCCATTCGAGTTGTTAAGGGATTGTGATAAAGATGGTTTTCCTGCATTCCTACACCATGCCAAGATATGCATGCACGACTGTTCTACCTCCTGTTCCGCCTCCTCCTCTTCCTCACAAATGAGGTAGATTCTCGCACCATTTTTATTAGTCACTTTTATCATCCACCATACTCCCAGTCTAAGCCAAGTGAACCCCTGCCTAATAAGGCATGGTTCCTGTTTTGAAAAATTGCTTCACACCCTTCCCAGATTTTTGCTCAAAATGTGCGAGTACTTTTAGCGATACCTTCTCCATGCATTACGTAATTCTTTGTTGCCCTTGTCAATGACGCAACGACGATTCCTTATCCTTTTCCATGCACTCCGTGTACTTCACTGACCCACCATCTGAATGTACTCATCTCTATGGTTTCCAAGACTATTTTCTAAATCTTGAAGTGCATGACAACGCTCTTTCTTTTCGTAAGTAATGCCATAATACGTCTGAGTAACCTACAGAGCAGGCCGTGTGCGAAGAGCAGATCATCGAATTATATTTATATGGAATATTTCATAAATAAAATATGAATTTAAATACTACACAGAAAAAACGAAACCCAAGTATTAATGTACTTGGATCTTCTGTTGTTATTGAGAAAATCAGTTTATGATCTCCAGTAAATTTCATCCACAAATAACCTTCTTGTGGAAAAATATGAGGCGCATTTTTAAAATAAGTACCACGTAAACATTTTGCCACTGTAGAGCTGCAGTCGAGATTTTGAGCATGTGAGATATATTTCTCCATTCATCAGGAAGCCAGACGCAGCTGTGAGTGATGGTCACTTTGTTTTGTTTTTTCCCCCTATTTTTCAAGCGTTCGAAATGTTCAAAACAATCGAACGGCCCATCGACTGTGAAGCCAGATCAGTGATTCGTTTTTTCAATACGAGAAATGTTATTAAATGTTTATCCGAAATTGTGCGAGGTTAATGGGGAAACAATGACAATGCCCGGCCACACACAAACCAAACTCAAGATCCGATCGCATCATTCGGTTGGGAAAATTTGGCCATCCTCCCTACAGTCCAGTTTGGCACCAAGGAATGCTCATCTGTTTCTTCATGTGACGAGATTGCTTGGTGGAAAACGTTTCAACCACGATGATATTAGAAAAAACAGCGCAGACAGGTCTTTTATCACAGGCGGGATCATTCTTTGACAAACTCTTACAAAAACTGTTTCCCGTTACGACAAAGGTCTAAATAAGGGCAGTAACCAAGTAACGAAATTATGTGGAAAATAATATTATATTGGTTTTTTAAAATATTGTTGATACTTACTTTATAAATACGTCTCGTACATTACTTATTTAAAGAACGATTGTTAAAAACACAATTGCCAAAATGAATCTGTTAATTGATTGTAATGTATAACAAATTATTTTTCAGCGATTTATGGGATGTAGTTGGCGACACTGACGAAGGCAGAAAATGATCTAGTGATAACAAAAGAACGACCAGGTGGTAATTCTTATATAATTTAACGTCTCTATGTATAAAATAGTCTGAGGAATTCTGCCTGGAGGAATTAGCTTTGCTCAATGACCGCTGAAAAATACTAACAATTTCTTGTGAAGTTTGTTTCACTTAGAGGTGGTATTGTACTCAACACAAAAATTCAGTAACGAGATATCTAAAATACACGTTTCGAGATAAACCGAAAATAGTTTTAGAAAAAGCCCCAGTGTGTAAACAACATTACTCAAAAAAACCGAAAGATCGGATGAATGCCAAATTCAATTAAGTTAGGCACCTTCGAAATACGTGATATGAAAGTACTACACACTACTCATTGAACGGAAAATCTTTATTGGCTCTGACGATTTTGGTTAAGATAAAAGGTATAGTTTTGAGGTGTGTAACACCAATTCCACGTCTTGAAAATTAACTCCTTCAAACATTTACGTATTGTTATCTTGCCATTTATTAAAATTCTTTAAAGTAATTCCTATTTTATAAAAAGGCAGCATATCTGATTTAAACCATCGGTCTGATGGCCATGATACCAGTTGTAGGGAAGGTTTATAAAAAATGACATCCATTGTCCGTTTGATTTGCGTAAAAAGTGCAACATGTTGATACGTGTTAGCTCTTGCTTTCTAGTACCTGAAAAATATTGAAAATTAATATTCAGTTCTAAATGTTATGACTCGACTAAGACCATTGTTTCTCACTGTAAGGACTAAATTAAAAGTTTGTGGGTTTAAAGATGTAGTACCTATATTATAAATTCTTACTTAGCTGGTCGATCTTCAAGTGTAGTTTATATTGTGTGTAATCTCAGTTTAAACAATTATCTAACAGTGTACCTGGCCTCTCTACTGGCCCTCAGTTTGTAACATTTGGTATTGAATACTGGCAACTGATGTTTTGTAGATAATACTGACCAGGAGATGTAGGGAGCATTAGATATACGGGATCTCACTACAAAAGATGGTTTTGGTGATCGAAAATAAAATCTCGGATCTCAATTGTACTTTAAACAAGAATAACAATTTTCACCACAGAATGAAATTCCTAGGTGAGATAATGGCATCTGAATTGAGTTGGAGGTCTCCACATTGATATGTTATCGAGGATCACCTTAGAGTACTTTTGTGTTGTGAAGTTCGCAAATCACAGGGTATTTGATAGTTCCACTAACAAATTTGCCATTCATTTATACACACGTAACTTTTCTATGGAACTTTATTATGGGTAACCAAGTTAAAGTATTTATTTATTTAAAATTCCAAAGAAAGCAGCGTATTATACGAGAGAACGCATTAAGGGGGCATTCTAAATCCATGTTTCCCGACATGAAGCTTCCTTTCTTTCTTGTATTTTGATCTTGCACTGTTAAAAATAATTTGAGTTATTTTGATCTTCCTGTTGATATTCACGATTACATCAGGCCATAGTATCGTCTTAGAAGTGGGAGGTATTTTTTGTACTTCTTAGATAAATCTCAATAATATATCCAATAAATTAAATAGCGTTTTACCAAGGACAATGAGGACTTTATACTGTATGGCTTTTTACATTTACATTATGAACCATTTGATTCGAACTTGCTGTTATGAGTAAATGAGTATTTTAAATACAACAATGAATTCTAATTATTGCCGGTGGAGCGCCATGTTAGCAGTCATACCACTGCTTGTCGGTAGACAACAATGGAGTAATCCGGAATAAACAGTTGCACGCATTTCCTGGTAGTTTTCGACGAGCTTCGAGAAATGTGGATTTTCCAGTAACTTCATGACTCTCCTGGACTATACCGGGTGGAAGGGAAGTCATTACATTAACTTAAACCAGTGGTAAGTCTCGGTATTTGGAATACATTTTGTACCTCACGTTTTTGTCTGCGGCTATTTCCCATGGAGATATTTTATTTTTATGGAAAACAACCTGGCAACACTGCAGATCGTGTGAGTGGTGCCTTTCCCTAGCTCCGTACACAAACAAACAGGTAACGGTGTGTTTAGAAAACAAGCTCATACCCTGCCTTTACTTCCGTGCTTACTGTGAAAGTGTAGGCCAATCACAAGCATTAGCTCCCTAAACATTACCGAAAGCGAAAGCTGTATACATCCACAAACCAGGTCAATTCCCTGAGCAACCTCAACGCAACGTTGTCGAGTTACGTCATCTCTAAAGTAGCAACTCAGTCTTCCTTCGCCTCTTTTAAGTGATAAATCATTTCGAACCACGGTGTGATGTCCCATAATTACTACCGAAGTTATGTCAGAAATAAGTTACTCTACCCATCTTACAAGTAACAAACTGTTATATTTGCACATTCTTGTGAAATTACGCATCCAACTTGGATAAAAAACTATTTATTTTTTCGAAATTGGCTGATTAAAGAACAAAATGCCATTCGACTTTTATGTTTGTAATGTTTCTATGAAGCACATATTAGAAGAAATGTAATGACTTCCCTTCCACCTGTATAAGCGAGTCGGCACTAGCAAGTTTTTAGTTTGAGTGCAGTCGAGTTGTTTGTGTACAAAGAACAGGATTTGTTTCCAGGTTATGATAGAACAGAAAAGCTTTGAGTTGCAAGGTGACGAGGAATTGAATTCTGCTGACCGTGAAACCGAACTGTGCTTTCTGATTCAGTTTAGAAGAAATAAAGTTACGCTAAATGCAGCTGGAGTTGTCATTTCATACTGTTTAATTTGACAATGTCATACTTGAACTGGTGTCCGGCAGTAACTGACCATGATTTACTACGCAAAACAAACATGTTGAAAGGGACAAAAGATGTCAAATACATTTTTGCATAGCAAAATATTGCTGCTCTGGGTTTTAATTTTCCCATGAACCACTTTTATATTTGTTGCACTTTCATGCAAAATGTGCAGAATTTCAATGCTAAAACATGGCGACCAGCTTTCTAAAACATACAACTTCAACCACCTCTTGCTTCGTAGTTGCACCTACAAGGAAATGAAAGTGAAACTAGGGTAGAAAAAGTAACGCGCATGTTTCACAAGATTTTTCCTACTTTTAGGCCAAAAGCATTATATATTTTCAAAGCAGATTAGATATTATATCACTCATTTATTATAATTTTTAAACTCAGTTTACAAAGGAATTTCTGTTTTAACCTAACACGAAAATATGCACTGGTTATATATAACTTACGTTACAAAGATGTACATGTATTTGTTTTCATTTTCTATTACATAAAGCTAATTAAGATAACAGGGTAAAGGGTGCAGACACCGAGGGGACACCTCGCCCACTTCGACCTGCACAGATCTATCGTGGCTACCACCCCCCAAGAGGCAGGGATGAAATGAGGGAACCGAAGGTCGTAGCCATCATGCGGTTCCGGTGTTGCACTGAGCGCCCCCACCCCCACCCCGACGGAGGACAAGGCCGGTCAAACGCCACCTCGCACTGAGAACAGCAGTTACCATGCGCAATCATCCGCACCATCTGCCCGGCACTGCCAACTCTACACGCCTGCAAGTACACCTGAAAGATGATAAGGAAATGGAATGAAGAGAAATAATGGAAGGGAAACCGTGGTATAAAATAATGCCCCCCAGCATTCGCTTAAGTGACATGGGGAAACCGAGGAAAAATCCATGTCAGAGAGCGCGGTCACGGGGATCGAACCCGTGACCTCCCGAATGCGGGCCATAGATGTTACCGCCTGAGCCATTCTGCTTGGTAAGCTAATTAAGATAAAACTTTTGCAGTAAAAGCCTAACCTGAAAGTGTTTTTTCATTAAAAGTATTATTAGAAATATTCATTCCTTATGTTGTGCAGAGTCGCCTTTTAATGTTTAAGCAGCCGTTACCTTCCTCTTGTGTATTTCTAAGTTCGTGTTTTCGTGCAGTCAGGCTGAGATTCGCTTGAGAGCACTGCAAAATGATGTCGTTTACAACAAAAAGTGGTTAAGTCAAATGGTGATGTTTGGAGAACTCTATAAACTCCTTTTTCTTCCTCGCTTTTCTTCTTTCTATTGCGCTCTTTTCTCATCCTCTTCCATTTCTTCCGCTCCAAATGGTCGCTTACAGATAAAGAATCTGTCTCCCAGCGGGTTATAGGTTATCCAATAGAGCTAAGGCTATGTATCTTAACGTAACAATTGCTTTACTGTCCAGACGAGTCTAAGCTTCTTATCGCTCAAACTTGATTAAAAATGTTTTTCATTTATTGTAACGGGCGTTTATGATTGCTGACCTCTATTCTGAATCTTCTTTAAGAACTTATTTCTACAAATACGACTTTCCTTCCTTTTGCTCACCCAACGTAAAAACGGAGGAAATACAAGACATTTTTTAACCTTAAATATACTTTTTTTTCATTCTTGCTACTTCTTATTACGCATTTTCTTTGGCATCTAACCATAGTAGGCAAGAACGGCAGGCACTGTGTACCATTAAAACATTAAATATGATATTATAGCAGAAATACGCATTTTGAGGCTCCTTTGTGTCCAAAATATATTTAAAGGAAAGTTGTAAATGTATGTGTGTCCGCACTTGCCTGTCTATGCATTTATAAATAGCTTAACTCTTAAATGAAATGTGATAAACCCGGATTTGTATCACTAAATATATCCAAATGTGAATGAAAATATGCACTAAAATGTGTAAAATTTGCACTGAAACAAAAGAATATGCAGTTATCATAGGATTAATTTTAACTCACTGATACACTTGCTTATTCCTTGAAAACTGATGAATCGTAGAATATCACCAAGTGCTTTCAGAGATTAAGGATTTTCTATTATCGGACATGTAAGGATTTTATTTTATAAATATATTTTACAGTACATGGAGGTGACAATTATGTAGCGGTTTCATGTCTCGTTGCTCCCTGTCTGGTTGCTCGCCTAGCCATCGGGTCCTTATTTTATTCTGGCGTAACGCAGAGCGCATAGGTGCAGAGGAATAAATAGACGAATATGTAATTAGTTAGATGACAATTCAAATTTTACTGCAGAAGGGTATATTTTATATGGTTTCTTCGTTTTACAATGATTAGATTTCAAACAGTTGCGCTTTTAAGCCTCTCCTTTATATTTTATTTAAACAAACAGCTGTAATAATTCACGTTAGGATAACTGAAGTACTCACAGTCCTTTATAACTCTCGTTCTTCCAATAAATAAATTGTGTACGTTTCGTCTAGCCTCCCAAAATATCTTTTCCTTGTTCCTCTCTCCTATTTATAAGAATTGAATAACGACTTCCCATGCCTCTGTATTTTTCATCTAGTTTTGAGGATTTAGAAAGGAAGCTGCTTCAGGCAAAATAAATTGTTATAAGTTTAAAATCATTGTTTCACGTCAGCGGAAGTCTTTGGTACTGACTTCACTGGTAGTGACTGTTCGGAACATTCGTATGACAAATATTGCTTGATTCCATGACAGAAGCTTTCACTCAAAGGCAAGTATTTGACTACATAATGTGCTTTCGTTATCCTACAGTGACACAAAAAACAGGAATATTTTGTATAACTAGTTTGCATTCCTAGAAGTAGTCCCAGAACTTTGAGATCACCGCAGATTATTTGTTTGTGATTCGAATAGTCCGTATATTTCAGAAGTCTCATGTTCTTGTAGGTTTCCTTTGATTGAGCTGAATGGACCACTGGCATGGACGATTTGTTGTTTCCGTTATGTAAAAGAACAGCTTTGAAGCTATTGTTTGAGGGATCTTCTCCATTATGAACCATGCCAAATTCGTTTAAGCAATCCTTCATATTGTCATTACAGCATACCAAATCCTCTGTCATTGAGGAAAAATTAGATAAGTCAAACTATCTTTTACGGAATGGTATACTGGCGTTTGGTTGTAGCAAGCTTTCTTCTTGAAGACGAGACCCAAATAACTCTGCTTGTCTCTTTGAAAGATTTAGATATTTTACAAAATCGTTCAATATTTCTTGTGGTAATGACTGTGGTAGTAGCTGTGATGTGAACGGCATGTAATCATGATCTTTGTGATCACACACACTGCAGAAATAGACGCTGAATGATCTTTCTAGCTACTGACTGACACAAGTACAACGCTACTTTACAGACACCGAACTTTATAGCCACTTCTGTATGCAATAAAAATAATGTAGTATGTGTCGCGACACCGAAAATCCTGCAGTCTTGCGCAGATAAAATTGGTCTCCAGAGAAGAGTTTAGGTGACAGCTAGAAGCTGTTTTCACTACCGTAGTCAGCGCACTGAGCTACACAGGAATCACATATTTTTGTTCTGCGGCCAAGTTCATTACCACAATACGTTATTATTACAAAAGCTTGTTCTCCTAACTACTTCTTGTCAATTGAGATAAACCTTCATTATTAATTTACACGTTTCATTGTAGGCATAATAGGAATGTGGTAGGACAGTCAAATCTCTTAGTTCTGTTCTCTTGTCATGAACACGAGGAGAAATGATAGGAAAAATTAACAGCAATTAGCAGTTGGTAAAACCACTAATCACTGAAACTGAAACTAATAACAAAGGCTATCCTGTAAAAGGCCAATTCCAAAAATAATTTTAACTTAAATTGTGTGCTTTAATGAGATTATCATTTTTGTTTACTTAGAGTGCTTCTATATCATATCTTATGGTATACAAAGGTACTAATCACTGAAACTGAAACTAATATCAAAGACTATCCTGTAAAAGGCCAATGCCAAAAATAATTTTAACTTAAATTGTGTGCTTTAATGAGATTATCATTTTTGTTTACTTAGAGTGCTTCTATATCATATCTTATGGTATACAAAGGTACTTAGACTGAAGAGGACTTCACTAGCCATTCCCGGAAAGTTCATAATTTTCATTTTATTTCTTATGAAAATAATTTAAACGTATATCTTTTAACCAAAACTGTTAGTCATTTTTAGAAAATGAAAATCTATAAGAATGTGCGCTGTAAAAGGTAGTTTGGGATGGGGGATTTTCATGCCATATCCTTGAAGGGTCCTGAAACTTTAGACCAAATTTCATACTTAACTTCTCGTTTTTGTTCTCTCTCTCTCTCACACACACACACACACACACACACACACACACACACACACACACACACACACACACACACACACACACACACACACACACACACACACACACACACACACACACACACACACACACACACACACACACACACACACACACACACACACACACACACACACACACACACACACACACACACACACACACACACACACACACACACACACACACACACACACACACACACACACACACACACACACACACACACACACACACACACACACACACACACACACACACACACACACACACACACACACACACACACACACACACACACACACACACACACACACACACACACACACACACACACACACACACACACACACACACACACACACACACACACACACACACACACACACACACACACACACACACACACACACACACACACACACACACACACACACACACACACACACACACACACACACACACACACACACACACACACACACACACACACACACACACACACACACACACACACACACACACACACACACACACACACACACACACACACACACACACACACACACACACACACACACACACACACACACACACACACACACACACACACACACACACACACACACACACACACACACACACACACACACACACACACACACACACACACACACACACACACACACACACACACACACACACACACACACACACACACACACACACACACACACACACACACACACACACACACACACACACACACACACACACACACACACACACACACACACACACACACACACACACACACACACACACACACACACACACACACACACACACACACACACACACACACACACACACACACACACACACACACACACACACACACACACACACACACACACACACACACACACACACACACACACACACACACACACACACACACACACACACACACACACACACACACACACACACACACACACACACACACACACACACACACACACACACACACACACACACACACACACACACACACACACACACACACACACACACACACACACACACACACACACACACACACACACACACACACACACACACACACACACACACACACACACACACACACACACACACACACACACACACACACACACACACACACACACACACACACACACACACACACACACACACACACACACACACACACACACACACACACACACACACACACACACACACACACACACACACACACACACACACACACACACACACACACACACACACACACACACACACACACACACACACACACACACACACACACACACACACACACACACACACACACACACAGGCACACACGCAAGAAAGAAAGAAAAAAGAAAGGAAAGAAAGAATGCAGGAAGGAAGAAAGCAAGCAAGAAAGAAAGATAAAGAAAGACACGCACACTCGTGCGCACAGATATCATTAAATGCTTATTTAGGTTCAGGGGTCTCAAAACATGTATTTCCGGTGAAATCTTGACATTGAGTTTCTGTTTGGAATTAATTACTGTAAGTACCTAGTACATAAAGTAATGGAATACAAATTCAGCCAGCCTCTGTGGTGGGGGAGGGGTAGCATTTCTATGTCACATTCAAGAGGTCCCGAGTTCGAATCTCGGTTGGGGTGAGTTATGCGAATAAGGCTTTTTTCCGATTCTAAGAACCCCGAGCTATCATTGCTATGTTTCATTCATTCGCTGCGTGATATAAGATACGGGGTTAGCAGATGTTAAACACAAGGAAAGTCACATTTTTTTTACCTCTTTATATGCTGCCTTTTAACATCGAAGTTCATATAGGCGAATGTATAGCTAACAAGTTATATCCTTTTTAAGTTAAATTATTTGAAATTATTTGTTTTGCGTATTTTGGTAGACATTTAATTGTCAGATTCGTTCTCCAAGAGGAAATTATACGTTTCAGTCTAAAATTAAGAGTAAACACGTTCTTTAAAATTAATGATGCAATTTGAGAAAGTTTTTCGCTGAAGTCGTTCGGACTGTTGACGAATCCGCCCTATATGGAAGACTTCCCTCAAGACATCAAGCGCACGCGCGGTGGCATCACCGTAGGCTACCGTAGACTATCATTGGTAACTGTAGACTACGGTAGTTTTCCTAGTAGAATTACTCAATTAGGAAACTACCCGTATTACCGGTACGCTATGTGTGGTGCACGCATATCAACACCTCATATCAACCGCGTTGTTTACATGTTTTGACCATGTTTTACCAGATTAGTGTCTCCAAAAACATTTGAAAGCTTTTCTAAGTACACTACAGTTCAGGTCGAAGACACTGATAATGATCAGGAGTATTGTCCTTTTGAACCAAACGGTGCAATTTTTATTTCGATCACAGTAAGCAAAGTCATAATCACAGTTTTGGTATTTGAATTTCTAATTTAAATTTTATAATTCGTTGTAGTTTATAACATGTTTATTTCACTGCCTGTGTTGTCAATTCTACCGCTAATTCTACCATTTACAGTATACTGTTCCGAAACCTCCGAACCTTAGTTTTAGCAGAGCGCGACTCTAGGCAGGCTTGAATGGCATTAGATGCGTTTAATCAGAAATGTTAGGGACCCCGGCCACGTGTGAACATATTTCCCGATTTGGTGACTTCGGGTTTCCCCCTCATCCCTCACGGGAGGTGATATGCATTGTGTAGCCGCATGGGACTTCATTTTCGCCCCCAGTGAAGCGTCACGCACACATGCATTGACTTACACACCGTTGTTACTTTTATTTTATCGACCAATATAGGTACGCATCTCGCTACCAGCGAGCTTGCGGGCTTTCTAACTATGTGTGACTTTACATCTCCCAATCTCCCTTTTTCCACTCAAAAATTGGATGCCGAGATTTCCCCGTAAATATGTTTTGAGATCGCCTGAATAAAGAAAAAAAAAAGCATTTTTAGAAAAAAGTCCGTGTGTGTGTTTGTGTGTGTGTGTGTGTGTGTGTGTGTGTGTGTTTCCGTCACTGTATCTGTCAGTTTGTGGACAGCATAACTCAAAAACGAAAAGTAGCTTAAAAACCAACGTTGGTATTTACGTTTAGTGACTTTTGAGGATGTAACACGAAGATTTTGAAGAAAATAGTCCCCCCCCCCTAAACTACCCTTTACATGGTAACTTGTTCGAAAATGTTTATTTTCTTGAAAATGGCTCTAACGATTTTGATTAAAATGTCATATGTTTGAGATATTTTTATGACAAATGAAATATATATCTTGAATTTTCTGGCTATAGCCCCTGTAGTTGTATTTACTCTGGACGACTTTTGCATAGCCGGTAAACCGTTAGAGATAGACCAAATGATACTATACAAAAATGCAGATCTTGTTAAAATACACAATTTATGTCTGAATAAATTTTGTTGTGGGGTGAACCATTTCGGAGATATTCCTTGTTATGTGTTTGAGTTTCGAAAAACTTAAAACTTTCGTGAAATGGGACATCGTTGTTCATTTTTTTATATGTTAAGTGTGCAAAGAGAACGGAATCTCAAAACTTTAAAAGATTTGACTATCGCACAAAGCCTAGTGTATTCTAATATTCCCCTTGCACCTGCAAGGAAATAAGCAATAAGATAATTTGTACAAATGTTGATCTTAACTAACACAAAGAAGATGTAAGAATGGTTAATACAAGAGTAGAGAAAGTCATGTGAGTGCAACACATCAGAGTTTTCTACTTATTTTACGTCGTGCTCATATCACGACGGAACTATTAGGAAATACCTCGTAGATCGATCTGCTGCAGACAGCCTTCAAGATCTCATTCCTGTGCCATGGCATCTTCCTTCATTACATGTGCACAGAGGATCAGTGCAGGGCAACTGTGACAAAGTTTGTAACGGGCAGATGGCATTAAGTTGCCATCCAGTCTACTTCTTCTAGGTCTCATCCTTATAACAGCTTGCTTCG
This sequence comes from Tenodera sinensis, assembly GCA_030765045.1. Lineage (NCBI taxonomy): Eukaryota > Metazoa > Arthropoda > Insecta > Mantodea > Mantidae > Tenodera > Tenodera sinensis. The sequence goes on along the minus strand of CM060969.1, from coordinate 82,794,578 downwards.
TCACGCGTACACAGAGGGATCAGTGCAAGGCAACTGTACTCTGCCTGTGACAGACAGATGGCATTAGGTTGTCAGTCTGTCTGCTTTCATTATCTATAGGTATATGGCACAGCAATCGCTACTGTCGTCTATTTTTGTTTTTATTACTATTTTATCCAATGTGGTATTGACGACTGAGAGAAACCACGAAAACACTACTCAGATTGGTGGGCCCACATAATTTGAATGGGAGCTCCCCAATATGGGCCACAGACGTTACCACCTGAGTCCCACGATTGACGTTTCAATTCCCATTGGTCAAATGTATAAGAGTGTCTTGGTATGTAGGCTTTTGGACAAGCAGATACCTGTAAACGTTTCTCTGCCTCCTAGCCTTTGTTCGCTGCTTGACCAAGCTTCGACTGAAACAACCCTTACGGTATATTCCCTTTCGTTACCTTTCTTACCAGATTTCTGTGCTTACAAATGATATTTTCTGGCAATAATTATTATTGCTGCTATCAATACTCTTGATATTTCAATGACAGTGTAAGTGGAACGTATAGGAATATCTTTAGACGTGGCAAGTGGCTTGAAGTTGAGCTGTGGTTCATAGTCGAGTTCTCTTTTGTATTCATAAGATCATAGGTGTGTCACAGTAGTACGCCTCCAATTTCCATACAGTAAACAAGGCAGGATGGTGGGCGATCATGGGCAGTGTCCGCTTGCATTATTAGTTGTCTTTTGTTCATTTCACGAAGCAGAGACGTTACTCCCACTATGAATTTGCATGACGTCACTCGCGCAGATACTAACAAGGTTATTCGCCACGTCTGAAGATATACCAGTACTGCTACAACCTTTACCTTTATCCAACTTCTATCCCAGCGCACGATTGCACTTCTAATATGGGTAACAGTCCCATCTATCGTCAGCTTAGAAAAAGACGTAGAATAAATTTTAAGATGACACGGACGAAGTTCGATTTATTCACTACACAGTAAATGTCTCGATGGCTCAATGGCATAAAATCTAGAACCACATAGACAAATACAAGAAAGCCACTTACTACCAAGCTGCCACACCCTCTACTGCTTGGAAGGAGGTCCGAATGCTACATGCTTGATTTATGGATGGAAGAAAGACTTTAAGAAGAGAGAAAATATCCTTTTTGTGTCTGCTTTCTTCTTTTTATCCTTTTTTAAGTGGAGGACAGAAAATGAAATGGAAAACTATATGCAGGAAGGAGTCCACAGATCGATGAGAAGAAAAGAACGGAATGCACAAAACATTTATGAAGAAAAGCCATTGCTGGGGAGTAGTGGAAAAATAAATAGAAAACCAGGAAAACCAATCTAGAATGCAACTCGAGGGGAGAAAGAAAGAAGGAAGAAGAAGATAAAAAAGAAGAACTAGTGCTTGTCCCCGCAGGAAGAGTTAAAATTCGGTTTCCATTGTATCGAATATTGAATCAGATTCTTTGCAAGCTCTTTAAGAACGTCTCTTTTGAAATGCAATGGAAAATTCCAGTCTAGCAAGCTTCATAAAGCATCTACTGTCATTATGGTATAGCTGGCTGACAGTGATGAAAGACTGCGCTTCTACTGTACCAAGAAACTGGGACAATAGAGGATGAAAATAAGAAAGAAACAAGGACCCCGAGTTATGTGCACCAATAAGCACAACAAACCTCAGACTACTTTGTCACAAAGCATCAAAAGGTGAAGAAGAAACTAAATATTCAGAAAACGGATACCAAAATTATGGATTCGGAAGGCACACCATTTAAAATGAAATTAATACATGATGCAATAAGAATGAAATTAATAAAGGAAGTAGTAGCAGTAATAATAATAATAATAATAATAATAATAATAATAATAATAATAATAATAATAATAATAATAATAATAATAATAATGTAACAGTAGTTAAGATCTCTATGGAGAAAGCTTGCCATATAGTAGAGACTCTGGAGGTTGGTAGTTGCTAAGCAAAGAGAAGAAATAACAGTGTTGAAAAAGTTTAAGAATTTCAGATTGTGTAACTGCAAGAGTTTCTTAAGTGTATTGGCATAAATGAGTGAAGGCGAGGATATACCTGATTGTAAATATTTATAAAATAGAATAATTGAAAAGGTAATAGTGTTACAATAATAATAAATTATTGATAAAAGCACTGAAAGAGAACACAAGCAAACATAATCTCTTTAACGAGCATTAGAGGAATATGCTACATAACGTTACAATGCGTAAAGTTCGTCATATAACAAAATTAGATGGTTAAGTAGGTCATTACAGAAGGGTTGTACAAGTTTCTAGAACTAGGTGAGGAATTAGATGCTCATAATAACCGTTGTAGGGCAAGGTTGCCATAGCATTAGGCAGCTCAGACCAGGATAGCCTTGCAGTTTTCCGAGAATATTATAGATGAAGTCAGGGTAAAAATCAAGAGAGTTGCTGCAGTGCAAAAATTATGTTGCAACATGGAATTTGTGTCTATAAGTTGGGGGGGGAGGGAGGTTAAAACGAGTTAACGAGCATGGTGACGATTATTATTAATACCGTCTGGTTTAGAGTGGATAGCTGTCACTTTTTCCGGTTGTTCGGGGCGCCTAGGTGTGTGATTCTGCTGCAATACTGTCGTGAAGTTTATTCTTCTAAGTCTTCCACATGGTCCCAGTTATATTTAAGTAGTGAGTTATTCAATATTTTTTATTAATCGGCATGGTCTCATTTTAATTACTGAAAACACTCAATAAAAGACTTCATAGTAAGAATGTGTCATGCTTCCACATCTACGCATACCCTGGGATTGGAACAGTGAGAAAAAGGAACCAACTGAGGAAATCGAGGAATTGTGAAGATACAAACTTCACATCAGTGGAAAATCAGCAGCGTGAAGCATTCCCCACATAGCATCAACGTCCGGCATTTCCACCGCTTCAAGTTGCCTCTATAAAGGCGGTTCCTACAAAACTTGTTTCATACTGTTACTACAATTTTATTTTAAATTATGCTAAGTTACCATTTAGTTTGATTAATAATGGCGTATCTTGTACTCGCAGCGCATATTGTAATTTGGATATGCTAGAGTTGCTTTTAAATTAGGACAAATAAAACAATAAACAACCTTTCGAACTGACACTTTAAATACATAAACATGCACTGTTCTTACGCAGGCAGAATTTCTCGTAATTGACTCTACATTTTTTCATAAGTAAGTTTTTGTCTGTCTGAAGGTTTTCAGTTGAATAAAATTAATACAAATTTAATGAGAACGTAGAGGACATTAAACATTTTCCATACAAAATTCAAGATAGGCATTTCATTTCTTCTATTATATCTTTCATATGCACGAGTTCATTTAGCTTTAAAAAAATAAAACAAAATAAAACCACGGCCATTAATGTTTTTCATTTAAAAAGCAGTTTTATGATTGGCGGTTTCTGGGAAAGCTTCTATAGTACGATTAATTCTTCTATCTGTCTCTCTGTCTGTCTGTCTGTCTGTCTGTCTCTCTGTCTGTCTGTCTGTCTGTCTCTCTCTCTCTCTCCCGCACATATTCTCAAAGGGCTTTTTTATCCAGGTGACCTCAAAATGTCTACTGCTACTTTCTGAAAAACTAGGATGTTAAATTTTTGGATGGAGTGCATAACGTCTACCCACCATTGGTAAGCGGCACAGGAAGTAAAAATCAATGCAGTCACAATTTTAAGATACTGAAAAGTGAACCCCCTAATGCACAGTGTTGCATTTCGGAACAAAAATATTTAGTCAAAACTTTAGAATGTTGTAAGTTTTGTTGTTGTTTTTCATATTGTATTGGCATTTAACAATAAAGTAAATGTATTGGTACTATTTATATCATAAATGTATCTATTTATTTCATTATTGTTGTAGTTTTTCTTTCTTTTTCAAACATCAAAATCCACGCAATTGTGCTCTAATGTAACCCACCATCATCCAAGAGTGGCATCTCTCTACTTATTTTACGTGGGCCCTCCCCATCCTTTACTGCAGACACATTTGATTACAGTAGCTGATATTAAACTCACAACCTTCAGCTTTGATTGGATGTATTTAACGATCATGGTTATTCGAATTACTTCCTTTAAAGTGCTTGCGACGGGGTTACGTGAGCCGATTCAGAATTAGAAGAGTGGCATATATAGCAACATAATTCATGCAATAGTGTGTTAAAGGAGAACATATGAAATATTGTCAGACAGTGATCACTCCAAGTAAGTGTTACGTAATATTGTAAAACTACGGTGAACAATCAACAAGCAACATTACGTAAATTACAGAGCGATGACGTGAGATTTTATCTTATAGTTATATCTAGATCTCACAGCAAGAGTTCCTGAATACCTACAATAGGTACCGGAATGCGCACTACAAGTTCACAAGATGCACTGATGTGGTAGAGTATGTCGGAGGGGATTCCACACTGAGACAACTGTTGAGATTATTGTATGTCAGACACCGAGAGGAGGCGATGAAGTGGGATTGCTCTACGGGCGTGTTGGAACCCGGGCAAGTAGTGCGAGCCAGCTTGAGGGTCCCTAACGTATGCTGGGGATTTAACTCGATACCTGGGTGCGCCAAACAGCTACAGGTCAGGCGACTACAACGCCGAAAAGAGCAGTTGCAGTTCGGAAAATTCCCACACAGCAGCAACAAATTTTGCTCATCACGAACACTTCCGACCACAAAAAACGGGATTAAAATGAAGGTGAACTGAAATGGAGGAACGGGAATTCTGAGTTATGATGAACATTCAATAGGTACCAAAATGAGCACTACAGGTTCAAAAGATGCACTGATATAGGTACCATGAGTAATGATAAGCGTTTAAGTTGGCATTCATTTACCACTTAAATGTATATTTTACTATGGTAAAGCAGTATAGAGAAGTCGAATATTCATACACCGTGTATTAAATTCACTAAATTCCTCCATTCTATTGATGAGGTTCAAACATTATTATTACTTTCTCTACTACATTTAGTAAAGTAGAGGAACATTGTATTCCACCCAAAAATTCGATTTGTATTTCGGATTGTATTTCCACCGGAAATATGTTTTGAGGCCCCCTGAATTAAAAATAAAGCATCCTTAGAAAATGACCCGCGCGCGCGTGTGTTTGTCTGTCAGTCTGTCGACATAATTCAAAAACGAAAAGTCGGTTAAAATCTAACTTGATATTAAGTTTAATGTCTTTCACGGGTGCGACACGAAGATTTTGAAGAAACTTGCGCCACCCTAAACCACCCTTTAAATGGAAAACTTTTCGAAAATTTTTATTTTCTTGAAAATGGCTCTAACGATTTTTATTGAAATGCCATGTTTGAGATATTTTTATGACAAATGAAATGTATTTTCTGGCTGCATCCCATGAAGTCGTATTTTCTCTGGATGACTTTTGCATAACTGGTAAACCGTTAGAGATAGACCAAATCTTACTGTACAAAAAATGTAGGTTGTACAAAAAATGTAGGTCTTGCTAAAACACACAACTTACGTCCAAATATATTTTGTTTTGTAGAATGAACCATTTCGGAGATATTCCTTGTTATTTGTGTAAGTTTTGGAGAACTTACACTTCTGTCAACTGGAACATCTCTGTTCATTTGTTTATATGTTAACCGTGTAAAGAGAACGGAATTTGAAAACTTTAAAAGATTTGACTATCGCTCAAAGCCTACTGTATTCCCATAATCCCTTTGCGCCTACAAGGAAATAATCAATAAGATAATTTCTGCAAATGTTTAACTCAACTAGCACGAAGAAGATATAGGAATAAGAGTTTGTAAGAATGGTTAGTACAACAGTAGGAAAGGTCATGTGAGTGTAACACATCAGATTTCTTTTATTTGCAATCTTTAGTTAGTATGTATTGTTTATGGTAAACTGTTCTATACGTTTTACACTTCCCTGATTTGTAATCATTATTGGGCCTGTTATATATCGTTGCTAAACTGACCAGCGTTCCATTCGCAATGAAATAAGCTTAGTCTTTTTACCTACTCCGGGAAGTAGAAAAGTATAACGCCAACGCATTAATGAACAAAGCTATGAGTTAGTACTAAAATGATCGATTTCCCAATCGTGAACCATTATTATTTTATAATTAACCAACCCTGTGGCGCAACAGCCCTTTCCGTACCAAGCCCTACCACAAGGACGCTGCGTCCCCCATCTCTGTCCACCACAGATGTCATGGGTGGTAGTTTTTTGTAGTTGACCATAATCATATGGTATGTTGTTCGTGCTAAACAGTCAGTATTTTGTTATGTGAATCTATACAACCGCCACCCATAGAAAATGAATTACGATTAGGACTTCCTATGGTATGTTGTCAACAATTACTCATTAGCTCAGAGCACGACATATTAATTGGAACACTAAGTTTAATATGACATTGTCGGTCTGGGTGGCTCAGTTTGTTAGACGTTGGCCTACTGATCCCAAGGTCACGAGATCAAATCCAACCCAGACCGATGGTTCATAAGTGTTCTTAAAAACGACAGCTCCATGTCAGCAGATTTACTGGCATGAAAAACAACTCCTGCGGGACAAAATTCCGGCACATTGGTGATCATGGTAATTTACGTCGTCGTTATACAGCATAAGAAGTAGGTAATCTGCTATAAGCTTTCCCCTATTTTCACGCAACGTGAAAGCCGCGTATAACGATTAAATATTTAAGTAGGCTCATATTGCGAAACCGAAAATCTATACAGGAATAGACAAAATAATACGCAGCTGTACATTCGGAATTTGTCATCCTTAAAAGAAACCAAAGGAAATTGTTTGATCTATGCCTGAGGAGAAGTTTTTCTTTCGCTTGGCAGAATGATTTGTGGAAATATTCCCCAGAATGAATCTGTGAAACCACGGGAGGGCAAGGATATCGACCATAGCTGGAGGAGGCTCAATCACGGTCTCTATTGTCTGCCTGCCTGCTTGCTTGCGAGCCACTCCAATGACGGACGTCGGTCGGTTCGCTGGTTCTGGAACCATTTCATCGCACACACCTTCCCTTCTAAATATTCCACCCATTATTTTTCGATGGCGAGGAATGCAGTGATGCAGAAATAGGCTAACCGTAGCAACATTTCTTTCATAGATTTCCAATTTGTGCATTTTTAATCGCACGTTATTTCGAAAATCAATCACGTAGTTTACAAATACTCCATTGTGCTGCTGTCAACAAGTCAATCCGCCTACAGCAAACATAATTTCCTTTCTAAATCGGGTATCAGCCAACCAGCACAAAAACAGCTGTAATAAAGGCATTTCAATAGGCACTCCTGTAGACTGATAAACTGTGTATTTCATTACTAGTGTTGAAAATCTGATGTGTACTCTTGTACTAATAACTCCTACAAACTTTTAATGTTCTATCTTCTTCATTCTTGTCAAAATAAACATTTGCAGAAATCATGTTATTGCATGATTGTCAAATGGTTTAAAGCAGGTCGCTATACGAAGGCATTGAAATTCCGTTCTCTTTACACGGCCAAGAGATCAAAGAGTGAACAACGATGGAGCCAAAATTGTGAACGTCATAGTTGTCAAAATAATAGCGCTTCACATGGCAGAATTAAATAATTGGGAAATGTTAAAATCATCGCATATATAAAAGGTACGGACATGGGAATATTGTTCACGGTTAAAATTGTCAGAAAGGACACAGAATGTTACACACAAATCATTAGTGGCAAGCGCCAGGTAATCAGGCTTAAACCCTGTAAGACTAGTTTTCCTGGAAATCGCTTAGCGCAGGTGTGCTGAACCAGGAAAACAAGGGATGGTCACGTATGCTTCAGCGAAACCCCGCTGCCAGTGTAAAAGGCAATTAAGAAGTGAAAGGCATTGATAGCTTCATGACGCTGAGTTTGGCGCGAAATCTTAAGGGGAAAATCCGGAGAAATTGGAAAGTGACTTATTACCGTCAGAGCGGAAAGCAACCGCTTGCCTTTCAGACCCCGAGTGATCAGGTCAGTCACACAGACTTGCCTTCCGGGTCCTCGAGTGCGACGACACAGTTCATACTTGCCTAGAAGTCGTCGGAAGAGTTGCACATACATGCATTTTAATTTGCTTGGCCATCACGTTACATTCTACAGTAAATAATATTCGGTCCTAGTAACGACGTAACAATTCTAATAGCGATCGGCAAATGTCAAACATTACTTTGATTGACAAAGTATTTCAACGAAGAGTTCTGGCTTTTATGTGAAAATACTCACGCATACCCAGAAATTACGGTCCATGCAGAGTAGCCGTGGCACAGAAACCACCTGAAAACAGCATTCCGCTTAGTATAGTGGAATGGGAGTAAGGAAGCAGCAATACCGCTTCAACAACCTTTCATTTGAGAAAAGTTTGTCCTGAAAAACTCACACAAATAACAAATAATATCTCCGAAATGGCTCACTATAAAAAATGCATTTGAACCTAAATTGTATGTTTTAACAAGATCTACATTTCTGCATAGTACGATTTGGTCTATCTTTTACAGTTTACCAGCTATGCAAAAGTCACCCAAAGTAAACAGGACTACATGGGCTATAGCCAGAAAACTCAAAATATACATTTCGTTTGTCGTAAGAATATCTAAACATATGGCACTTTAGTCAAAATCATAGGAGCCATTCTTGACAGAACAAAAAGTTTTGAAAAATTTTCCATGTAAAGGATAACTTAGAGCAGAGGAATTTTCTTCAAAATGTTGGTGTCGCAACCTTGAAAGACTTCAAACTTAAATACCAACTTGGTTTTTAACCGCCTTCTTGGTTTTGACAAATCCGCACGCGCGGAAATTTTCCTGAAAATGCTTTTTATTTATTTATTTATTTTTTTTTTATTCAAAATATACATTTCCGGTTAAACCTCGACAACGCAAATTTGGGTCCAATACAATACTTCCCCTGCTTAATGTACGTAGTAGACAAAGTAAAAATGGACTGCAGATGCACTAGGTGGCTCGGATGTATGGTAGGCATGTAGTAGTTGCAGTGCTGCACTGCTTCTATTACATGTACCTACTAGAAACTTAAAGATTTTGTTTTCTCCTTTTCCACTTCGGGCAGTGTCCGTTCCACCTCACAACAATTGCTCTTTGAATCTCTTTTTCGGTCTACCTTCACCTCTCTTTCCTTTTGGTTGATACTGGAATGTAATCTTAGGCAATCTTGTTTCGGACATTCTTTGTACATGTTGCATAGTTCCTTTCACTATTTTTCATTGTTGCTGTTTGTTGAATCTGTATGGAGTTCATTTTGTCTTCACTTTTATCTAACCTAGTGTATCCGTTTGTTTTCTTTAAAAACTCCAACTTTGCACTTTGTAGGTATTTGGCTTTCGTTTCTTCGTGAGAGCCCAGTCCCACTTCCATAGATAAGTACAGGGAACGCTATTGTTTTATGGAACTTTAACCTTGCATCTCTTCTTATTTTATTTCTCAAAGTTGTATTCACTGTTCCAATATCATTTGGAATGTTGCAAGCTTTTTGCTCATATTTCTTTCAGTTCTCATCATATAATTTAGATCATATCCTAAATAATTGAACTCTTACTGTGAGAAGACTGAGTAAGATAAATTTCCTGAGAATTGGTTATCAGGCCCGTGCATAATACATAAGGTGTGTAGGGGTTTCGTCCCTTGGGAGGACTGCCTTCACCATGGCTCTGAAGCTCTGAGCCACCCAATTGAATTAAGCCCAAAATGAAGGATCGTCACTTTCACCAGTTCAGCTGAACATTGGCCTCCTCGGCCGTTGTGGTCTTCACCCGTAACCCTGGGGATGGTACTCCGTAGTAGAAACTGTCCTCCGAGCCAGGGAAATCTGGAGCTCACGTCATCAGGGTCACTACTCTCTTAACCAGGGTTATCCTAAATGAAACTCCCCATCCGCTGCCAGAAACCCCCGGTAACGGATGCTGTTCAAAATAATAATCATCCTGCTCACGCTTAACAGTATTGTAGCTGGAATGATAATTTTTGGAAACATCTCTTTTCAGCGTTTACTACCAGACATTCTCTCGTACGCCTAGTGATGACATGAAGCATATCTAGAGTTGTTATAATTCCGTATTCGTTCCAATTGATAAAAACAGTTCAGTCAAATTGGAAACCCATATGTATAAAGTTGTAGTGTTTGTCTGCCATTATGCTGATACTCTCCGAATATTAACCTTCCGTTAGGCGCGCGCCCTGGTAGAACATCATTAGTCGCGTGGGGCCTAAAAGACCAACGCTATAGTTTTGTACTTATTTGCCTGCACATATTTTTCTTAATTTAATGTTTCCTTGCTTAGCTTCATTTAGCTTATATGTTCGTGGTTTTTATGAGCGTTAATAACAACAATAACAATAACAATACAAATAATACAAATAACAATAACAATACAAATAATACAAATAACAATAACAATACAAATAATACAAATAATACAAATAACAATAATAATAACAATAATAACAATAATAATAATAACAATAATAACAATAACAACGACAACGACAACGACAACGACAACGACAACGACAACGACAACGACAACGACAACGACAACGACAACGACAACGACAACGACGACAACGACAACGACAACGACAACGACAACGACAACAACGACAACGACAACGACAACAACGACAACGACAACAACGACAACGACAACAACGACAACGACAACGACAATAATAATAGATAATAATAATAATAGATAATAATAATAATAGATAATAATAATAATAGATAATAATAATAGATAATAATAATAATAGATAATAATAATAATAGATAATAATAATAGATAATAATAATAGATAATAATAATAGATAATAATAATAGATAATAATAATAGATAATAATAGATAATAATAGATAATAATAATAGATAATAATAATAGATAATAATAATAGATAATAATAATAGATAATAGATAATAATAATAGATAATAGATAATAGATAATAGATAATAGATAATAATAATAATAATAATAATAATAATAATAATAATAATAATAATAATAATAATAATAATAATAATAATAATAATAATAATAATAATAATAATAATAATAATAATAATAATAATAAAATTAGAGAATAAAAATAGCAAAAAGTATTACCTTTTAACATGAACTATACTTTTCCTGTCCCTCACCTGAGCCACAGTAACGTATTCAACCAATACGTCAATATCGAAATTTCGATAAAGCGTATTGCTAATTTCAGTTTCACACATGTTAGAATGCAAATTAGATGGTAGGTATTCCTAGATGAATAAAAAGAGCAACGCAAAAACAGGGTCCAGGGTCCCATTATATGATGGGATAAACGCTTTTGAGACACACTAGAGTCGCTCTGCCCCGCCCCAAACTTTTATTGGATCATTTCCAACCCATTTTTACAAAATGTATGTGGAAATATCCGAAGAGAAGTTTTATCACATGTAGTTCACCAACAGTTGATAAGATGGCAGCAGTGGGAGTCATGCTTTTGCACCTTAGATGGCAGAACAAACTTTATTTGACATTCTTGTGCGAAAAAGAAACAAAAATTATGCTTTAAAACTCCAAATTAAATATAATGTACATTTATATTGCTAAACAAATGTGATGTATAATTACAATTAACTTTTCTATAAATAGTTCTACCTTTTTGCAATAAACCTGATTTTTAACTTTGTATTTCTTCGTTGAAGTCTCCGTGTTAGTTAGAAATGTGGTAAGACGTACACGATACGGCCACACTAACTATAAAGGTAGTAATGTGTCGTACCAATAGTATGCAGGTTTACTAGATGCTATAAGTAAGCAAAACGTGATTTAGTATATGATCTAAAAATTCAGAGGAGAAGATCGGAGTAAAATAAAGAGAAAGAAAAATATCAAAATCGAAAACCACAACGTTGTATATGACGAAAAATCGCCTGTAAAACGCGCTCATTTTTTATAGTCAATAAATAATTAATTGACACCGGAAAAACTATAATTTGGGAGTATAGGTCTGAATAAAATCGTTCTACCTTGTGTGCAAGGTTCGGACATCCTAATAAAAGATGGTCTAAGGTGGCCTCTTGACCACAGTTGCAATAAGGTGTGCTCCCAGAACCATAGCGGAACAAATGCGCCGGAGTGTAACAGTGACCCACACGCATCCGCGAGAACAGTGAGATGAAGTGATGCGGGTAACGTAAAGAAGCAAACCTTGGACGACTGAGGGGCTGCAAGAGTGGAAGACAGGGACAAAAAACATGTTCTGTATTAGTAAAGGCTTCCCACTCCTGAATCCATTGAGAATGAAGAGAATGTCTGCCAGATCTAAATAATTCCCGTGGGGGTAGAGTGATTGGAAAAATTTCATCGGAAAAGCAAGCAGGTTTGGCTAATTTGTTCAGACATTTATTTCGTTAAGTGTTTCAAAACAAATTGTGCTATGCCATTGCTGACAGAGTTGTCAGCAGACATTTTTTCAGGGGTTGAAAGCTTCTAGTCAAACTACATTAATTACTCTGTTGCCAAAAGCTGTAAAAGCTGTAATTTCTGCTAAATATAAACTGTTCTTTACATCAAAATTAATAGTCAATGACCGCACATTAAATTCATTAATTTCCAATGGGGTCCGCGGCCTCTGTAACTGCAATGTAAACAAAAGCACGTGTACGAGTAACATTTCATTGGGTCATCGAACTGCGCAACTTCACGTCAACAGGCGCGAATGAAAATAGTCCGTTAACAAATATGCCTAATGCACGCACATGCAGCCATAGAAGGAATTGAAGAAGCGGAACATACAGTTTGTTCTAAATGGCATTTGCGTGAAGTATGTAAGCATCGCCAAGGAAAATCATTTCGAAGTGGTGAAAAACCGAATTTATTAAATGTGGTTGAAAAAAAGGACATTCTCCAATGGATGGCTACCAAATGCATCGCATACTGGTACACAACGGACATGGTGAAGGCGAACTAATATTTCAGTAAAGGAAAAGTTTGATAAGTTTGCTATCGAACAGGTTGGACACAAAGTGTTAAACTGCCGTCTTACCACTGTGCTTTGAATCCAATAGAATCAATGTGGAACCTTGTGAGGGGTTATGTTGATATAAACAACAGAGCATTTAAATTATATGAAATCAGCTGCTTCTTCAGCACGCGTGAAAGCTTGCAACACCATAAAAGTGGAATTAATTAAATACGCCATCTGATTTGCAAAACGCTTCTCTTCTTCCACCACATGCCCTATATTCGTATTTTTTCATCTTTGTAGTTTCAGGTAACGCAAAATGTGTCATGTTTGCATGATAACGATTGCCTCCAGATTTAGTGAATGTAAGCAAACCGATTCAAAAGCATATTTTACTTATTTAACATTGCTTTAAACAATTCCCAAATCATACATGCCAACTAAGTTTTATTTGAATTTTATGTGCACTGTACATTATACATTTATAATTTATAACTCTACTATTATTTATTTTACTTAAGAGTGTAGAATATAGGTACCCACTCCTTTCTTCATTCTATGGCAGCGGCGCTTCCATGCAATGTAAAGCCAGGAGCTACTAACCTGTTGATGACGGTTCGCATGACGTACATATGTCTGCTAATCGTAGGGGCCCGCGGAGAAACACAATTTTATACTTTGTTTACATTGTAGTTCAAAATAAGGCTGCCAAAGTTATAGCTACAGCTTATTGCACCTAAAATGCATGGGAAACTTAGGAAATAACTCTTAGGAAATGTTGAAAATGTCCCCCATCCTGCATACGGTACAACTCAATACGTCATTCCATATTACTGGACACTTACTGAGGGACTCCTGTCAATAGTTGTCAATAGCTTGAATCTTCTGCGTAATGTAATAGAAAGAAGTCCAGCGATGTAAAATCCGGAGATCTTGGCGGCCACAGGTACCTGTCGTCAAAGGAACTTGCAATTAGTGCCACGGATTCATTTGATGTATGGCAGTAGCGCCGTACTGCTGAAAATACCCTTGACTCAGCTCTACATCGTCTAGTTGCTCAGAAAATTCAATGGAAATCCGTGGATACTCTGACTGTTCACACTGTTTAAAAACATGGTCCCGCTATTCTCTGTGCGGATATTGCGCACCAAACTCCGATTTTAATGGGATTTGCAATTGTTTATTTAATGCAAAGGTAATTAAAATTGACCACAATAATGTAAATAAAGTTAACACAATATGTCTATAAGCTTATCTTTAGCCACTTCTAGTTAGGCATGCTCGCACTGTGGCACCAGAACTGGTTCTGACAGTGGTAATCCTGGCAAGACCGTCATCACCAATATGAACTGCTTCTATCAGGCCTCTTCTCTATCGAAGTGGGGGTAGGTTGCTGTCCTTTATGGGCACAAATTTTCTGGGGCGTAGATTACGATACCCTTGTGACCATTAGTTACGCTGTTGTAACGTGTTAAGGTAAGCCTTCTGCCACCTTCGCCATAAGTCTTGGGTCATATTTTGAATGTATTTCCATCTAGAAAGGCTATTACGCTGTTGTAACGTGTTAAGGTAATCCTTCTGCCACCTTCGCCATAAGTCTTCGGTCATATTTTGAATGTGTATCCATCTAGAACGGCTACTGATGGGACAAGATTCAAGGTTTTAGTCTGGAAGAGCAGTGAGGGGTTTGCCAATCAGGAAGCTGGAGATGTCAGATAGGATGAGTCGGTTGGATCATCATCAACTTTGCACAGAGGGCGACTATTTATGCAGGCTTCGATTTGAGAGGATAGGGTCGGGAGGTCCAGATATGGGTACAAACCTGGGTGGCGCAATGATTGGAGCTCGCATCGTCTACACCTCGACTCTACTGGACCACTGGGAGCTGGGAGTGCTTGATCTTCTCACCAGGGGGCAGCAGCAGGAGAACGACTGCGGCGACGTGGTGGAACAAAGAAGAATTCCATAGCCAGGCGACAGCACAAGTTTCCGCGGTCACGCTGCAAGAAGTTTGGAAAGCAAACTGCAGCGTGTCGCATCAATCCTCAACAGCGCTTCTTCTCATATACATCGATCCTGCACTCGGAGGGGTGCGCGCATTACTAAGAGTCAGGTAACTATTCCCGACAGACAAACTGACTGACGGACCACGAGACAACGGGCTTCCAAGGCACCTCTGGTCCAATACCTCAAGCCGTAATGGCTTGCATAGGCACCTCCTCCTCTAAGGAGGGGGTCGGATCCGCTACAAGCAGCCGGAGCGTAACCGTGCCGACTGACTTAAATACCAGACATAGACCACTCGACCAAAAACCTGGGACTAGCTCCCAACCATCCCCACCTGAAGTGGCAGAACCTGCAGCCAAGAGGCTTAAGGGGTCCAAACGTAAGGGTTTGGCCGCACAACGGGTAGTTCAACCTACCATAAGCACCGTACTAAGCAACCACACCTCCCGCTGTCTGAGACAGAGTCCGAGGAGGACGACACCGCGCAAGACGACGGCTTCACCGTCGTTGAGCGCAGGAGGAAGAGAAAATACTCCAACACAAGTCTGCATCCCCCACAAGGGGCCGAAAAACCACCCTTAACCGAGAAGGGCCCTAAGATTCCGCCTATAATAGCGGATTCTTTCAAGAATCACATAAAGGTCATGAAGCTACTTGCGGCCAAATTGGTCAAGGGCTTCGAGGCTCAGAGAAAACCAAGAAAGGTTCATATCCGAACCTACACGTCCGAGGACTTTGAAAGGGCTAAGCAAGTCCTAAGAGAGGAGCAGATTCATTTCTACTCCTACTCACTCCAGCGTCCTAACGTCAAAAGACGCATAATCAGGGGACTCTCCTCTGAATGTACACCAGAGGAAATCACACAGGCTCTCCTAGAAGAGGATGGAATCAGAATCTCAGCTGCGCTGCAGGAGGGGTCCAAAAAGGTACCCATGCCACTATACTTGGTAGTGGTGGACAAAGTCCTGGACCAACAAGTACAGCCAATAGACGCTGTGCGCACCTTGTTCCACACTGTGGTCAAGGTGGAGCGATTTTATGGGCAAGATGGCCCAGCCCAGTGCCGCAGATGCATGGGTTTTCGCCACTCCAGCCAAGCATGTGAACGAAAGCTCGCATGCTTACGTTGTGCAGGAGAACACCTTCTCGCAAATTGTGACAAAGAAGAAAAAGAGTGTGCCAATTGCCACAAACCCCATGTAAGTGTATACAAGGGGTGTGAAGTGCGGAAAAAAATCATTGAGAGCCGCCGCGGTCCTAAAAATGTGGCACCAGCCCGCGCAGGGGTGAGCTTCGCCGCCGCAGGACCTTCTAGATTAACGGACCTGACACTGCCATCTAAGTTGTACAAAAATGGCGTCGGCTGGTGGGATTTATTTCTGAGGTGTTTCCACACGCTGTTTTTCGTATTATTTTCTATGTCTTCGAGTTATTGTTTCTTATAATAATTCCTATGTAAGTTTGTCTTCATATCAGCAAAGCGAGTGTTTCAAAAGTTTTATTTGGGCAGTATAGGAACAGGAATAAATGTAATAACGTTTTGACTGTGCCGTGTGCTATCCACGTGTTCATGTTTATTGTGTTCCATCTAGGACTATGGCTACATTAGCCGTATAGTGTGGTTAATTTATCTGTTTGCAAGTACAATTTGTGTCACGATTACAGTGGTGAGAGGTTGTTGAAGAAAAACTGTTCCAGTAGTGTATATTAATGTTGCCATACTACAACCTAACCTCAAACACGACAATGCACCGTAACTGTTGCATTCCCGGATGCAAATTAAAAATCAGAAACTTTCAGTTAAAACAAAAGGTAAATTACAACATAAAGCTTCTAAATTCAGTATTTAATTACAATAAATTGCAGCGTTATGTGTATTAGTTGCCGGTGTGTATATAACATGGTGAATAGTGTGAATAGTGAAAGACAATAATTTCGAGTGAATTCAATTAGTGGCATCTGCAACACCAACAGTTTGTTTCATGTAAGTAGTATGCTGCTCATATTTGTACATTATCTTTTGTCTTTGTAATTTAAATGTGTAGCTGTAGTTTAGAAGAAATGTGTTATGTTGCTGCATGTAAAACTGTAGACTATAGCAAAGTTTGGTAAATATTTACAAAATCGTCCGCTCGAGAAAACGAATGAAACATAGTGCAATGGATGCAGTTTTTATTGCTGATTACGATCTTGTAAGTTTTATTGTGCGCTCAAGCTTCGTGTTTTATTTATGAGAAAATTTCGTACGGTCGATGAAGTGGTTTTATTTCGCTTATGCGGCGGATATTTAGCTAATAAATGTGCATAAACGAGTGTAATATATGCTACAATGATTGATTAATGCATTTACGTTGAAATGATTGCATAAACACTACCCAAATTGTAAATATTTCGATAACACAGGACCCTGTCACCCCACTCATATGCAAAACTAACCTAACCTAAGCTAACACAATGTTGCTTTACAATACTGATTTAAGATTACGTATTTCATGTATTTCATTTCCAGTGCTGTTTTACGGTTATTATTTTTAATATTTCATCTGCTTTTGTGGATTCCCCCTGTAAAATAAAGTGTCCTGAAGTGCTGAGTAATATGTTGTTGCAAACTGAGTAATCAAGTTCTCAGTAATAGTGAAAGCAAAATTTCACCCTAAAGGTTTTGAATTCAGTAGGTAGCTTTAGGTCATTCTAAATGGCAGCATTTGTATATCAGCCATCCAGTATAGTATGTTTTGTGTAGGTATATAACATTCTGCACATTGTACAAATGTGAAAAACAGTGTAAACAATGATTAATAATTCTGAGTCAACTCACTGTCAACACTTCTGTTTTATTTAAGTAACATGCTGCTTGCAGTTTTGTCTATCTTCTTTGTAATTTGAGTGTGTAATGCAGTTACATAATGGCATGTAAACCTGTAGATTGCATGAATGATATTTGAGGTTATATATTTCATTGCCCATGGTTTATCGTTTAATATTAAATGTCATTCTTTTTTGTTTACTTGAGTTTATGTTTAAGACAGTGTTTTTGTGTTTAACACAGCCCATATTCACAAAATAGGCGTGTTATTACACCACATTTTTATTTTACTGCGTTGAAATCGTAGCCTGTAGACGAGTTGTTTACAAGTAGTTCCCACCACTTTGGCCGCCATCTTGAATTACAGTGTCAGGTCCGGTATCTAGAAGGTCCTGGCCGCCGCCCTAAACGTGGTTGAGAATATTTTGCAGCAGAATGAAACTGCACAAACCACACCTGCACAGGTACAAAATGTGCAAACTGCACCAGCCACAGCGTGGAGGAGAGTGTAGCTCCACCTCCACGCCCCTCTCGCGAAAAGCGAGAGAGGAAACAAAGAAAGGCTGAAAGACAGCGGTCGACTACTTGAGCAAATGACCGCGTCTGATACAGTCACCATTACTGCCAAGGTACCCACCCCGGCCCCAACCCAGCATGCCCAACCGGCACGCACCACTCCGTTGGCCCCATTGGCGCCACTCGGAAGTGCTATATCCTCGGCAGACCTTGAGGAATTTAGAACCCTGTCCAATTGGTTCGGGGATATGATTAAACGGACACTTCCCATTCTGAGGAGGTGTATGCAGACCATAACGGACGCCAATGTTGACGTCCTACAAAAACACCAGTTCCTACTGCAAACACTAGAGCAGCTGTTCCCTAGATCCTCCCAGTAATGGCCTACCGTGTTGTGCGTAGACCATTACGCGCCGCTTTCTGGAATGCCAACGGCGTAAGGGAACAACGTCCTGGCATTCTGGAATTTGTACAATCCTACGGGATCGACATCCTCTTGGTGACCAAAACACACTTGCATGCTGGTATAAATTTCTCGCTGCCTAGTTACGTCGCCCATCGGTCTGATCGGGTCGGCCAACAGGGCGGTGGTACAGCTATCTTCATCAAAAGCATCATCACCCATACACCTTTTCCTCTTCCTGCCCTTCAACATGTGGAGGCTACTGCCATTAGGCTTGCCATTGGTGGTGTGGACACATTGTTGATTGCGGCTTATGACCCTCCAGATCATCGCTTCTATGAAGCAGATTACACCACTCTCCTAAACCTACACCCAGTAGTCTGCATCGCTGGAGATCTCAATGCGAAACATGGGCTCTGGTACACTCGCAATAGCAACCAGAGGGGGCGCGGGCTCTACCGCCTCATCAGCGGAGATCCAAACCTTGTCGCGCACGGGCCGAGAGGTCCTACATTCCATCCGGCCCGCGGCAGGCCTGACGTCTAAGACATCATGATCACCAAGAACATGCCATTACACTTCGACCTCTCGGCAGTAAATGAGCTGGACTCTGACCACGACCCTGTCGTGGTAGATTCCACAGCAGCCATGCCAGCTCTGTTAAACTCAGACTGGACATTTGAGACCGACTGGGATGCAGCAGTCCTAGAACTTAACCGTTCCGTCGACCCTCCACCTCGCATCGATGATATCGAGGCGTTGGAAGAGGCAGCGTCGGACTTTTCCCACCAGATCCTAAATGCGGTACGCGCACATACTCACCGCATTCCCACCAACACCCCAGATCCTCGAACCTTACCTATAGAACTCCGACAGTTGATAAAAGCCAAGGCAACTGTTCGGAAGCTATGGCAGCGTTTCCACCATCCCAGGATAGGAGCAGTTTACCAGAGTTTCAAATCCCTAGTAAGGCGACTGCTCCGTGCGCATAGAACATCAGCCTGGGAAAACACATTACGAACTGTAAACCTCCAAGAAAAGAAACCCTGGCGGATTATTAGGGCCTTGAGGAAGGACAAGACCCAATACCGGCATCCCTTGCACGGCACTCGTGGACGGCTCGCTTTTGAGCCAGACGAGAAAGCCACTGTGTTTGCGGACCACCTTGAGGTACAGTTCGAACCCCGGGAGGACCCGCAAGACGAAGACTTTACTGAACTCGTGGATGCAGCCGTGGATTACCTCTATGAGGAACCGCGGCGGCTACACGAGGTGATCCAACTTCCCATAATCACCCCGAAAACGGTGATTTCCGAAATCCAAAGGCTGAATCACAACAAATCCCCTGGGCGCTCATGCTCCAGCACCTACCCAAAAAGGCTGTGGTCCGCTTGACCCGGATCTTCAATGCATGCCTCCGTCTTCGTCACTTTCCGGTTTTCTGGAAGGAGGCGAGGGTGGTATGTATATTGAAACCGAGCAAGAACCCAGTCTTTCCTAACAACTACCGTTCCATCAGCATTCTCCCAATCGTCTCAAAAGTTTTTGAGCGGTTGCTCCTTACCCGCCTAATAGCTCTTTTTGAGGAGAGACAACACCTACCGGATCACCAGTTTGGTTTTCGTCGGGGTCATTCCACGACCATGCAGTTGCTGCGTGTGGCCGAGATGGTATCCCTGGGTTTCCAGGGAAACATCAAGACCATAGCAGTGCTGCTGGACGTGGAGAAGGCTTTCGCCACAACTTGGCACCATGGCCTACTGTACAAACTAAAGCAGGCAAATATCCCTCCTGCATATCTTACTATTATCACCAGTTTCCTTCAGGACCGCACTTTCAGAGTGAAAGTGGAAGGAAAACTGTCTACAATAAGACAAATAGCGGCAGGAGTCCCAGAGGGCAGTGTACTCTCCCCGCTACTCTTCGCAGCTTACATGTCCGATTTCCCCACGGAACAACATACTGAGACATGCCAGTATGCGGACGACGTCCTCATCATGGCACAAAATAAAAATGTGAGATATTGCCACCCTCCCCTTCAACGACAACTCGACGCTTTCGACCGTTGGAGTGAGAAGTGGAGAATGGCTATTAGTCCGGGGAAAAGCTCCGCTCTCTTCCTTGGAAAGGTTCGCCATCGGCGGCCAGAACGGTCACTTCGGCTTAGGTGGAGAAATATCCCATGGGTAACCTCCGCCAAATATTTAGGCGTTCTCCTTGATCGCGGGCTAACATACGCCCCACACGTCCGCGCAAAGGCCAAACTTGGTCACGCTGCGCTCAGAGAGCTCCACTCTATCCTAAGATCTACCATGCCCAACCACCTAAAATTAAGGATTTATCGGGCAATCATTCCGCCACTGATCCTATACGGCTGCGAAGCCTGAGGATCGGCAGCACCATCTAACATGAGCAAACTGCAATCAGTGCAGAACAGGGCGCTAAGAATGATATTCAATACCGGACGTAGATTCCCATCTTGCATCCTCCACAACCAATCAGGACTTCCCTACATCATGGACTTGGTAAGGGAGCGTTCCCAAACCATGCACTCCAAACTAAACTCCCACGCCAATCAGCTGGTACGGGCACTAGGTCAATACGACCACACAGCACCTCGAAGTAGGAAAAGCTACCGCCTACCCAAGGACGCCCTGGGATAAGGGTAATGCCACTCCCATCTTCTAATACATCAGTACCCCAACACCTATTCCTGCCCCCTTTCTGTATCCTAAACTAGGCATACGGAAAGAATCCATTACCAAGGACACAAAGGCATGACAACACAAAGACAACCTCCAATACCGCACAGATAAAGTCGCATTAGCGGCTAGGTGCTGTGCAAACACGACATCCCGTACAGGAGAACCTGTACGACCTGAACTCGGTCACGGTCACGGTCACGGCAAGAGCAACAACTACCCATCATAACACCGCAGGAAGTTCATTAGGAAATTGCCTAATGGAAAAGCTGTCGGCCCAGACAAAGTGACTAATGAGGAACGTAAACATCTCCCGAGAAAAGCTCTGGTGCAACTGACGAAGATATTTAATGCCTGCTTGCAGCACAGCTATTTCCCGATCATTGAGTGTTGGTGTTCGAACGGCGCGTACGTGTTTACTTCACACTGGTGGAAAGACGGGATTTACAGCCATCTCTACGGAGTAGGAGATCCCGTATCAAGGTGGAGTGCTACAAATGAAGCCGGTGGATTGCACGAGCTTCAAACTTCGGGCTAATATAAATCTATTAGCCAAGTCAATCTGGTGCAGCTCTAAAAGTAGTTTGAAAAGCAAGCTTTAGAGCACACCCAAGGCTAGCGTTCCTGCAGTGGCAACAACAGCTGGCTCCTGATTGGTCTTTGCATTGGAGCTCCTGATTGGTGCTTGCATCAAGTACCAGGATTGGTCTCATAGTGCTATACGCTGAGAAGAGTTTTGTACTTCTTAGCAATTACACATGAGCAAAAAACGACTGCCAATCGTCCTTAGCTGCACTTAAATAAAAAGCACTAGCGGTTCTGTCAACAAGGCCAAAACCAACACCTTCGGATGGATATAGGCGCATCCTTTGGGTTTTCGGTCCTCTGTTGGCGACGTTTCTTAGCAGCCGCTGCTGGAGGTAAGTGGTCAGCCCGATGCTTTTGTACGCGCGCTGCACCTTGGGATACTGAGCAATGCCTACTACTAAACCTTTACCCGTACCCAATCCCACTTTAAAAACAAACAAATCCAGACCTGAAATACAGGACTCAGCAATGCCCAGCACATCTAGCGCAACAAATAACGTCTCCGAGAGCCGAAGGCCCCAAAAAGGCGGAAATAGTAACTCCAAACGTTTGGTCCTAGCCGAAAATACACCTAACCAAGACGCTTAACGCGGATTAAATTCACGGTTAGGCCAAAGCTCAGAGACAGACTCTGACAGTTCCCGCGAAGACTCAGACGCGGAATCTAATACCGACGAGACCGTGGTCCCGTCTGACCCGTCCAGGATGGGCGAAGACGAGGTAAGCTCCTCTGACATCTCTACTGAGGACGGACGAGGCAGAATTTCGGGAAGTGGTCAACCGCCGGTAGAAGCGCCGACAGAACCCACCAACTGTCTCGACTGATGGTGCAATACCACAACAACAACCAGCCCGGCAGCATGTTCCGCCTATCATTGTGGACGACTTTAAGGGTATGGTAGGCTTCTTAAAATAAGTTACGCCAACACTTTCAGGGTCGTGCTCAGTGACGAGGAGGAAGAGCCGCTACGTCTTTCAGGCGAAACATGGTCCTTGAGCGGAGAAATCTCCCTCATTTTACCCTTGGTCTCGACAAAACTCGAGACATGCACCGCATCATCAGATGTCTTCCGATGGATACGCCTATGGGCGATATCAAGAAAGAACTCACCCCTAAAGGCATCACCCCTCGGCTGGTGAGGCAGCTCACCAAACCGGAGGAGAATGGAGAAGCCAAGAGGCCAATTTCCCTTTTCCTGGCTGTGGTGGAGAGGGCCTGTGATCCGGAGATAAAAATGGATGGACTCAGGGTGAAGGTGGAGGTGACGAGGAGCTCTTTTGGGCCCCCACAGTGCTACCGGTGTCTTGGCTTCAATCATTCGAGCCACTTCGGTCGCATAAACCTGCGATGCCTTCGCTGTGGCGAAGCACATCACAAAGAATCCTGTCCTCGAGTAATCACGGACGAGCCCACCTGTGCAAACTGCAAGGGCAAACATGTGGCCTGTTGCGGAGGATGTCCCACGAGGAAGAGAGTGATCGCCTACAGGAGACCACAGGTATCCCAAGGTTCAACTCCCGTCAGGGCACACCAAGGGAGACCCTCCACCTTGAATCCTCAGAGACACCAGGCACCTCAACCTCAGCCAGCCAACACCCCTAAGGTGTCTTAAGCTCAAACCACCCAACACACCTCCGGTGGTCCACGGACGTCTCGAGAGCGACACCAACAACAATCACACAACACACAACACCAGCCCCAGAATAAACCTCCCATGCAACCAAACCCAAGACCGCAGAGTGAGGGAAAACCTCGGGAGCCTAAACGTGCACCCAGAGTGGCCGAGGTGAGTGATGTTTCCACCACTCGACGATCTCAGGAGGAGGCTACAGCTGAGGAGACTCCAGCACCTCTTCCTTCCACACACAACACTCCCTCAACCCCTGCCTTTGACCTCGCTGACTTGCTCAAGTAGGTGCAGCTAGTATTGCAGACCCATGAGCAAAGGATATGCGACCTCATTGTCAGATTCTGTTCCGCGAGCGACTCAACAGCCAAGACGCTCATTGCAATGGAGGGGCTTGCCCTCCTGACCTCTCTACTACAGTGCGCCCAAAATGGCCAAACAAACTAGATTATGCACCTCGTTTCGGTTCGCGTTCTGGAGCGCATGCGGATTGGCCGACCAGGCGGGGGAGTTATCCCACTTTGCCCGCACTTATGCACTAGACGCCATTTTAGTTACCGAAACACACTTCCGCCCAAATGATCGTTTCCGTTTACTGGGCTACGTTTGCCACAGAACTGATCGTCAAGGCCGTCCTGGAGGCGGAACGGCGGTGTTCGTAAGGCAGAACGTAGTGCATCGTCCAAACCAGCTGCCACCCCTTCAAGCCCTAGAGGCCACGGCTATCACTCTGAACTTTGACGGCAGGGAGATACAGATAATCCCAGTATACCACCCTCCCCGAAGGTAGTTTGTACCAAATGACTACCTCTGTATCCTAGCCCTTTATCCCAACGCCATCCTGGCTGGCGACGTCAATGCCAAACACCAACGCTGGCACTGCGGTCGAAGGGCGGACGCCCGAGGCAATTCGATCATCCACCTCATCGATGCGGACCCCGAACTAAGGGTGGCGGGCCCGTGGCAAACCCCACATCATCCGCATGGTCTAGGACTACCTTCTGTTATAGACTTTGCGATCATCAAGCATTTCCCATTTCATCTCACACTGACATCAACAAACGCACTCCAGTCAGACCACAACCCAGTGCTGAGAGAAATCAACACCCAGATTGCCAGTCATGACAGCTAGACATTTACTCGAGAAACGGACTGGGAAGGAGTTCGGAATGTCCTTCGCACCTCCATCCCACCTAAGCCCAGAATCAATGACATTTCAACTCTGGAGGCGGCAGTTTCTTCTTTCACATCCATTGTGACAAGAATTGTCCATAACCTCAGAATCCGTGCTCCAGCACCCTTACACTCAGACGTCCTCCCATTTGACATAATCCTACTCATCCGCCGGTCCTGGGCGGCGAGAAGACTTTACCAAAGGCATCGTAGGCCCCACAACAGAGCCCTATTACGGCGATTGCGGCGACTGGTCGGAGCCCGACTGCACGAGCACTGAGTGCAAGCGTGGGAGGACTAGATGTCCAGCCTGGACACTGAAAGTGGGGACGTGTGGAAGATCGCCAAAGGTCTTCGAAACCATCGCGGCCAATACAGCTCTCCAATTCAGGGCACCCGAGGCTTGCCCTCTGAACCTGAAGCCAAAGCCAACGATTTCGCCGACTATCTGCAACGCACCATGTGTCCAAGAGACGACCCCCAGGACTACGGATTCTCAGAACGTACCCGCCGAGACGTACGTCGATTTCTTCGCCGCCCCCCGGAGGATGCGGAACGACTGCCAGTGATACGCCCCAGCGAAACCCATGGCGCATTACAACGCCTCAAAATCAAAAAGGTGGCGGGACCTGATGGACTAACTCCCCTCATGCTTCGTCACCTTCCCTTCAGCGCCGTGCTCTTCCTAACTAGGTTATTCAACATGTGCCTTACCCTGGGTCACTTCCCACGCGAGTGGAGAGAGGCTCGGGTGATCTGCATCTTGAAAGCTGGGAAAGTCCCGGTGCATCCCTCCAACTACCGATCCATAAGCCTCCAAAATCAAAAAGGTGGCGGGACCTGATGGACTAACTCCCCTCATGCTTCGTCACCTTCCCTTCAGCGCCGTGCTCTTCCTGACTAGGGTATTCAACATGTGCCTTACCCTGGGTCACTTCCCACGCGAGTGGAGAGAGGCTCGGGTGATCTGCATTTTGAAAGCTGGGAAAGTCCCGGTGCATCCCTCCAACTACCGATCCATAAGCCTCTTTTCCATCCTCTCGAAAGTTCTCGAGAGGATGACCTTAAACCGATTATCCACTCTACTGGGTAACATCCAAGTTATCCCTGGACATCAGCTCGGCTTTCGTCCTGGGCACTCTACGCCTCAGCAACTGCTGCGGGTGGTGGAAGCTGCGGCTCTGGGTTTTCAGGAACGCGCCTTCATTGCTGCGGTGTTTCTGGATGTGAAAAAGGCCTTCTCAACCACCTGGCACACAGGGCTCCTCTACAAACTGATCCACCTGGGGCTACCCACACAGCTTATACGAACCCTACACAGTTTACTCCGACACCGGAACCTCAAAGTCACAGTCGCGGGGCGAACCTCCACACTTAGACCAATAAGAGGCGGAGTCCCCGAAGGCTCTGTTCTGTCCCCTACTCTCTTTAGTGTCTTCATGGCAGAATTCCCCTCACAAACACAGGTTAGTATAGCTCAATACGCAGACGACGTATTACTATACTGCACCAACAATCATCCTCAGAGCCTTCAACCCCATACAAAGACACCTCCGCCTCCTCCAAGAGCGGTGTCGGCGATGGCGAATGTCTGCTAATCCAGACAAGAGCCATGCCACCCTCTTCACGAGACGTCCCATACCTGCAGACTGTCCCACTTTCCAACTTTGGGGTCAAAGGATCCAATGGAGAGACTCCATCACCTATCTAGGAATCAAACTGGATAGGAGTCTAACATTCCGAGGGCATGTTAAAGACCTATCGGCGCGGACGCAGGGGGCTATTGCCTCACTGTGCCCTATGCTGAGGTCCGAAATGCCAGTCCGCCTGAAATTACACCTCTTCCCCTCATGCTCTACGCCTGTGAAGTGTGGGGCACGGCAGCGGGTAGTTGGCTCCTATGGCTTCAGAGGGCGCAGAACAGGGGACTTCGGTCCATCTTCTCTGTCTCCTTATCCTTGCCCGTGAGACAACTTCACAAAGCCTCATCTCTTCCATACGTGGAGGATGAAATTACGCGCCGGGCAGCAAAATTCTACAAGTTACCAACTCATGAAAGCGCCCTGGCTAGATCTCTAGGGGATTATGACCCCATAACACGCCGCTTCAGGTCGTATAGGGTTCCCCGTATGGCTTGCGGGTATATCCCATAACAAAGTAGTTAACCCATCAGCAGCAAAAGCTGAACTACAAATATAATCCCAACAAAGAGCTATTCGGCTCAGAATTCAAACCCTAAACAAAATTCAAAATTTAAGAAGATCCAAAAGATCTTAAAACTTTATCAAAACTTTTACACCCACAGGATGTAGACATTACTGACTTCACCAGTAAAGGGGCAAAATAGCCTCCTTAATAAATAAACATTAACCTAAAATTTAAACAATGTCACCCTTAACCCCCCAATATCTAAGAAATCTATCTGCCGTTAAACCCTATTAAGGGTAGGTACGCAGCAAAATATCATCGGGCTGCACCTCAGCCTGCCAGGAGGACGAGCGAGAGCTATTTCCCCTCTACTTGGGAGCGAGCCAAGGTCATCATGCTCCAAAAGCAAGGAAAAAGAACCACATAGCCGTAAAATTACCGCCCCATTAGGCTCTTGTCTACTATTGGTAAATTGCTCGAAAAACATATCCTTTCCTGACTTCAGAAACAAGTTTCGGAAACACATGAGCTCTCAAATTCGCAGTTTGGCTTTAGAAGAGGACATTCCACAGAATTAAAACTTCAGACTAACTGATGACGTAACAGAGCAATTTAACAATGGGGCTTCTACGTTGGCATTATTTCTGGACGTAGAAGCTGCGTTCGACCGGTACTGGCACAACGGTCTCATTTACAAACTGCGCCACAATTTCCCGGCACTTCAAAATTATCTCTACCTGCTGCACAACTTCTTAGAAAATCTACACTTCTACGTCCAAGTGGGCCGCTCCTTCTCTCGGGAGAGAGTGATGCGGGCTGGCGTCGCACAAGGCGCAATCATGTTACCGTTCCTGTACATATTGTTTACAAATTATTTCCCAGTGGACGACAGATGCAGGGTCGCCATGTAGGCAGCCGACACTGCAATAGACAACCATCACAAAAGTCTTCGTTTCTCGGCAGTTAATGAGCTGTATTCCGACCACGAACCCGTCGTCGTGGATTTCACAGTAGCCATGCCAGCTCTGTTAAACTCAAACTAGACGCATGAGACTGACTGGGATACAGCAGTCCTAGAACTCAACCGATCCGTCGACCCTCGAGCACGCATCGATGATCTCGAAGCGTTGGAAGCGGCAACGGCGGATTTTTCCCACCAGATCCTAAATGCGGTACGCGCACACTCACTGCATTCCCACCAACACCCCTGACTCGAGAACCTTACCTATAGAAATCCGACAGTTGATAAAAGCCAAGGCAACTGTTCGAAAGCTATGGCAGCGCTTCCGCCATCCCAGGATAGGAGCAGTATACCAGAGGTTCAAAACCCTGGCAAGGCGACTGCTCCGTGCGCATAATACAGCAGCCTGGGATTATGTGGGCCTTGAGGAAGGACAAGACCCAATACGAGCATGCCTTGCATGGCACTCGTGGGCAGCTCGCGTTCGAGCTATACGAGAAAGCCACTGTGTTCGCGGACCATCTTCAGGTACAGTTCGAACCCCGGGAGGACCCACAAGACGACGACTTCACGGAACTCGTGGAAGTGACCATGGGTTACCTCTATGAGGAACCACGGCAGCTACACGAGGAGATCCAAGTTCCTATAATCACCCCACAAGCGGTGATCTCCGAAATCCATAGTCTAAACCCAAATAAATCCCCTGGACATGATAGCGTCACGGCGCTCATACTAACCACAAAGACTGTCGTTCGCTTGACCCGGATTTTCATTGCATGCCTACGTCTCCGTCACTTTGCAGCATGCTGGAAGGAGGCGAGGGTGGTGTGTATATAGAAACCGGGCAAGCAGCCAGTCATTCCTAACTACCGCTCCATCAGTATTCTCTCAACGGTCTCAAAAGTTTTTGAGTGGTTGCTCCTCGCCCGCCTAACGCCTCTTTTTGAGGACAGGCAACTCCTACCGGATCACCAGTTTGGTTTTTGTCGGGGTCACTCCACAACCATGGAGTTGCTGCGTGTGGCCGAGAAGGTTGCCCTGGAGTTCCAGGAAATCTTCAAGACCATAGGAGTTCTGCTGAACGTCGAAAAGAAATTCGCCACGAACTAAAGCAGGCTAACATCTCTCCCCCACATCTTACACTGATTAGCAGCTTCCTTCAGGACCGCAATTTCAGAGTGAAAGTGGAAGGAAGACTGTCTACACTAAAAGGTATAGCGGCAGGAGTCCCAGAGGGCAGTGTAGTCTTTCCGCTACTCTTCGCAACATACATGTCCGACTTCTCCACGGAACAGCACACTGCGACATGCCAGTATGCGGACGATGTCCTCATCATGGCACAAAACAAGAATGTGACATATTGCCTCCCTCCCCTTCAACGACAACTCAATGCCGTTGACCGCTGGATTGTGAAGTGGAGAATGGCTACTAGTCCGGGAAAAAGCTCCGCACTCCTCCTTGGTAAGGCTCGCCATTGGCGGTCGGAACGGTCACCGGCTCAGGTGGAGAAATATCCCATGGGCAACCTCCGCCAAATACTTAGGCATTCTCCTCGACCGCGGGCTAACATACCCTCCACACGTCCGCGCAAAGGCCGGACTCGGCCAGCTGCACTCAGACAGCTCTACCCTATCCTCGGATCCACCATGCCCACCTACCTAAAACTACGCATTTAACGGGCAATCATCTCGCCATTGATCTTGTATGGCTGCGAAGCCTGGGGATCGGCGGCACCCTCCACTACATGCAAACTGCAGACTGTGCAGAATAGGGCGTTAAGAACAATATATATCGGGCGTAGATTCCCGTCTTACATCCTTCACAACCATTCCGGACTACGCTACATCACAGGCTTGGTTAGGGAGCGATCCCGAACCATGCACACCAAACTGAGTTCCCACACCAACCAACTGGTACGGGCGCTAGGTCAATACGATCACAGAGTACCTCGTAGAAGGAAAAGTTACCGCCTTCCTAAGGACGCCCTTGGATAAGGGTAATGGCACTCTCATCATCTAGCACATAGCACATACTTACCCCAACACGTATTCCTGCCCCCTTCCTGCATCCAAGCTTAGGTATGCAGGAAGAAACCATTGCCCGAAGACACAAAAGCTTGAAAAAATTGGACCACCTTCTATATTGCACAGATAAAGTCCCACTAAGCGGCTAGGTGCTGTGCAGATAAACATACCGTACAGGGGAACCTGTGCGACCTGTTCTCGAATGGAACACTTTTCGGGCTTGCACTCTCTAATTTTGGGAGGTCCTTGCATGTCTTTATTATGATTATGATGATGATAATGTATTATTATTAGTATTACTATCATTACTACTATTATCATCACCCCCACCATCCCCGCCACCGCCACCGCCACCACCACTACCGCTACCACTACTTTGGCTAGCGCTTAAATCTACCGGATTCTCCTGTCCCCATTGACCTTATAACAAAATATGTAATGACAGAATTTCTACAAACGTTTATCTTTATTAACATGAAGTAGATTGAAGAATAAGTGTAAGAAGTATTGTATAATATTTTAAGATCTTTGTAAACATTATACAAATTTCTAGGTAACCACATCTTTAATATGCTTCACTACAAAATACGACTGAATTCTTTGGAGATTAAATAATAATATGCTATGTTACAGCTGGGTGCGGAGAAGGTAATAATGACTGACCTTTAGATAAATAACAATTAGGGCTCGGAACTTGAAAAAAAAAATATTTCGTTTTTTAACGACGCAGTTAATTGCCAAGATCACATCAGCGTCGCCGGTGTGCCAGAATTTCGTCCCGCAGGAGTTCTTTTACATGCCAGTAAATCTAGTGACATGGGGCTGTCGTTTTTAAACACACTTAAAAACCATCGGCCTGGGCCGGGTTTGAACCCGCGACCTTGGGATCAGTAGACCAGCGTCTAACCAACTGAGCCACCCAGACCGACTCGGAACTTGAAGACCCATCATTTGGCTAAAATACCTAAAATATCTTCAAAAAAGGACATAAAACTTGTAAAAAGAGGCACAAAGGGGTGGTACAAATGAATTAATAATTTCATTTTCAATTACGTATCTACTGCAGATGTTTGAAAATAATGGCATGTAACATGAAAAACTACATAAAAGAAATGCTTCTTATGATTTAGGAAACAGTAATGTGCATTCTGGAAATGAAATTGAAATAGGCATCTCTTTGCTAACGGGATCTCCGCAATAATTAAGATTTGTCTGCTCCAAATTCAGATACCAATTGTCGCAAAAAAGTGTTACTAGGCTTAGCTTTAGGCACAATTATGTCGGGACAATAATAATAATAATAATAATAATAATAATAATAATAATAATAATAATAATAATAATAATAATAATAATAATAATAATAATAATAATAATAATAATAATAATAATAGTAATAATAATAATAATAATAATAATAATAATTAATAATAATAATAATCATCATCATCATCATCATGATGATGTAGATGTACAACGCATTGCACTAATCAAACTCAAAGCAAATGGAACACTATCTCCCACTTCACTGATTATGCAGTGGACTTATTGCACATCTTTGCGTCTTGGCTTAAGGAATGGCGACACAAAGTTTTACAGCAGGTATAAGTGTGTGATATATAACTAATACCCATAACCTAATTGTTTAAATAAGCCAAGCATATTAATTAAAATTGCAGCTCACGCAACCATTTATATAACAAAATGTCGCGTGAGCACTAGACTAATAGAACATTTTATACATCTAATTCTAGGAGAACTGTTATCTACTAAGAAAATATTCAAGGTATAAAAACGCCTTCAGTTATAAGTAAATTCATCTTTTGCATAATTGAGAGTTGGCAGTCTTTTTTTACTTTATATACTAGGTAGAGGTGTTATTGCATTCCACTTCATACCAAGATTTCAGTGGACATACCCGTTTTAAGGTCCCCCTAATTAAAAAAGGCTCGTGTGCGTGCGAGTGACCGGTTCAGTGTGAACAGCGTAACTCAAAAAGGAAAATTCGGTTACATACCAAACTTAGTATTTTTAAAGAATGCAACAAAAAGATTTTAAAGAAAATCCCTCCACCCTAGACCGACCTTCAGAAACAAGGTTTTTGAAAATTCTTATTTTATCTGAAATAGCTCTAATAATTTTGATTATAAATACTATAGCTAAATATATTTTTAGCAAAAAGGAAATGTGTGTTGAATTTTATGGAACTCTCCTCAGAGTTCCCTTCATTTTGTATGTTTTTGGATAACTGACAAACTGTAAGAGATATACAAAACCATACTAGAGGGAAATTTAGATCTTGTTAAACACAATTTATATAAATACATTTTTTTGTGAGGTGAACCGTTTCCGAAATATTGCTTGTCATCTTTTGATTTCTCCAATACCTACTTACACTTTTCTCAAATGGGAAGTCATTCGTTTTTTATGTCCTGCACATGCAAATAATAATGTCAAATCATAGCGGCCAACTCTTAAGGATCCGACTATCGCTTATGACAACTTGCGGAGGAGGCCTTAGCATCTCGATCGAAAGGCGATATTTTGTGTCTGTGCTCCTGACGGGCACCCGGGGGGATGAATGAAGCGAACGGACCCTAAGAGCGGTCGGAAGCAGCAGAGCAGGTGGCTGGGTTCCTACATTTTCACAGTTAGAAGCAGGCTTTGTTCCCCTCGGGAGGGCGGAAACCAGTGGCTCACCTTCCAATCAGGGGGACGAGTTTCCCTGAGCGCATTTGCTCCTCCTGCTGTAAGCTGCCGCGACGCCCGCAGACCTTCCAACCCTGAAAGAAACGTAACAGGATGAAGGGTGAAATGAAATTATTTATGTAACGAAATGGAGGGTCAGGAAATTCGGAGGATATACAAATTCTTCCTAGCATTCGCCAGACGACCTGGGGAAACCTCCGATAAAACTTATGGGTCAGGAAAGCTGCGACCTCCTGAATGCGGGTCATCTGGCTCGGTTGACTATTGCTTGGGCCTACTGTATTCCTATGTTCCCCTTGTACCTACATGACCATAAATAATGACTAATTTCTGCAAATGTTTACCTCGATTAGCATGAATTAAGCCAGTGAATTCTTTGAGGGGAAACCGGGCGGTTACTTCTTCCCTTTCCTAGTTACCCTTCACTGGTGACGTAATATACATGAGGGTAATAATGCTGGAAGGATTCCGGTTGACATTTTAACAAGATATGTAGATACTGACTTTATTTTGTGAAACTCAAAGGGCACAGATATATCGGATTAGCTAATGCCAGTTAACTTTACCCTGCACGGTCACTCCACTTAGTCAAAACGAGTGGAGATGCAAGAAGAGGGGAATGACCCACGGTGTCACATTTGAACTAAATGTCGGAAAATAAACGTTTGTACAAGAGTAGAGAAGGTCAAGCGAGTGCATCACATCATGTTTTCTTCCCTTTAAATTCTGTTTTAAATCTCTTTTGTTCATCTTATTTACAGTTCTTAACTTTGGCGAAGAGTGAGGCTGATGAGTAAGAAAAGGACACTTAATCTGATTAAAGGAAACTGCCACTAGCTGCTGTACATAAATTACAAACTTGGTTTCAAATCACAGAGATTCTGTTCTGTCGCCCGAAACGCAAACTTTGCATTTCATCGGAGATTTTCATATTTAATGCGTTTAGTGCAGAGCGCAAAGGCTCTTGACAGAAATTCCCGGGAGTAATCATGGAGAACTCACTCGTCGCAACGAGTAATCCATTACACGACCTCCAACCCATTCCCAAATTACTCTTGGCGCTGGAACTTAATTTCATGCTCGCGACAATTGCCTCTCATTCGCTGGTGAGATTGTTTTGGGCACCCCCCTAGAAGAAAAGGGAAATCAAAGTTGTCATTACGACGGTTGGATGCGTTTCAGCTACTGAACAGATGCCACAACTCATTTTGGAAAATGGATCTGCATAATTTAGTGGTGTTTAATTTGAAGATTTACTAAACGGTATTCCATTAGAGGCCTGTATGGAATGGGTAATAAAATATGTAGAGGGCACTAATTATTTTCAAAGGTTATGCAAATAAAACCGTATGATAAAACATAAAAAGACTGAATTGTTTGTGATGTGAATCGATATATAACCTACATTACGTTCTATTTACGATATATCATAGACTACCAGCTAGATGGCTCAAGTGGTACTGTGTGTGGCCCGTATTTAGGAGCTCTACGTTCGATCCCCACCGTCCGCACATTCTGTCTTGCGGGTTTACATGGCTTTTCCCTTGGCACTATTTATCCTGTTACCGCGGCTTTCCTTCCTGTTTCCATAATTTCCTTCTCTTTCATTTAAGGATTGAAGGACCAGGCGACGGTGTTCGGCGGTCTGCGGCTGGATGGAAGCTTGCACTGTGTAAAATATTGTGTCCATGGGTGCAGCGCACAACAAAAGACCGTCGTGGCTAAGCTACTTTATACCATATACCATACCGGCGAGCAAATAAAGGCGCTGAAGCTCAAGGTTTCCCACAGCACTCAAGCGAGCAAACACGTGACTAACAACAATCAAGCGGCAACACAAAGGGTTTCAAGAACCTTCAAGGGCTTTCGGTGGCCGGCGTGTTTGTAGAAGTTAAGAATGACCCGTGCGACGTCATCCTCGTTGTATAAACAGGTGAGGAAACGGTAAAGAAGAGAGTTGCGGACATGAATCAGTCTGTGCCAATGAGTGCGAGATAGCTGCGTGTGTGGTAAAACCTTGTGAAAGGTACGTCGCGTCGAAGTGATAAATATTCAACGAGTGTCAAGTGATTGTTTCGTCTGTATGACAGAGAAAGTGTAGAAAGACAGTGAAAGGACTGAGTCAAGGTTGGGAGAAGTAAGCAGTCGTGCAATATCAAGACAATAGAAGAGAACTGTGTATTTGTGTAAAAGTTTAGAAGGAAAATAAAGCGATAGGAAAGCAATTGAACGGGATTTCTTCGTTTTGTTTCAATATTTTGAGTGTGGTGTCGCTGCTATAGCTTATCCATGAGGGCCTCCACATGTGAAGAGACCGATGGACATGACGCGGGCGGTGTCGAAACAGTTAAGGACCCCATCCATGCTTCTACTTGTCGATATCCGGATTTCGTCGCCCTTCGGGTCTCTCTCCTCATCCCTCTCTCCCAGGGATTGTGGTCGAAGCACAAAGGGTCCTAAGAGCCTACGTGGGATTCATTGCTCCGGTTCCTGTGTTGTATGTACCTTTACCTTTACATGACAGATTGCGCAATGTCACTTCTGACGAAGGAAGCATAGTAGTGCAGCAAACGTTGTGAACAAATACTGTATTAACTATTAACGATTCTTTTTCACCAAATTCCTTAAACACAAACACAGCACAATGTCAGCCTAACCAGCAAACACCGTAATGCCAGGTTTAATAATTTAATTAGATAGCACCGGGCTAGTTCAGTGGTGTAGCCCGTGACTCTCCTACTAAGGCTTACGATTTTAAGTCATGTTCAAGCGTCACCTCTAAGTATACTGGATCCGCTCTAAGAAACGCGTGTTTGTATTATTCCGATCAACATTTGCACAGCTTATGCATTCGTTATGCGACAACTGCTCAGTTTTAATAAACTGATGGTTTCTATTTCCAAACGACATTATTAAGCGTATCGTAAGGGTATTTTAAAAGTAATCTTTTAAAGTATGGATGGGATCTATTTTATACTCTTGGACTTAGGGTTGCACTTTAGGGACCATTCACTGCGGTCACGTGCTTGGGGGTGCCTTTCGCTTTTGTTTACCACCAGGGTGTTTCAACAGGACTATTACAGCTCATATGGAGTGTCCCTAAGGCCCAATGTGACTCGGAGTCCACGGTCAAAGCTGTAGGTCCTCTCTTTCTTTCGCTATCCTCATCATCAGAGACAATGGAGTCCGCTACACCTAAAAAATGCGTGCAGTTATTAGCTGGGGAATGAGGTTATGGAAGTAGCCGGCAAATTGGTCATCGAGATTACAGGAATGATGACGTCATTGAACGCAACCCGGCATGCACATATGTAATGCACGATTTGGACAGTGGGTTTCGGAAACCTCAGTGGCGGAGTACGAACTTCTCTAACGCACTTCTTTAACGTATCGTATGTTTAATGTACGTATACAGACTGAGAATGCTTTAACATTAATTTTTCATCTTATTCTGCACTTTATTTAGAGCTTTACAATTTCGCATGTACATATGTAACGTTAATTCACAAGTACATACTTTCGTCAACAGAGCATGTAGGGTTTTATCTATCAATCACGATCAACTTTTAGATTTTATAATTTTCATTTTAGACAAAACACTTGCTCATATACATATATACTGGGCTAAACAGCACTAATATGCCAATTACTGAAGAAAGAAATACTGCCATACCCAGTTGTCTAAATTAACCTAACCAGCCTTATTCTGTAATTGTGATTTCAAGACTGTGTTCGTAAATTCACAACCTCAGTTCGTAATTGTGGGTTTCCTTTGTGAATGTCCACGTAAAAGCATTTGCGAAAAGCTTAAAATCATCGCTCATTGCTTTGAGATCATAAAACCTTATGTGTCACTTTGCTAAGATACCTATATAAATATGTGAGAAGGTCCCTTTGCGCTTTCGTAGTTTCGAAATAGCCATGTCGTATCGATGCAGTTTACATCGCTGCTTGTGTACCTTTGAACCCGCGTTGTTTGGAGGAGAGAGGGTGAAGCAGAGCTGATTTGCTCCTTGCTATCATTAGCCGGTGCAGATTTGCCGACCCTTGTTGTAGGCCATATGCGGTTAGCAAAGACAACTGTAATACCGTTGAAGAAATATGGAGCAGAATCCTTCCTCTGCACTACAGTTTAACACGTGACACACTTGACTAAACATATAAACTTCACATATAAAGGTGAACACTGCATCCAAGTATTAATGACTCTCTTGATCTTGAAGAAATAGGGTCACAAAATGTAGTATGCTTTCAAATGAGTCCATAATTATGGCATTAAGCATAAGCAACTACACGATTTAACTTACCTCCAATTTTGAAAAATAAATCATTGTAACACTAGCAATTAAAACGTCTATCGTTTTAATTTGAAAATTCCCTTACTGGCAACGTATGCAAATTCCATTGAAGGAGCAACATTTAATGTTTCATTGAATAAATTACTAAGTTTATTATTAGTTAGACAACCATTTGCATTATGCTGTCTTCCATAGCAGTCTCTCAAACTCATATGGAGATATACTGATATTGCTATATTTCCTTTATGTTCTAAGAATTAACTTCAAATTACAACATCGCTTAAACATAGCCAAAAGTCTTACTTGCCTCAATCGCAGGACACAGTCTAGTCTCCACCGTTTACTTTTATACATATTTTACAGCAGAATGCTACAACTTATTCTTCAACCTATTGCGTGTTAACAAAGATAAATGATTTAATGAGGAATGATTTAATGATGCATTTTGCGTGTAAGTATAGGTACAAAATGTACAGAAGAGACTAAAACATTATTTAAAAAGCCGATTGCTGTATGCTAGTTTTTCATGACCAGAAGTGGCAACCTAACGCTTCAAAACCTTATAAATATTTGAAAGCTCAAACCGTTTTAACTACGAATATCTCGGAAAGGGTTAATGCTACACAAATTTCTATTCGACATAAATATGGTGCCTTAAAAGTTACAAGCCGTCCTAGAAAAAAAAATTGTTGTTTAACGACGCTGTCAATTGCCAGGATCACATCAGCGTCGCCGGTGTGCCGGAATTTTGTCCCTCAGGAGTTCTTTTACATGCCAGTAAATCTACTGACATGGAGCTGTCGTTTTTAAGCACACTTAAAAACCATCGGTCTGGGCCGGGTTTGAACCCGCGACCTTGGGACCACTAAGCCAGCGTCTAACCAACTGAGCCACCCAGACCGACAAAAAAGCTGTCCTAGAGGCTCTATTGGTTAGACGCTGGTCTACTGATCCCAAGGTCGCGGGTTGAAATCCGGCTAAGATCCATGATTTTTAAGTGTGCTTAAAAACGACAGCTCCATGCCAGTAGATTTACTGGCATGTAAACTCCTGTGGGACGAAATTCTGGCATACCGGCGATGCTGATATGATCCCGGCAATTGACAGCATCGTTGTGCAACATTAGTTTTTAACATTAAAAGATACAATATTGGTATAACAACTTGTCTGTTTCTCATGGTTTAAAAAATAAACAAAAGCATAATAATATATTCCAAATCAGTAGGACTTCACAGGCTACTCCCACAAAATATTGAAATCTTTCAAGTGTCCAGAAAACAAAAGACAACCTTAAATGTATCATAATTATAAAGCTTGGTGCGAGTGATTCGTGCCGGATTACTGGAATCTTACACATAAGGTACATGAATAGCAGTCAAAACAAATTATTGTGCATTCTGTGAATGTTCAAAAGGAACTGTGTGATAGAAAGCCCTAACTGTGAGATAGAAGTATTCGAGTTATGAACTCTCGAAAGCTGAAACCTGCGAAAGGAAAAATGAAGTACACGATGTGTTCTTAACTTGTGATATTAACCATTATCAAGAGTTTCTTGGTTATTGGTTTGTATTTGATGCAAACGTTGATTGCGATTATCAATAAACAGATAGAAGAATAAGCTTTTGTAGATATAGTTTATGGAAATTTGGGTTGAGAATGTGATGCGAATGCAAGACATTAAACATTTTATTTTTCTAGACGTTTAGTTGAGCTGAAATCAGGCAATGGTCATGGAAATCATGCAAATATTATTTCGGTAACTTCAAACATTATGCTAATTTTATGCTTTGCATGCTCGAAAGTTTGGATTCTTTGGACATCTGTCGAAGAAGAAAATTCTCAGGTTATTCAAGAATTGCTCCTAAAGAAGAAATATCCATACCGCAGAAGTTTAGCAGTCGTTTTAGGCCTCAAATACATCCAATGGCATGACTTCTAATTTTAAAATACTAAGGAAACGGGGCGAAATTTCACTGTCATTATCATATCATGCAGCTTGAAGGGTAAAGCAATGAAGTTTACCGCAACAGACATGAAAACTAATCCGAATAGCTTTGGTTAAGGTGAGAGAGAAATAAATTTGCCAACTTTTACATGCAAACTTTGCCGGAACTGAAGGGGGGAGACCAGTCCCATTGGGGCTTGTGCTACATCCGTAATCACGGAGAGGTGGTCTACACACAGTGACGTCATTGCGACCAGGAGCATGCGGATTATCACCCACGCAAGGAAACAGTGCTTTACTCATAAATTATGCAAATTTTAAATAATTATTCGCGGAGCTGCTGCTGTTATAAAGTAAAGCTGTAAAAGTTGGAAACTGCTGATGATTTTTTGCACTTTGAATTCACCTTTAGAAACTGCAGAATTTTTATTACTAGGTCTAGAAAAGTAGAGGAAAAATTCTTTCTCTCCCCCCTTCCCCCTCAAGTCTGAAGACAAGACCCAACCTAACAGGTTTTTTTTGTTGCAATTTTGCCTTCTTTTCTCTATGCAACAGAATCTAATCTAAATTCCAGATTCTTTTAACCAATATGCACTGCTAACATTGAATGCACCAGATAGATGGCAGTGCTCTTTCTATATTATGCGTTAGCCCCAGCAGAGGGAATGTGTGTGCTGGGAGAAACTACTGAACCTTATGTAAATATGCCATTTGTTTTACCAGCATTATGACAATCATCTTGGCCAGAGGGTAGGAGTGAGTAGGTTGTATTTACCTTATACTTGACAATTTCACAGTTTGTGGAAGAAATCCCGACATAATTGTGCCTAAAGCTAAGCCTAGTAACACTTTTTTGCGACAATTGGTATCTGAATTTGGAGCAGACAAATCTTAATTAGTGCGGATATCCCGTTAGCAAAGAGATGCCTATTTCAATTTCATTTCCAGAATGCACATTACTGTTTCCTAAATCATAAGAAACATTTCTTTTGTGTAGTTTTTCATGTTAGATGCCATTACTTTCAAACATCTGCAGTAGATATGTAATTGGAAATGAAATTATTAATTCACTTGTACCACCCCTTTGTGCCTCTTTTTACAAGTTTTATGTCCTTTTTTGTAGATATTTTAGGTATTTTAGCCAAATGATGGATCTTCAAGTTCCTAGCCCTACTTATTACTTATCTAGTGGTCAGTCATTATTACCTTCTCCGCACCCAGGTTTAAGACAGTATATTATTACTAATTAATCTCCAAAGAATTCAGTCGTATTTTGTAGTGAAGCATATTAAAGCTGTGATTATCTAAAAATTTATATTATATTTACAAAGGTCGTAAAACATTATACAACATTATTTAAAGAGTTATGAACTTTAAGGAAAGAAAAAACAAATAAACAAAATAAGCAAACAAACTGTTATATGCTCTACAAAGATTCTAAATTAATCCTTCAAATTGGAGTGTGTAGAGAGTTAAAACTACAAAAATTTATAGTCAATAAATTTAGTGAAATCTGCAGGACAGCAGTTTCTTACAAAATATCTAATTGTGTACACACATTACTTTTTATGCTCACTCCTGTAGAGACTTCTTACACTTATTCTTCGATCTACTTCATGTTAATAAAGATAAACGTTTGTAGAAATTCCGTTATTACATATTTTGTTATAGGGACAATGGGGACAGGAGAATCCGGTAGATTTAAGCGCTAGCCAAACCTTTTAAGAG
This sequence comes from Tenodera sinensis, assembly GCA_030765045.1. NCBI lineage: Eukaryota > Metazoa > Arthropoda > Insecta > Mantodea > Mantidae > Tenodera > Tenodera sinensis. Next base: position 82,753,972 of record CM060969.1, on the reverse strand, counting down.
CCGCCTGCTATGTAATGACTTCATATTCCTCTCTCTATGTCCAGGACATAAAATCCTGTTTGGAAAACGTATAAGTACTTGAAAATGAGAAGCAATAATAAGAAATATCTCAAAAATCTTTATCTTCACCATAAAAATTGACTTCATATAAATTGTGTACTTTAACACAATTTGCGCGCTTAGCAAAACTTGATCTCTTATTAGCAGTTATGCAAAAATCGGCTACAACTTCAGAGGCTATTTCCATAAAAAAAGGTATACGCTCCATTTCTCATGAAAATGTCTCAATGCGATATTTTAATTAAAATGGTTAGAATTTTTGAGAAAATTAAAATTTTCGAAAAATGGTTCGTGTAAAGTATGGTCTGGATTGGGTAAATCCAAAAAATCTAATTACCTAATCTAATTAAATTACCTTGTCTAAAACGTAATTATAAAAAAAACCTAAACCTAATTACCAAGCTTGGCACTTCAGCGACTTTTCATTTTTGACTTATGCTGTACTATCTCCCCCCCCCCTCTCTCTCTCTCTCTCTCTCTCTCTCCCTCTCTCTCTCTCTCTCACTCTCATACACACAATCCATATAAATCTTTTACTATTTTTTTCAGAGAGCCTCAAAACATGTATTTCCGGTGAAATCTCAATGTACAATTTTTGGGTGGAATAGAATACTTCCCCTACTATACATACTCATAGTGGAGAAAGTTAAAATCTGATGCGCTGTATTCACATGACTTTCTACACTCTTCATAAGGTATGCTTACAAGCGCTTATTCCTTTGCTTACTTATCGAGATAAACACTTGCATAAATTATTTTATTGCTAATTTTATTTTAGGTACAAGGGGAATTTGGGGATACAGTAGACTTCAAGTGATAATCAAATATTTTAAAGAACTGCTTGCTGTGATATGCCTTTGAAATTACACTCTGTTTGTATGCCCAAGAAATTAAAAAAAATGGAGTTCCTTCGAATAAACAACAAGCAATATCTTCCAAATGGTTCAATGCACAAAAAGTATTGGAAGTAAATTGTGTTTTAACGAGATTCACATCTTCTTTGCAGTAAGACTGTCTAGCGCTTATGACTTATTAGTTAATCATTTAGAATGAAATGGACTCCTAAGCCATTCTCATAAAATTAGCGACAGCGTTCTTGAAAGGCATTAAACATAAATACCAACTGTGATTTTTACTGACTTTTCGATTTCGAGTTATTCTGTCCACAGACTAACACACAGACACACACACACGCACGCATGCGCGCGCGCGCGCACACACACACACACACACACACACACACACACACACACACACACACACACACACATACACACCCCGAACCTTTTTCTAAAAATGATTTTTTTTTATTTAGAGGGCCTCGAAACATACATTTCCTGTGAAATCTCGACATCAAATTCTTGGGTGGAATACAATACTTCTACTTTACTATACGTAGTAGAAAAGCAAAAATAAAAAAAAAAAGTATGCAGGAAAAGGTGTAGTGAAAGAATTTAAGATAGAGAATAAAACAATCTCTCCAATTTACAGTTGTATGAAAATTTACATTTGTGCAAATCATGATAAGTGTGTGCAAAATTCTTCTTTTTCTTTTTATTTGAGCATAGAATAATATTCAGTTCATTAAAGTCAAGAAGTAGAACATTTTATATGTTACGCAAAATGAGGGTTGTAAAAGTGAATTATGTTTACATTGAACTGAAGCCAATAGTAACCTGTTAAATGAAATTTTAGTTTTTGTCTTTTAAATTAACCTTTACACATGTAGATCCAGACATTCCATATTATATTTATGCTACAGTAAACTGTTACTATTGATTTGTACATTTTCCATTACCTTATCTACTGTTTCTCTTTGTGTATATGTATGCTTTTTAAGAAGGGATGCATGAATTTGTTTTAAGGATTAAAATATAACGATGTCCTGTTGCCAGTGGAACTAAAAGTGGACATACAAAAGAAACAAACTCCGATGCTAAAATAGGCATACCAAATAAGCAATTACTGGAAAGCATTATATAAATGGTCCGATGTGCAGTAATTTGGACAAATTCCATTATTGTGTATACTTTGTGCGAGAACACGATAAAGAAGAACAATCAGGTGAGCTGTATTAGTAACATTCACAATAAACGCGAGAACTTCAAGGTTAAAATAGTGTTTCAAAATATAAGCAATGCAAATAATGTTCATAAAACCATTCTTTATATCTAACTCAAATAGGATTCCCGAAAAAGTACTCACGGTTCAAATTATAAATGCCCATGTAATTAAATCGTTAATGCAGTTTTAAACGCTTCTGATTGTTGCCACGGCGACTAGAAATAACTTCCACCAGATGGAAGGAAAAGTGGCATATGGTTTGTTTCTGTGATAGGTATCAGCGGAAAGATGTGGTTATAGCGACTTCTATCTTTTGTTTGTGTGGAAGATTGTTCTTGCTTTTTTTGCGAATGCGCATTCTTCGATTTCTAGTAGCAAAACGCAACAAAAGCGACTGCAACTTAAACCCTGCCTGGTGGGTGCTGCCTGCAGATGTTACTACTGTACGAGGGATGGGGGTGGATTGTTACAACGCCATGCCTAAAGTGCAGTAACAGTACAACCTTATTTCGCTTCGTCCTGGCTTTAATGTTTAGAAATTCCTATGCCTGGTTATAACAGTGAGTGGAGTTGTGAAAGTTCAGAAGATAAGAGGTGACAAGTTGATTGAATATAAGGAAAATATTTCCTATGATGCTTATAAAGAGTCCTTTGAAAACTCCGTAATAATTGTTTAAAAACTGATTTGTGGCAAACGTTTGTCTGAGTGAAGTAATGTAGACAGAAGAAGGAAACAAATAACTGAGTAGAGTATATGAGTAAGTATAAATAGGTAAACTAATATTCCCTTACAGATATAACGAAGGGAGGTACCTCGCACAGTGAGATGTACACAGATCTTGTATTGTAGCTAATACCAGAAGGAAGGGAGTGAAGGAACCACAGTAGGCAACAGGCCGCATAAGGATGTCACAGAGACGCGCGGACGTACCCTCCCACTTCTGGCGTTTCCTACAGAGGGCAGTGAATGTTTTGTCGACCAAACGGTCCTCCAGTATCATCGGCGGGTACTTTAACGCATCCGCGTCAGTGTTCGACACACGTATATCACGCAACCTAGAAGCAGACCTGAAAGATGAGAAGTAAGTGTAATGAAAGGGAAATTATGAAAAGGAAATCGCGGTAGATTAGAAACCATCCTAGCATTGTCTACTGACCAGGGAAAGTAGGTCAGACGGCAATAGAACCCTGTATCTATCAGATGCGAGCCTCGGATATTACCGCGGAATTATCTTGCTTGGTAAGCACAGCAAAAGCAATAAAATAACAAGAAAACAGGGTAACGGAGAAAGTTGGGGAACGGAGACACATGGAAAAAACAAAATGAAACCAGCGTCGGAAAAGGAGAACGGAATAAGGATGAGACAAAGGCCTAAGAAAGTAAGAAAGAAAAAGAAAAGGGCAAGTGTTAAATTTCCATATCCAGGAAGAAAATGGGAAATGAGGGGAGACAAGAAAAATAAACATGACAGTCTATGCATGTCAAGACAGGATAGAAATAAAAAGAATATGTAGAAGGGAGGAAAAGGTAAACATGGGAAAGAAACGAGCATATGATTATGTAGCAAATTTTTGGAATAGAGAGTGGATTCGAGAAGCTCTAGCTGCATGCTAATCCGGAAGGCTTTGGTTACCCATGGTTTCCCTAGAATATTTGTTACCTGAACTTAAAGCCAGGGAATTTCAGTATGCTTCAGCATTGTACACCGTTTCACTTTCAAGTTTAAGGCATTTCACAAAATAGTTAACGAAAATTTCTTGAATCAGGATTATTTCTTACCATCTCTTCGATCTGAAACTCTTTATTCACTGATGTAGGTCCTCAAAACAAAGTATTTCACATAAATTGTGAGGTTTAACGAGATCTACATATATATGCATTAACATTTTGTCTGTCTCTTTTATTGTTTACCAGTTGTATAGAGTCGTCCAGAATGAACAGGAGGACTTCAGGGGATATTCTCAGAAATTTTTAAGATATATACTTTATTTGTCATAAAAGTATGTTTAAGATATGGAACATAAGTTGTAGAGCTGTTTTGAGAAAACCAAAATTCTCGAAACCTGTTCCATGTAGAGGGCAGTTTGAGGTGGGAGGATTTGCATGAAAAAACGTGCCATTATTATAAGATGGAGGACTTAATACTCAGTTTGGTGTTTAATCGATTTCCAATAAAATATCGCTCTAGAATTTTTGGGTGGATTACAATTCCACTACTTATGTAAGTGCTATATTTTCCACGAAATTCCCGCCAGTCAGGGGGCTTGAACTGTTAATTTGTTCACGTATTCGATTTATTTACTATGAAATGTGTTGCCACATATAATAGATGTGTGCAACATGGTGTTAGGTATTACTCATTTCTCTTACAACATTGTGCTGTATGATACTACCACGCATAAACATGATTGACGGCAGAAAAGGTAGCACACTCCCCCAGCAGTCCTTTCTCTGGTGCTCAGCTATTGTTTCTTGTATTAGTCGCGTCGTCATCGTCGTCATCGTCGTCATCGTCGTCATCGTCGTCATCGTCGTCATCGTCGTCATCGTCGTCATCGTCGTCATCGTCGTCGTCATCGTCGTCGTCATCGTCGTCGTCATCGTCGTCGTCGTCGTCATCGTCGTCATAGTCGTCGTCGTCATCATCATCATCACGGTATAAGCCTTGTGGCTCGTTCCGACTTCAAGGAAATTGGTCGGACCATCTCATTCGTGGCCTGCCAACATTTCTTCTACCTACAGGTTTATACTTGTGCACTATTTGTGGTGTACGGTCTTCGGTCATTCTCTGCACATGAACTTGCCATTTTTGCCTGTATGCAATGATTGTTTCATTTAGACTCTGAATTTCCAATTCTCTTCTAATATCCTCGTTTCTTTTCTTGTCTATGAGTCTATAACCTGCCACCTGTCTCAGAAATTTCATCTCAGCAGCCTCCACTTTCTTCTGTTGTGAGATAGTCAAGACCCAGTTTTCACACCCATAAAGCAGGGTTGGGATCGCCATTTATACAGTTAAAGTTTCACGATTACAATTTTTAAAAGTTCTTTTTATTGTGCCACATATTGTTTGGAATTTGTTTACTTTGTTTTGTATATCTCTATTGCTGGTATATGACACAATATAGCCAAGATAATTAGTCACTTTGTTGTTGGACGGGTTTATCATTTATGCAAATTTTTGCTCTTAAATGGTTTGCTCCTATAAAAGCCATTATTTTGTTTTTTCATATGAAATTTGAAGATTATATTCTCTTGTAATATTATTTAATTCATGTATGGCTCGTTGTAAGTTATCTTCCGTCTCCGCAATTAGAATCTGGTCATCAGAAAACAGCAATGTGTTAACATTTCTCCCCTTTATTTTAAAATGTGTTCTGAGCATAGTTTGCCATCGTACAACTGCGTCATTAATATATATATATATATATATATATATATATATATATATATATATATATATATATATATATATATATATATATATATATATTTATATTAAATAGGGTAGGTGACAATGGACACCCCTGTCTTAGTCCTAAATTAATCTCTACTAGGTTATCTTTTTCTATGGATTTCTCTAATTTAAATTTTATATTTATATACATACTTTGTACTGTTCTTACTAAGTGTTGAGGAAATCCATTTTTAATCATTATTTCCCATAGCAGATTTCTTTTTACTTTATCAAAAGCTTTTACATAGTCTATAAAAGCTATTAGAGTTGGTAGATTATATTCTCGTCGTTTCTCCATAATCTGTGTTATTGTGAAGATACAATCATTGCAGGAACGCCCTTTTCTAAATCATGCAATTTAGTTTCCGAAATTGGAGCAATTCTTTGTGTTATGATTTTTGCTTAGATCTTGTAACCTGAGTTCAAAAGATTGATTCCTCTATAATTATCACATTCTGTTCGGTCTCCCTTTTTAAAAATCGGACATATCAATGCAATATTCCATTCCTCTGGCAAATGCCCATTTTTCCAACATATATTGATGAAATTCAAAAGTCTTGTCTGGAATTTAACCGAGGCATATTTAAATAGTTCCATGTTCAAACCATCAGTTCCTGGACTTTTTTTGTTTTTGAAATTTTTTAAAGTTTCTTTTAGTTCATCCATACTTATTAAATCTACATATTCATTAACATATGTTGTTACTAATTTATCTTCGTCTGAATCAGTCCATAATTTCCATTTGTTCCATTCTTCAGTCTTAATTGGGTTATGTTGCAGTTTATCTTTTTCATTCTCATTTAACTGTTTTAGGGCTTTATATACTTTTTCTTGTCGTCCATGAAGGTCATACTGTAAGTTATTCACATATTTATCCCAACTTAGTCGCTTTATTTCCCTTATGTTACGTTTGGCTATAGCATTTAACCTCTTATATTCTGTTCGGTTCTTGGTGTTTGATTATTTAGGAACTGTAGATATGCTCTTTTTTCATTTATGTTCGCAGTTTCTTCATTCCAAACTTTAAGTCCTCTATTTTTATACCTTTTAGTCCTCTTGCCCAATACTTCTGATGCAGCCTTTATAGTTATACGTTTAATTTCTTCCCATTCTAAATTTGTATTAATATTTATTGGGTTTTCATCAACATATTGATCAAGACGCTTCTGATATAGTTGTAATATACTTTCTTCTTGAAGAAGGTGAACTTTAAAAGTATGTTTTGGTTCATTTATGTGTCTTATAATTTTTTTCCACCTAGATGGTATTGAAATTCTTGAAATTAATAGGAAGTGGTCTGTACCTACATCATATCCTCTAAATACTCGTGTATCTTCCACTAATTTTGATACTTTTTCATTTACGATGACATAATCTATGATTGTACGTGTAGCTCTAGCTCTCCAGGTATATTTATGTATGTCTTTGTGGCGGAAGAATGTATTTGTAATTTTCAATGTGTTATATGATACAAAGTTTCTTAAGATATTTCCATTGGTATTGATTGTAGGTTCTCCATTTGTTCCTATTATGTTTGAAATTGGAATATTCCCTATTCTAGCATTTAAATCTCCTGCTATGATTGTATAATCATTTTTATTTGATTTGTCCAATGTGGTTTGTAGCTGATCATAGAATTTATTTGTATCTTCTAATTTCCCTTCCTCTGGAGCATAGCATCCTATTATTGTCATTGGCCCTCTGGGTGTTTTATATCTCAGTTTCAATTCGTAACTCTGTATTTTTTTTCCATTTTTTCTTTAATAGTATTGCAATTCCTGCCGATGCTCTCTTGGTTTGTGAGACTCCACTGTATAACATTATATAATCTTCCAACTCTACAGATCCCTTTAATTTCTTTTTCGTTTCTGGGATGATTGCTATATCAACATCTGCTTGTTTAAGTTCTTTCTGTAATTCGTCTTCTTTGTGGCATATACCTATTACATTCCAAACAGCTAGTTTCAGTTCCTCCGATATTCCAAATCTTTTGTCCTTTTTCTGAGCTGGGGTCGTCATAATATTTATCCGTCGCCATGAATGTCGCCGTTGAGGTCTTCACCCAGTTACCCCGCCAGACGCCATACGGAGTTCGAGTCGAACGGAGGTGAGGTGATTGTTCCCCCGGTCGAGTGTCTTTACCGCAGTACCTAGCCGTCATACGGCTTAACCTGCGCGATGGTTTTGATGGTGTCACTACAGGGATGTTTTCACTGGGAAAAATTTGTTGGAACAGGGGTTTTTATAGTAACGGGAGGGATTGTAGGCAGGGATTGGTCCGCAAGTGGGCTGTGCGCGAATTTTACGCGCTAATTCCTACCAGGGTTCTGGCCGTCAGTCACTCGCTGAGAGGTGAACTGAAACTGGTGATTCGCTCTGTTTTGAGTACAGATTGCATTTTCGCCTTTCCCATCTTAAGATTAGATCGCAGGACTTAAGATGTCCTTCGGCAATCTTTTGGATGGTAGTCGGCGCGGCTGTATCTGGTCGTATTGGCCCAGAGTATTCACCAGAGGGTTAGGGTGGTTCTGGAGTTTATTGTACATTGTTCGAGCGCGAGTTTTGATCACGTCGACAATGTACGGGATACCGGAATGTTCGTGTAGGATATGGGCAGGAAATCTTTGGCCTGTATCATAGATCATCCTTAATGCCCGGTTCTGCAACGTCTGGAGTCTGATGAAGGTGGACCTGGCCACCACTCCCCAGATCTCGCATCCGTACAGGACCAGAGGCGGGATGATCGCTCGATACAGCCGAAGCTTCAGGCGTAAGGGCATGGTTTGGGAACTGAGGATGGGGTACAACTGCCGCAGGGCAGCGTGGCCTTGTAGTACTTTGCCCCTGACGTGATGTCTATACGTCAGCCGCCGGTCCAGCGTGACCCCGAGATACTTCGCCGTAGTGACCCAGGGGATCCGACGGCGCCGAAGCACGAGGTCCAGCGGGAGCCGGTTGGCTATCGTATTAGCCAGGAGAATCGCAGAGCTTTTCTCCGGGCTAATGGACATACGCCAGTTCTCGCACCATCTATTGATGGCACAGAGGTGGGCTTGTACTTGTCGGTAACTGTAGCGTGGGTTCTTGTTAGTAGCGAAGATCATGAGATCGTCCGCATACTGACAGATGTGTGTGTTGGGGTGCGTCGGGAGATCGGCCATGTAAGCTGCAAAAAGTGCCGGTGACAGTACACTGCCCTCGGGGACTCCTGCGCCAATGGGCCTTTCTCTAGAAAATGATCCCTCCACCTTCACCCGGAAGCTACGTTCCTGTAGGGCATGGGACCTCCATATTTATATCCCCTGGAGATAGGGTGTCCCAGTATTTAAGCCCCCAGGAACCGGGCTCCTTGTTGGTCCAAGGGGCCTTATTACCGTAGCTATTCGGACCAACCCACCATTTCTGCTGTGTTAGTCTATGGTGGTATTCAAAATCGTGGATAAGTGGGTATTTATGGTGAAATAATTTTCTGTACTCGTATATTAAGTAGGGGAAGCAGGTGTTGTATATCACCCACTGAGCGGAATGGCTCAGGCGGTAACATCTGTGGCCCGCGTTCTGGAGGTCGCGGGTTCGATCCCCGGCACGCGGGGTGCCGGGTTTTTTCGTTGATTGCCCTGGGTTGCCAGGCGAATGCTGCACTTTCCATGTCCTCCGGATTTCCTGTCCGTCAATTTCACTCTTCATCCGGTTAAATTTCTTTCAGGGTTGAAAGTGTCGACGAGTATTGCAGCAGCAGCAGCAGCAGCAGCATGGCAGGGGAACAAATGATCTCTGGAACTATCATCCCCCTGATTGAAAGGCGGGCCTATTGATTTCCGGGCCCCCTATGGGATACAAGCCCAAGGGAAAAGGGGAGCCGGTTCCCGAGCCCCGTGCCCCCCTTGAGAGCACGAACCTAAAGAGGAGGGAGAGGATGCGGACTGAGCAAGCCTCCACCACTCAGAAGCATTGGCACAACGAGGTGCTAAGTCTCCCTCCGTCAGTTGTCATAGTCACATACCACCCACCCAAAAATTTGATTGCAGGTTTTCACCGGAAAACCTCCAAACAGGCATTAGAAAAAGTCGCGCGCACCCGTCTATGTATTTGGCTGTCCGTTGGGCTGTCAATCTGCACAAGATAACTCAAAAATCTGATATGTTGCACTCACATGACTTGCTCTACTCTTGTACTAACCATTCGTACAAACTCTTATTCTTATATCTTCTTCGTGTTACTTGAGATAATTGTTGGTACAAAGGGAATATGAGCGATAGTCAAATCTTTTAAAGCTTTGAGATGCCATTCTCTTTGACACAAATAACATGGGATATCTCCGAAATGGTTCACTCTACAAAAAATCAGACATAAATTGTGTGATTTAGCGAGATCCACATTTTTTGCACAGTAGGTAATATTTTGTCTATCTCTTACGATTAACCAGCTATGCAAAAGTTATCCAGAGCAAACAGGACTGCATAGGCTATAGACAGAAAATTCAAAATATTCATTTCATTTGGCATAAAAACATTTCAAACTCATAGCATTTTAACCAAAATCATTAGAAACATTTTTGAAAAATTGTCCCTGTAAAGGGTAGTTTAGGGTGAAGTAATTTTTTTCAAAATTTATGTCGCATCCTTGAAAGACATTAAATTCAAATACCAACTTTGGTTTTTAACTCACTTTTGGTTTTTAAGTTATGTTGCCCACAGATACACAGAAGCACACACACAAACACGGACCTTTTTCTAAACATTTTTTCTTTTTCCTTGGGGAGGGGGGGGGGGAGGGATGGCGGAGGGGTTGGTTCAGGGGACTCAAAAAATATATTTCCGGTGAAATCTCAACATCGAACTTTTGGGCGGAATACAATACTTCCTCTACTTTATTATACGTACTGCTTACACATACCCCTACATATCCCAAGTTACAGATCAATTACAATTGTTCACTGAATTACTGAACTTCCTTGGGCCCATATACTCCTACAGCATGGTTTTCGAGCTATTGGGCTCTATTTACCACTTTTTATCATCAATCTACTTTATCTTGATTACCATTCTTTCCAATTTTTCCCAACCATTTATTTCTCACTAAACCTGAATACTTTCCTGTTTCCAATACATTGTATCTTGATTTTATGCTCACTAAGTGAGATCAATCATCTCACTAGGTAGCAAATCAATTCTTCTTTTCTACTTTTCTTCTCCAAATTTTTGTTTTATCGCATTCTATCAATAAATGGCAAAAGTTGTTTGTTTTCATGTTAAACAGTATACAGTTTCTTTGTGCTTATCTCTCCCCTAATCCTTTTAACCTTATCACCTTTGTTGTGGCTCATGCAAAGCCCTCTCTTGCTATTTTGTCACAAATACCAACATACTTTTCTCTTTCCCAATTCATTTTTATCTCTATAAATATTTAAAGAGTTTTGGAATTTAGACTACCTACTATATCCTTCCTTTCTATAGCTTCAATCCTCATTTTAACTCTTTTCCAGAAACCTTTCTCAACTCTGTGACTGTCCCTCCAAATATCCCTATATCCTATTTCACTCAGAATTTCTTTTACACTTTTGTACTAAGTATCTTCTTTAGTAAATTTTTATTGCATTTCTAAAGACTGCTTCAAAATACCAGAGAGAGTAAAAATCTGTACAGATAGACAAGTACATGCTTACACAACATTCCATTTTTTATTAATTAATTAATTTATTTAATTTTTTATTTTTCTCCTTTTTTCGTTAAGGTTCTCTGATGCTCATGTTCCCGTGAAATCTCCAAGTGGAATTATTGGCTGGAATGCAGTAGTTCTCATCCCTGCCATGTGTAAGAGAATTAGAGTGTGCACAACTAAAATATAAAAATTGTTTTTTACAGGACGATGAAACATGATATAGGTTGAGAGCACCTTGATTAACAATGATTTTGTTGCATTTTACATTCCGCTCCATTTCCTTTCCCTTTGTTGTGAAACTCGCATGGTGGAGACAAAGTAATAATATAGCTCATGATGTTTCAATCAGTGCTTCATTGATATTGCATAATATTTTGTTTTTTGCTACACGGTGTGACAGTTGTGTATATGCCAATCCATCAGTTATATTAGCTACTGTAATCTTATTGACATTACCCTGTGTCTATATGCCTAAGTAATGCAAACGCTTGGTTGGCACTGCGATATTTCAGATTATTATTGGCTAATCTCCCGTGCAGCAGAAGAGCGCGTAAACTCGAACGTTTACACTTTGAGTATAAACACGGCTTGTGTGTATGTGTGTGTGAATGCCATTAGGCTGAGGTACACTCACGTCAGATACGGAGCGTACCAAACTTCGAGCTGTTCCTCGAGCAAGAAAATTGCTTTTCAAAGTTGCTAGAACTTTCCCTTCCCACTGCCCTACTTCAGGGTTTCGGTTTTAATCAGCTTGTTCCTTTTCCAATATCGCCCACAATCTTTCCTCTTCCTCCCTTTTTTCAGTTATTCCTTAGTGGTTTAAGAATTGGTTTGGCGATGTTTGACATTGCTTTTACGTTTGGAATTTGTGTTTTTCTTTCTCCCTACTAGCGTTTTTACATGCGCTTTTCGGAGCTTTAGTGACAGTTTAAGGTATCGGCTGAAGCCAATGGTCATGAGAATACTAAGTTCTTAACTGTAAACACCAGCTAGATGAAGGGAGATTGTAATAATTACAAGCAAAGTTTAAAGCATTTGTGTGAATTTTATGTGCTAAGCAAAACATCTTTCACAAGCAAGACGCACGCGATCTACAAATTTCGGCATCACTTAGACCAGACATGTCAAACGTCACTCCGAGGGTGGTGGACAAAGCGGCGTCAGGGCGGGTTTTCTCCGGGTGCTCCGGTTTCCCCCGCCATCTCATTCCACCGGTGCTCCATCTTCATTCCATGTATCATCAGTGTCACCGCCTGCGGTGCCGTAGTAGTAAAAGCGGGCGTTAAACACTACAACAACAACTCCGAGGGTGTGAAGAGAGGGGTCTACCCCTCCTTAACTGCAGTAGCACGCACTAGTAGAACCGGTTTTCGCTTTGTTTTTCCCATTTTCCGATTTGATCATCACGGAGGGAGGGAAAATAGGGGAAAATTTTTCACGCCTGGTGAGTGCTGTTTGACACCCCTGACTTAGACAATACTTGTTTTGTTATTGCAGGCTATTCTTCTATTTAGTTTTATTATAATCGGGGATTATGAAATGCGAGAATGCGCTTCAGGCCTTGATTAAGGACAAACAGAAACATAACATGTTATTCTCTCAACGATTCGGCTTACTTTCTTCTTTAAACCAAATAATTGTTATCTCTATACCCTACGTTGGGTTCAGAAATCAAGCAATTATCTCAATATGAGGAAAAGATCTGCTACTAGCTTCCAAAGTATACTCCTATTATAAAGAACACGTAGGATCACCAAACATGTCTAAGAATGATCTAGCGACTCTAGCATTAACAAACATTCGGAGATATCAAATGGCAGTGCATTTTATCCAAGTTTGTTGCCCAAATACCGGTGTTTCACTGAAAATAGTCCTCTCCATTTTTGCCTTTTTCCTGCTTCCTTGTACGTTTTGGTTATCAACCATATGTATTAACATTTTGAATAATCTGGTATTAGCTGTGATTTTCAATAGGCTTTTCTTTGGTTATTCCCTTCAATTTCTTTCCATTCACTGTCCCAAATTTTTCTCATCCCAATCTCCTGTAGCACCTCCTTCCTTCACCCATGCTTTCTAAAAAGCTTCATTACTTATTTCTTTTCATATTCCTATATTCTTCCCCACATCCACATTTCTAACGCTTCCCACGACTTTTATTTACTTCGTTCCAGCTTCTACATTAAACAATGCCACATTCCACATAAGATGTCAAAGGTGTACGGAGGATAACTTTCTCCGCTAAAGGCTATCCTCTACAGTTTATCCTCTATTCGACTTCTTGACAACAACGCATCTCTTATGTTTATTTTGTGTCAAAAGCCATCTTTTTCTCTACAAACTCATCTCCTATTCGCAAATACATCTTATTTTCATTCCTTTGGATGTCTATATTTTGGAGGGTGAGGAATTCTTTTGATCCAGTGACATCGATGTCTTTTACAAATATCTTTTTATCATCATGAAAGTCTTCACTGCATTAACAGAGTTTAAAAATGCCTCGCGTTTAATAAGACTCTGTACTCCATCTGCATGACTGCTTAGGTGAATAAATACTGTACAAGACAGACTAATGCCATAAACGGAAACTTCACAACAGTTACCTCCTAGAAGACGATAAACGTGGGCAGTTCATTCATCCCTCTGAACTTTAACTTTATCCAAAAATGATTTTTCTGTCTACCATGGTTAAACTTTACAGCAGTTATCTTCTAAGAGGTAAGCCGAAAGTTAAAAGGTGGACACTTCCTTGAACCCTCTGAACTTTGACTTATTGAAACAATCATTCAATTATATGGTTTTTCTGTCTACCACAGTTTGGCCGTGTGGAAGGTTTGAATAGAGCCTGATGACCTTCCACGCAACCTGCATATTATGTAACTGCAAAGACAACTGACTATTAAAAACGTTGTTTTATGTTAAAGCTGTATTTTCTTACAACATTGGATAACCCGATATGCACCCTTCTGCAGTACAAGTGCTATATAGAAGTGGTTATCGCTATTATTCCGTATTACACTGCAACGTTCTAAAGGGTTATCAACAAGTTCCTCCGCACCGTGCCGGTGTCTATCGCTCAAGATAACTTGGTACCCTATTTATCAACATTACCTTTCATTAATTACATACGTGAATCTATCATATACTTTATTTATAAATAACCATAAGCTCACGGCAGCCAGTGCTGTCACCGGAAATACCGTCTCTAGGGGAATTTTGGTTACAGGAGACTTCTCGATAACCCTATATAAAATGTGTTTATAGAACATTCAAGGAACGTTTTTATAAACGTACGAATTTAATGCTGCATTGTGTTACTAGAAAAAGCTTACTGAAGTGTTGGATATGTAAAGATGAATCGGTAGTATGCCAACTTATGGTGGCTGTGATTTAATACGATTTTCTCTACCATATGAAGCAAATTGATTCAATTGGTCTTTGAATACCTAAGTGTTTTAGGTGGCGCGCCTACACAATATTGGACACTCACGCATGTAAGTGCTTAACAAACACAGAGTAAAATTGCATTGCAATTTGGGCCTAATGGTTGAAATTGCTTTGGAACTTTTACGTTTTATTAAAGCATCTGCGCTATTTTCAATTGGAACATGACAGACATCAGGACTATCAGCTCCTTTGCTTCAACTTATTTCTTCAAGTTGTTTATGTGAAGTTATTCAAATTGTAATTACTGTCTATCTGTCCGACAGGAGAAGACGAACTGGAGTAATATGTTACGTAAACATTTTCTACCTTCCTCTTCAATGTTTATGCATGCCAGTATCATATACAATGCACAGTGTTGTCAGATAAATGCGTAATATTTACCATGGCAGTGTACGTATTAGATGCAGCAACATGGACACAGGAGGCAGTAAACAAATTGACTACGTTAGTACATTAACATACCTCAGACCCCGCTCGCCTTCTTCAGCTGATCAGACAGTGGTAATCTTTAAAGACACGCACACATATTGGCTACAGTTTTACGAGACGATGTCAGTGTTGGTACTTATGAATATTGTATCACCGTATGTATTTTTCCTTTCTTTTAAAGATCGTATAAGGGGTGTTTGGAACGAAATTAATTATTTAAATAGAAAAAGAAAATACTGCACACCAAGCAGTACGAAATGACGCTCTATTCGTTTGACTTTCAACACATGAAACAAACCTTATGATCTTGCAGATGAATGTAAACTATATAGTGGCATCGCTACCATGAAAACATAGCTTTTTCAGTATAAGCCATTGCACAGACGCTATGTGCAGCAATCGAATTTTGATCATAGGACTGGCCCCGTGATAGTTTATGTACTATGTCGATGCAGAGTGCTTCGTTCGGTGCATGATGTAATTATTTGTTATCCAGTTCATAAAATGTGTAACGAAAAACTAAATCGCAAATGATAAAAAGCACCGAGGGTGCTAGAGGCAGTTAAATTTGTACGTCAAATTAAAGAATCTAAGTGCAGAAGGATTTTAGCTTCTTTATATTGGTGTAAGAATAGTGGATTGATACCTTAATGGAAATTTAAAACTGACGCAACGCAAAACATGCCTACTCACTCAACAAGAAAAATATTGTAATTCTATATACCCTTGTTAACAGAGAACTTATAGAACAACAGAATAAAATAGTTACTTGCCATGCTATAAACGTTTGCCTCGATGTATTTTGTCCACCTTGATCAATACCAAACATTTATGTAATGAATGCAGCAAAAATCTGCATTAGCAGTGGTAAGAAGAACTCACTTAGACTGTTAATCATATAAATAGTTAGGATTTAAATATATCTGCGGTAAATTAATTAATTATTGGCAGGTTTATGCTCTACTCAGACGTACTCCTCAGTTTTATGTACAGAAGCACGCGTATTCCCTGAACGAAACGGTAATATCAAAATCTGTCTGTGTTTTGAACAGCATGTTCTAAAAAAAAGCAAGAACTTCGCAAGCTCTAAAAGGAAAACTTTAATGCATAATTTAATTCGCCATGAAAGCTGCAAAATCGAGATATTTTAAATTGGGTTAGTCTATCTAAACCATTTGCAACAAAATAAGCAATTTTTCAAAAATGTTGAAAGCCTTTGGTATAAGAGAAGCTGATTCAATATTCCCATTGTGTTCGTAAAGCCCAGTTCAGCAATTATGGCAGACACAAAATTTAGTGACTGCTGATAGCTCATCACTACTATTCCCTTTCCTGTCGTGCAAATAAATTTGGTGAGCGCAAATGATGTTTATATCACCAGTTTTAAAGCGTGATTTCACAGCATGTTTCAGTATACAACACCGCAAGGCGTGGCAAGTCTCTGATTGGATTTTGTGTTGACCAACTACTCCTACCACCCGCCATTAAATTTTGTGTGAGCATAATACAACGTGTTTGAGTTGTGATGCTCGCAGATCATGCGTGGCTTTCACACTTATATTCACAAACCTTTTGTAAATTTCTTTCTTTTTTCCGAACTGGGAAAATGTTCATTTTCCTTAAGCACCGAAGCAACAAAGAAAGTAAAAAGCAAGCAGTAACCATGAGTGAAGCATGTTACCATTGTGCAACAAAGGGGAACACCTCGCGCCCTAATATCTATATTCGTAGCTGTCACACCACAGAAGGAAAGGATGAAGTGAAGGAGTCACAGGCCACAATCAGACAGAGCACAGAGATGCGTGGAAGTTTGTAAGTGACCCAGACCCCTCCCGTTATAGAGCTGTCTACAGAGGGTGATGATCGTCGACCAAGGAACCCTCTAGTGTTCATGGGGAGCACTACTTCCTTTGAATAAGGCTCCGCATCATCTGTCCAGCACCACCATACACCACGAAACTTAGAAGCAGGCCTGACAGATGACAAGGAAACGAAATGAATGGAAAATAATGGATAGGAAATCATGGTAGACAGGACACGACACTAGCATTCACCAGCGACCACGGAAAACCACAATAAACCCAAATCGGCAAGTATGTTTTCAAGTAAGGATATGGATATGGAGAAGGCTAGTGCTTTGGAATCTTTCATTTAGATGTAAATAAGCTATTATAAGTATTTACTTCATGAACCAGACATTTAATTTGGATCAATCCACTGTTGGTGTCAGCTTGAACTTGTCGCTGTAGACTGTCATTGAAATGTTTCGAAATGGGATTTCACAACTGAATTGTAGTTATTCATAACCTGTCGTAGCTGATTCGCAAGCTAAAGAAACGAAAATCTTTTAATGGCCAATAATATTAGCATGCAATACTTGAATATCATATTTTACACGTATGTTCTTTTCATTTTATTAATAAACATTTGACTCAATAAGTCATCTTAGTAATACTTCTTAGTTCGATATATGAAAAATGGCCAACTATCAGTAATACATAATTTACTAGTGATATTGCTTATAATTAGGGGGATTTTTACGATCTAAAACCACCCTATAAAATATGCGTTGTCACCTAAACTTTACAGAAAACATGCACATTAACATTGCCAGGGGAACCCGGATTTGATTCCCGGTACCGGCGTACGATTTTCTTCCGCTGGGCATCCGGTCCGGCATTCACTCAGCCTCATTAGGTCGCTGAGGGGCCCATTGAGGAGAACTACTTGATAGAGAAGTACCGGCCTCGGTTGCCAAGAGCGCATATACCGGCCGGGAGGGAATGAGGCGCTGACTACGTCCCACTCTCCAGCACGTCGCGAGTTCGAATCTAGCTTAGGGTGAATTATCCCGACAAGGTCTTTCCATATCCTTGGAGAACGAATGTCGGATAATTATGAGCTCTGTGGTGTTCGGACTCATTTAGCATCATTTAAACCATTTCAGTCATTCATCGTCCAATATGACATTAAAAAACCACACACAAAACTCCGCTACTACACTTGACGCCTGTGAAGGACGTAGCGGCCAAGCGGTAGGCCTTGGCCCCGGAGTAAGTTTTCTTATGCACATTAATATGGCTTAACAATGTCATAAATAAGTAATGTTTTAATGTTAAAATTACCTAGTAATTTATTTTATGCCAGTAAACCATTTAAGAACAAAATGCACAGAAGGAAGCTAAAGTATTGAATTTGATATCTTGTATCTTTTTTATTTTACTACAATAATATGCTATGACTTCTTTTACATACTTCTGTTTATTTAGTTTATACACCCTGAGATGCAAACATAATGAAGGCATGTTGTCAGCCATTAATGCCTTACATTTCCAAAAGCTTCGTTATACGTTAGCTGATACTAGATGACTAGGTCCAAAATGGACAAAATCAAATTTTAAATATAATTTTAAATTGTTGAGAGAATTTCTCACTCAACAAAACCATTGAAATGATACACAAAACACAATTCCTTTAACTTTAACATTTACGACACACAATTTACAATGCACTATTTTACCATCAATTGAAAGCATACTCTCGCCATATTTAAGACACAAAATGTTATAATTTTATTCGAATTTTTTCCTTCACTAGGCACTTTCTTCTCAACAATACTACACATACTTCCGACCTAAAAGAGGTAAAGAGTGTACATGGAGGAGAATACTTCGCGAACTGCGACCTATATAGATCTATTGCAGCTAACACCCCCCGGGAGGCAGGATGAAGTGAGGGTACCGCAGAGTGCCACAGGGCTGCAGCCGACAGAGACGCGCGGAAGTCTCTAACAGGTGATGAGATCTCTTCACCCCGGCGCCAGGCCCTGCCAAGTAGTCAGCATCCTGCGGGTTCGGTGTCGTATGACAGTCGTCTGCAGTTCAAGACCCAACTGATAAAGGACAGACTTAAATAGTCTTATAGTTTAAAATAGTATCACAAACTCACAAACACATAAGGTTAAAGTCCATTTACCAATTTACAATAAATACGTGATGTGTAATTGAAACTTAAGAATTCATATGACCACAGAGGAAAGAAATGGCATGAGAAATGTTCTTTCCTTCCTGAAAGAGTGAAAACATTACGAAATGACAATTTACTTACTAAAATATGCTCTATTTGTATATATATATAATATAACGTATTGGTCTTACCGAAAAGAATATATGCTCCTTATGAAAACCCTAGTTCTATTTAAGCTTGGAGTACTATGAGAATACCTTAAGGAATTTTGGATTAATTAATATCTTCGAAAAAACTTAATAGAGTAGTAAATTTTGGGAAATGTGAAAGAGGGAAAATAATGGCAATGTCTTTTAAAGTAACAAAAAGTAGATTTGAAAATACATATAGTAATAAAATATCTGTTCCGTGAGATAGTTGAAAACAGGAGTCTTATATTTCAATGAATAATAATCAGAAACGGAAATATTATTGATAAAGTAAATAACGAACAAGGAGAGTGCTGGCGAATGGAGATTAAACGTGCTATGAACAGCATCAGGGTCCCGTTTAGAAGGAATGAAGATATTTGATATATTTCATTTTAATTTAAAGGGACTGATCTGTGAAGAAGGGAGCACAGAATCAGAAAAGGCTTAAACCAGAAAAGAATCTTTAAACGGAAGCTTCACTAACAAGAGGAAATATTTGCCAGTTTCCAAGTATGTTAAAAATAAGTGAAATTACACAGTTAAAGAGAACGGATACAAATATAATTGCGCGAGGATTTTGTTTTTTTACAGGTTATGAGAATTATTATACTTAAGATACAATTTTAGATTAACAATTATTGTAATTTTTTAAATTTGAAATAATTATAAAATATCTAAAATAAAAAAATGTATGTGAATCCCCATCAGATATTTATCATTGAGAATATTTGTTTTCTTCAGAAACTCCATTGATTAGTAATGTTCCTTAAACAAACGCCATTTTACAATCCCTCCCATTTAGAGAAAAGTTACACCTCGTAGAAGAAATGCCCAACATTTAATTTCCAGATATGTTCTTAAATTTCTACAGGTATTTCTGAGGGAAAAATGAAAGTTCTAAAATCAATCATATAAGATCTATTTTATGTAAACTTGCAATAAACTAGTCAGCATTCCTTTGAAGAAAAAATATCACATTCAGTAGTGCACATAACAATGTTAACTATAGATTCTCTTTCTTCCTAATTTTTGTTACTTATGCAAAATCATCTAATTATGATTAACGGAAAACTTCTGTGAGCATTTGTTAACAGTACTCTCACTAAATTGGTTTATCTTATCGCTAAATCTGCACGTGAATCATGAGTAGATTTGCCTAGAAAAACTGAAAACTCAAGCGAAATTTAACTGACTATCTTTGGATTAAAATAAAGTAAATAAGGATTAAAATGAAAAATACAATACAATATTAACTAAACAAATTAATTGGTCGACCTTCCATACACTGCTGGCGTTTCTCTTTGTGTTGCTAACTCTGAATATCCATGGGGAAAACAAATGACGATTGCAAACAAATTAAAATGCTAAACACAGGCAAATGCTAGATATACGATACAAATGTGAGATGAACACCCAATGTTAGCACAAACACGTCACTATGTAGCATCTTATTGGTCAATAGCAGTGTGACGCAATAACAGTGCGACAGTCACAGTATAATGTCGACATAACCTTGGTCAGAAGTAACCAAAATTTGCTTTGAGATTACTACTTTCTACACATTTATCAGACATTTCATGATAATGAAGTAAAATCTCTTTTTTATTTTAATTCTATAAAACCTTTCAGACACTCGTGAATACAAAAAATGCATACTTTGCCTCTAGACGCCATTCTTTATTGCCGAACTGCATGTTTAAATAATATGTGAACTCTAATGTGAGCTATGAATTCAAATCCTTTACCTAACATCGTTTTCTTGCTAGCGATGTTTTCAGCACTTTTCCTCTCGTAAATATTCCTGGCGGAGCAGCTTATGCATTGCGCTAATGAAATTTGCTACAGATGTTCACAAAAACAAGAATAAAACAAAACAAAACAAAACAAAAAGATGAAAATTGCCCTAGGATTTTTTGTCAGTTGTGTCTAGGCATATGTTTTTAATTTTCAAACATAAACATTGCAGTTTTTCAGACAGAACATACATCTGTAAGTTAAAAACATTTTGGAGCCTGAACTGAAAGAGACAAAGAGAAACCTAGGGAAGTTTAATTGAACATAAGGGTTAAAATATTCAATTAAAATTTAAATTGGTTTTCACCAGGAACATTTTTGGTGATGTAACAAAAAATAAATAAATTTGATCACAATTTATAAATTATTAAAGCAAAATGGATGAGATTTAGATTGTAACACGCTTGCATTACATAACACCTATGGTATGCACTTAAAAGAGCTACCATTCAGAAGTTCAGATTTTGAAATATTCCATCATATATCCTTAAGAAGCATTCACATGTGTATAAGAATGTTATATTTTGTAAATTCGAATTATACTCAGCCGAGTGCCAAATAATACTCATATATATTAGCAAGGCACCAATTAATAAACAAATATTGCTAAAATATGATGGAAAAACATATCCAGGAATGAGTTGTTCCGAAGAGAATGGGATTTCTCCAAACTCTAGGCGTCTGGTAAATCCGATTTGTATGCTCGAGGAGAGGCTCCGACGGCCCTCAGTGTGAACAAACACACCTACACGTCCCACATCGAAATTCAATTGGAGTGAGAGTCAACGACCTAGGTGACCTACATTACAGATCAAAACATGCCCCCTAATATAAATACACCATCTCTTCCAAACTATGTGCAAATAATCATTACTTAAGTACGTGGAGTCACTGTACAAACCCACTATTGTACCCACCTCATGTATCTAACGCGACTGTACTATTCCCGGCAAATCGAAGAACAGAGAAAGAGAGAAAAAAGAGAGGCGAAGGTAAATGGACTCTTCCAAACCAGCACCGGGATGTGTTCTAAAATGCTTCTTTCTTTTTCATCAGCCATCCTTCTTTAGAGCGTAGTTCCAAGTCTTTGCAAACACTTGAAGAAAAATAGCGTCTAAGAAAACAAAATTCTTCTGTAATACAAATGTTTTAAATATAGTCCTCCTCTTGCCCTTTTTTCTCTCGGCCCACTGCTGTCTGATTTAGCAAATAATCCAAACCGTGGCGCAGTAGGTTCTAGAGCTCGCGGAAGTGTACCAACAACCTCTCGGCAAGATGAATGATCCAAACGGAATTCGAATAACAGTGGATCCTCCCAGTGAGGATCAAGGCTCTATAGACCCAAATGTAAACGGCCCCCGATTGCCGCAATTACCACGTGTGGAAGTGACGCACGCTAGCAACACAAGTATTTTTGAGGATGAGGTACACGTGGTTTCTGATAGACCTCAAGAAGAACCTCTTCCTCAGCGACCGGCATCTCCACGGACGAGGAAAATGTCAGCTCCAGAGCTGGGCGGTAAAGATGGATGTAAGACTACTAACAACGAAAAATCATTGTCACCTCTGCGGTCTCAAAATGCTGAAGGGAAGTGGAACAAGTCACGTCGATTGAGTACATTCAGCATTATGTCTCCACAAGGTTACGACAAGGAATGTTGCTCTTGCTACTGTTTGTACGATGAAGCAGTTATGAGCAGCTCAGCAGCAGGAATCGGTCCAGCTATGCTTGATGATCCGATGGTTTTCCAGAAATATCCTAAGTCTCCAAGAGCTCTTCGGAAGGACAGGGCTCGTGGTCAGCTTTTGGAAGTCCAGCCCCAGAATCCTCGAGCACGGCGCCGTAGTGAGGCCTTTCTTGGGGTCATCGAAAACCCAGACGCGGATATCGCCTTCCCAATGAGAAACCGAAAAACTAGGGCATCCCTGAGGAGGCTGTCCACACCAAATGCAAGGACTGTTAATAAGGTAGCAGCCGCGGCGGCAGCGGCTGCTGCGGCAGCAACAGCCCGCAGGGGGTCCTCCTACAACCTAGCCGGTGTCGAAACCAATCGTCTTGCAGTATCAGGTAGAAGAGATCGCAAAGCATCATTCTCTAGGCAGCTGTCCAGTGGTAGCGACGTATCTACTAAGCAAGGACCGGTGGTAGACGTTTTGGTGAACGGAAGACATGTCCGAAGAATCAGTGCGGGCGATGGCGATGTGGAGGCGGCTGGAGCAGAAGCCGTGGCTGTGGAAGCGGCGCGCTACTATGTGGATGAAGCATCGGAAAAGAGAAGACGACTTATTGTTTCCGTGGTTACAGCTTTCGTCATCATGATCGTGGCCTTAGCTATCCTAATGATAACAGCTACCCTTAATCTTGGTTCTGGTGCTGGTGCTAGCTATCCTCCTGAATCACCTTAATTCCACAGTTATTTGACAAACAAGTGCACTGAACAAGTTGTATTAAGTATATTTTCAAGTGGAACAATTAATAGTTTGGTTAGAGTATTCCTGAGACTTACTTTCTTCAAATAAAAACTTGCGTCTCAATTTTTCGGATTGAAGTTGCTACAGGTGAGTAGTTACATCCACTTATCTGATTATTATTATAATTATTTGCTAAACTGTATTACTTACTTTTGTTTTATGCTTAAAATTATTGAGATATTATTAGGCAATTGTAAGAACTACTGCATGCTCCGCCAACAGGTGGCCTTTCAGTGATTTCTAAGTGTTCATGACCCACTTCATTTTAGAGAATATTTGTAGAATTATGAGACAAGATGTCTTAAATATAATCAGAACATCAGAAATGACTACGAAGGAAAAGAAGCCATGTTCTGCTTAAAAAAAACTGCCTTTGATTAGATTAATAACCCTTGCTTACTATAAAACAAGCTCCTAGTTAATCACAGTAAGATATATAGTTAATAAACAACAGTGTGTTGGCAGAAAATGATAGAAATTATATAAAATATTTTCTTTACAAATGCTGCATACAGGTAACTTCGAGACTTAAACCCAGTAACAAGTGCATATTTCAATTGTTTGTGCAAACTGTTGCAGTAATATTTCCTGAGCTGCCAAATGGCATGCATTTGTGTTTCACAGAGTTATATTTAGTGTTTCATTTTAATTGTTTAGGAGAAAAATGTACCTAATGTGAAAAATTTTGCTAACGTTCTTGTTTATTAAAATATCAACAAGTTAGCGATTAATCTAACTTACGATTTGACTATGGTACCTGAATCAAGTTGTTTTGTAAGTGGTAAGATTTACATTGTGGTATCTATATAGTTTTCAAGAAGCCTTAATATAGTATATTTCGCCGAGGTTCAGCATGAAAATTGCTACTCTGTCTCTAATAAGTTGCTCAGAATATTCAGATCAAAGACAGCTACCATAAATGAATGCAACAAATAAATGCCGCAGATACTTTATGATCTTGAATTATTTTCATCTTAAACCAGTCTTTTCATCGTGTCATTCCCAAAAGTTAAATATAATTCTCTCCTAAAAAACATTTTTTATTTATAGTTCCTACTCCTTGACATAAAGCATATAGGTATGGTTTTCTGATGAAGAATGGTCTGTAACACTTTATGAAACTTGAGTTTCTCGTATTTTTTGTATTTTATTCTCTCTACCACATGCACACTAGGTATAGAACGCATTGCATTCCACCCAAAAAGCATTTTTAGACAAAGGTGTTCGTGTGTGTGTGTGTGTGTGTGCGTGTGTGCGTGTGTGTGCGTGTGTGTGTGCGTGTGTGTGTGCGTGTGTGTGTGCGTGTGTGTGTGTGTGTGTGTGTCCACGTGTTTTTCTGTAGACAGAATAAATAGAAAACAAAAGGTCGGTTACATACCAATGAAAAATGAAATGCATATGTTAAATTTTCTGGAAATAGACCCTGAACTCCTCTTAATTTTGGATGACTTTTGCATAACTGGTAAACCGCAAGAGACAACCCAAATCTTGATGCACAAAAAATATAGATATGATTAAAGCACGAATTTATATCAAGGACACTCCTTTATGGTATTGCATTTCCAAGATATTCTTTGCCATTGGTCTGATTGTGGAATATTTCTACATTTCTAAAATGGGAAGATGTTACTCGTTTTTTTATCAACTGGTCATGCAAAGGAATTTCAGACTCAGAACATGGCGACTAGCTGTTATGATTTCATTAACGCTTCATACTACTGTATTTCCGTATTCTCATTGTACCTACAAACGTTTATCTTGATTAACGTAAAGTTGAGAGAAGATGGGAGCATAAACTTTTTAAAGAGTACGCATCAAATACGTTCACGTTTCAATAATTGAAGAACAATATCACGAGAGAAATACAGGCAATCAGTCGAACATGAACTTTTGCGAGTAAACCAGAATATTGTTTTCGGACATAGAGAATGTGTTCGCGTTGAAGGTCATCAATTTCAAAATCGGTTGTGATGCAGTTAAGTCTACTGCAAATTAGTACAGTATTTCCGCACCCGTAACTCGCCGGTCCTTTACGCGTAACTCTGGCAGAGAGCGCGCCGGATCCTACCCGGTTCGGTGCCGCCACGGAGCGGTCCGGTCGGTCTGAGAAAGCACGGTAGTTGCCTTACGGTCTGGGGAGTCAGACTGCTGACTCCTGCCATCCCCATCCCACACTCCTCCAAGGTCTTGGCTGCTGCTGGAGGACCCAGCGGGGTACCTCTGTTTAAGGGAGACGGTCTAAGAATTACCATTAAATGAAGTTAGTTACGGTATGGTGGGAGAAAAATTAATTAGCAAAATTATCACTCTAAATTGCATAACCTGCGTTATTTATTTTTAAAGCAGTAAACCAATAGTACAGGGATACAATAAAGATTTAGATTTGGATTGTTTAGGTACAAGCAAAGTGTCAATACGATTCATTAAGAATGATGAACTATGAAGCATATTAAAACAATGCTCAAGCATGTTCAGGCATATATTCTGAAATGGCAAATATTTAACCATCCTCATACTACTTACGGAAAGAGACCTTCTATGTTAACGGATTCAATGGGAATGAATAAAAAACAGCTTTGTATGAATATCCTTACATAAGGAATTAATCCTAAAGCTCATTGTGCATAAGCAAATAAACATGGTCAATCTGCTAGCGAGTGAACGAACAACTAACTTTTGGAGCTGCGTTTCTGTAACGAAAGCCCTGTGTAAATTCTGCATTAGGGAGAGCAAACACTTTCCGTTATCTGATGACAAACGCGATGGGAATATTCGCCTTTAAATCGTGCACTTTTTGTGTACAGTAGGAAATCGAATCGGCCCAGCAAATCACCCTATGTTACCAGACATATGGGGCCGTGAAAAAATACCAGCCGCGAATTGTATATATGCCGTGCGAGGGAGAAGGAAGTGGGTGTGTTTTGTTCACATATCTTTCTCTAGCAACCTCACATGTATATACAAACACAAATTGAGCTTTATGTTAAACTTTCATTAGGCTTTTCCATGCCACGTCTTATTCTGTTATTTGTGTAGCAATGCATAGCCTCTGTTGTCAGTTCTTCAACAAACATACGTTTAGGTAGTCTTCGAGCAGTCATCAAATTATAATTGACACTGATTTGTCACTAAAGCACCCAGACACTACTTACAAAGCTACCTAAGCATTATCAGCTATTCAGACAATATTGTTGTTGTTAGCTAATGCTGGATTTCTGACAATGAAGTCATTAATGCTCTTGCTCTCCAATAGTTTTTACTGATGGATGGGGCATTAGAAGTGGCCGGGCATATTTGAAGGTGGTCTCAATCCATTTCCTCTTCCAGATCACATAGAGGACAGTGGTGAAGAACATATCCCAATTCTGTTTAAATGTTTTGCCAGACAATCATGTTCTGTAATGAACCTGAAGGTTGCAACTGCTGTTTTCCGAGGATACTCAGCAATTACTGTTTGATTCAGACAATATTGTACAGAATAAAATGATTTTGAGCATAGGTAAGCATTGAAATTGTCAAGTTTTCCCTTAAGATCAATTACATGCGGCACCGATGATACATGGAATGAAGATAGAATACCGGTAGATGGCGGATAAACCGGAGAACCCGGAGGAAACCCACACCTGCAACGCTTTGTCCACTACAAATCCAACATGCGGTCGCTTGGGATCGAATCCGGGCTACTTTGATAAGAGGCGAATGGTCTAACCACTCGGCCACGCTACAGCCCATATTCCTGTTGGTACATAGTAGTGGAAGTAAAACGTGAGTGACAAATTGAATTCGATATACCCCATTGTAAAACAATTTCGTTT
Source organism: Tenodera sinensis (assembly GCA_030765045.1). Classification (NCBI taxonomy): domain Eukaryota; kingdom Metazoa; phylum Arthropoda; class Insecta; order Mantodea; family Mantidae; genus Tenodera; species Tenodera sinensis. The sequence goes on along the minus strand of CM060969.1, from coordinate 82,726,618 downwards.
GTTCTTGAGTTGTATGATACTAGCACAATACCCACAAACGTATGTTTGTGTGCTAAACATTACACATGGTGGAATCACTTAGTTATACAAATCGAGAATTAACCGAAACAAGTGACAACAGTTTCATTCATCTATAAATTTAATTTTACACATTAATGCTATCCGCTGTTCATGCTGGCCAACTGTAAAATGAAAGAACTGATGGAAATGTAGCTCTGTGTTCGTTTTGTTTGAATTTATATTACAGCATAATGTAGGTAGCTTTTAATTCGATTCGGTAGTTTTGCTAGTTACCGTCCTCGGTAATGGTGTCATTCAAACCCAGAACATGCAGCGGTTACATGCATACAAAACAAACAAAACTAGTAACATCGTGTTCACGGTTCACTCTTTATGTCACGAGGGGAGATACCTTTCCGATGTAGCTGCACCACTTCGGCATTGAGGAATAGCACAAGCGAAAGTAAATGTATACATATATAGAAGATTAATTAAATAATGAAGTTTTTAATACTACTAAGCTAACTTGAATGCACCTTTAATAAATAGTCTTACATGAGTCCAAAGTTTTAAATGTACATTTGTGATATTTAGCAACCTCTTCATGAAGTAACATTAAAAATAGTATTTTGTTCTTCCTCTAGTGTTTACCTGTGTAAGTACAACAAAATTGTTTATTATTTTTAATTTTCTCATACTATAATGATTAAAAATAATATACGTCTACGATATCTTCTAGACAAATAAAATGCGAATGTTGAATTTTTTGCGAATATCCTATGAAATCCTCTTCACAAGAGTGAATAGAGAAAATCATGTGAGTGCACACATCAGACCCTTTTTTTTATTACTTTGTCTTTTAGTTTGTCTTACTTGTTTACATGTTAAATTATATACAGTAATATTACATGGTTTTACAGTTTTATTAACAAGGTTATTTGCATTTGTTCAGTATTTTGTAGTTCATCGCCGTTTTTGTTTTTGACTGAATATTTATACTTATATATCATACACATGTGTGTAACTCAAAACTTCTGAGTACAATACAACTCCTTTATATCAGGATTTCTGAAGATCTGTGCTATTAAGAAAACACATAAATGCCTCAAATGGTTTTTATTATTTCTGCGTAAACTATTAGGCTTTCCCCTATTTTAAAATCCTGTTACTTCCTTGAGGTCAGCGTGCTGCCTTCTAAAATGCTGCACTCTGAGTAATTAATGCCTTAGTTTACATGCCTAGTTACCATTGCTGTAAAGTGGTATGCTATCTTCATCTCTCTTGCACCGATGGAAGAATTGATTTCTCAGTGCCCCTCTGGTTGAATTTTTCTGCATCCGTCGCCGCTTTTTAATGCTGTTCTTTCCGCGAGTTTCTATTACTGCACATTATATATGCCTATATAAAAGCGTAGATAACGTTTGCCTACCATTGCTCAAATTATAAGTACCGTTTAAGTAGTGACGCAAACGCTCCTCTCCGTCGAAGACGTCGCCTTTAAGACCTATAAGATCTCGTGTTTGGTGTCCGGACTAGCTCTAGCAAGAGGTCTTAATCTCAGGGTATGCGCGAGTTATGGTAGGAATGGAACCAAACGAAGAATCAACCAACAGATCACTTTATTTGTGAATTTCCAGATTTGTAGAGAACTGCCGACGATATTTAAATAGAATGTAACTTTGTAACTTCAACTACAACGTTATAACACTAACTTTGTCACCCTTTAGCGACCGCCGAATTATGTATACGTGCTAGCTTACGTACAACTCCCAAGTTGCACGTGCACTCTCGGCTCGATTCAACACGAGTGTGTCTTGCGTTTCATTTGTTTTTGCGCGGGCAACAATAAAGAAGCGATTTCCATTGGCTAACTTTAGAGCACGTCATGGTAAGATAGGAATCAGCCCGCTAAACCGTTGCACGTGTTTGTTTCTCGTGCGCGTCAACAAAGCCTTATCACTCTTTTAAATCTGCCTAGGTTTCCATTCTTGAGAGTTTAACATATTAGCAGAGCGTATATATTAGCTTTATTACGTCTTCTCCTTCACTATTGACTAGAATCTCCTTTTGTTTCTTTCCATTATCAAATATATATTGACATTATAATTTCGGTTTCGGTAGGTAAATATAAATTCAAAATTATTAACTCGCTTGATGCATTTGAAGCTTGCTGAATTCTATTGAGAACTACAGTACGGATATCTTCCTTTCATGCCGTCATTGCAATCAATGCGACCCAGCAGATTATCTTATCTCTCGTCCTGCAAAAAGCAGTTCAAAGCAATTTAAGCTTTTGAAAGGAAGTGCGGGTGATTAATGAAATCAATTTATCGCGAGTGCGTCCCAGCTGCGATCTGTTGGTTGTGTAACTCACTATGTCCTTTGCTTTTTCAGAGTTACAAAAATTTGTTGAACCAATAACTTTTCAAAATACCTTAATTCATTTGCATTTTAATTCTCTACTCTAGGTCAACCTAGGTTGCCCAATAACTTCTGTGCCTGATGCCTTACACTGTATCATAGTCACAGAGGTGGTGTACGATTAATTATATTACCTAAGTGTTCCTTTTAGTAGATTTTCTGGTACTTAAATCTTATAGGAAGAAATTTCTGCACATTGCTGCCATAATAAGTAGAACTGGGACAAATATCCTTTTGCTTGCAATGTGTGCGTGCTGTGGATATGTATGAATAGGAGACAGGAAGGTAACCTGGAAATGGAATCGTCACAGTCAGGAGTGTCACAACAAATCTAATTTAGTACATGTATAATGCCAGTTGCAACCTTCAGGTTGATTACAGAACATGATTGTCTGGCAAAACATTTAAACAGAATTGGGATATATTCTTCACCACTCTGTCATCTATGTGATCTGCAAGAGGAAATGGATCAAGACCACCTTCAAATATGCCCGGTCTCTTCTAGTGCCCCATCCATCAGTGAAAAATATTGGAGAGCAAGAGGATTAATGACTTCATTGTCAGAAATCCAGCATTAGCTAACAACATAATGCCAAAAATATGAACACTAACGTGCTATTATCTTCTCGTTTGTTTGTTTGGAAAATAGTTTAATATGTTTCCTACAGAAGTTTTTAAACTTACAGAACGGTGTAGTTTATAAAATGGTTTATTGGTATGTATCATTATTTTACACAGATCTTCAAAGAACTCCTATTACAGTAGTGAACTCTTGCTCTTCTGCCTTCTTATTACATGATATTGTAACAAATGATTTTTTTTTTATATTACAGCGTTGTCTTACAATTTTCGCTTCTCTTTACAATTTGGTAGTTGTGAATGAGATTGTATGTTTTCTCCATTCACGTGAAATTATTGGTAGCAAATTCTATTAGCGTTTACAGTGTGACAACATGTGATGATTATGACATGCTGAACTTTGTACAGCGCTGAACAGAATGTAAAGACAGAACGCACAGCGACCAACTCTACACTGCTAGTACTGCAGTCGAACTACTGTCTGTCAACTGTACAGCCTGGATCCGTGTGCTCAGTGCGGTACTACGTGTACTAGGTAGAGTAGTTGCGTTCATTCTCAGTGCAGTAGATAGTTGTCCAAGATCTACTAATAAGATCACTGATAGTGCTAGTGATATTGGTTTACCATAGAATGATACTTGTAATATCATATTGTGACTTCATTCAGTTCTCGCTATCCCTTAACAACTTTTAGGCGTGGTTTTTTTTTTTTTTTAAGGTTTCATTGCGTGTGGCGGAATCGTACAGATTGCATTGATGCTTACTCAAAGGAAAGAGTACTACCCAGAGGCACTGCGTGGCTGTTGCTTGGTCGACGGGCTGTTCATCGCCTCTTTAGGTACCTTCTATAGTCTGACGGATCTTCAAGACAAACAGTTGGGGACTTACCGGATCTCTGTGGTCTATAACCTGCTTTGGTTCCTCCACTTCATCCCGTCTTCCTGAGTGTATTATGCACAAGATATGTTTGCAAGTCGATTTGTGTGAGTTACCCTCCACTGTTGTCTAAACCATTCCTGATCCATAACGTAACTAGTTTGACAATGTTAGCAACCAGTAGCATATAAAGGAAGTATGGTGCACATTTACAACTTCAGAGTCTATGTCATTGGTGTGTAAATCTGGAGATCTGCCAGAAGAAATGAAATGAATGCAACTCCACTTTACAGAACAGAGAAAGCTGAGTATGTCGTTATAAGCTAATAGCAATATTTAACCGAAGGAAAGCTACACAAGCCAAATTCTGCGCTCGTACTAATCCTGATACTGCCATTTCCGCAGCAACTTTGTTCACACAAAGTAGTTTATGTAAATAGAGGCTTTCGCACGGCTTGTGGTGGCATTCGTTGGAAGTTAATCTTGTTATTGCGCTCGTAAGCTACTGAAATACATTGCTTCTCATTTTGTATCTTCGAGTGGTCTAACACAGGGTCCTCTTTACTTTCTCTACCACGTAGATGGCAGCTAGATTCCATCCAGTGTGTTGATACTTCCTGAATTAAAAATGTGCACTCTGTGAGTGTTTGTGTATGTGTGTTTGTGTGTGTGAACATATCTCAAACATGAAAAATCTGTTTTGTATTTCAGTTTAGAATGTTTACTTTTTCCACTACCCATTGCTAAGTAGGAGAAGTACTGTATTCCACCCAAAAATTCGATGTTGAGATTTCACCAAAAATATGTTTTGAGGCACCCAAATTCCAAAAAAGCATTTTTAGAAAAAGGTCCGTGTGTCTGAGTTTCTATATATCAGTCTGTTTCTGTAGTCTGTGTCTTGTAAGTCTGTGGGCAGCGTAACTCAAAAACAAAAAGTCGGTTAAAACCTAAAGCTGGTATTTAAGTTTAATATCTTTCGAAGATTTTGATTTTCTTGAAAATGGCTCCAACAATTTTCATTAAAATGAAGTGTATATCTTGAATTTTCTGACTATTACCCCTGTAGTCTTATTTACTCGAGATGGCTTTTGCATAACCGGTAGACTGTATGAGATAGACCAAATCTTACTATACAAACATTTACATCTTGCTAAAACACAATTTATTTCTAAATACATTTTTTGTATAGTCAACCATTTCGGATATAGTATTACTTGTTTTGTGCGAGTTTTGGAGAACTTATACTTCTGTCAAATGGGACATCGGTATTCATTTTTATACGTTAGCGTGCAAAGAGAACGGAACGTGAAAGTTTTAAAAGATTTGACTAAGCCTACTGTATTCCCATATTCTCCTTGTACCTACAAGAAGATAATAAGATAATTTCAGCAAATGTTTGTCTCAACTAATACGAAGAAGATATAGGAATAGGAATTTGTAAAAATGGTTAGTACAAGAGTAGAGAAATTCATGTGTGTGCAACACATCAGACTTTTCAGGGTTGCAACACGAACAGTTTCAAGCAAATCTCCCATTTCAAAGTACCATATATACGGAAAGGTCTTCGAACATTGACTTCCTCTAACATTTGATTTAATTGATTTTTATTAAAATACCATGTGTTTTATATATTTATTTGACTAATGACATTAGGTATATATAGACTTATCTGAGACGTATGTGAGGACCTACGTATACTGAATGGCTTCTCTGTAATCTCTGAACCATAAGAGACAAAAGAATTACATTTCTTAAAGGACAGAACGAGAATCGAATAAAAATGGTTGTGGCGTTATTTCTGAAATATTCTTTGTTAATGATTTAAATTATCAAATACTTAAATTGAATGCATATTTTTTATTGTTTGTGAAT